>OZ038423.1:47081899-47609053 GCA_964036155.1 Diploscapter coronatus | reverse complement strand
ATACGGTTAGATAGACTCCACAGGTTTGGGTTATTAGACCTACGGGGTAAGCGTACCTAAAATTTGCTATAAGCTTCGAAAAGTGTTACGTTCTGAGTGGCTACTTTATTGATTTGATAAGTCGACTGTTCTGCATATTTTTATTAATATAATATGAAATCTTACCATAAAATCAGCGGATATGTATCATGTAGCATAGCGGAATCGCTCATTGATGCTATAACCGGAAATATAAGCATAAAGAAATTGCATAATAACAGAAGAAGATCCGATATTGATAGTACCTAAATTATGTTTTTGTCATTTTATTTCTTTGCATATTTTGCAGACTTATGTTTATCAACACATTTTGCAAATTTCCAAATTTCGGAAACGGATTTGAGTAATTTATCATAACGCCGGAAGTTACACAATGTCAAGTTAGGGATTATTTAAGTACTATTTTGATAAATTGAGTCTAGCATAAACCTTATGATTGATTATGCAACAACTTGAAGAATTTAAACTAATTTTAGGCCTTTTCAATAATTTTAAAATTAAAAGGTCACGCACTTATAGGTATTTAAGTAATATATTCAAAAATTTTAACGTTACAAATTTTGAAATGTAACATGAAAAATATTCGATTTTAGCGATAGTGTGTATAGGCTTTAAAAATTTGATATCAACGTCTAAAAACCGCTAAATTTCATTATCTATTCGTAAACAAATTAGATATTTATCCATAGAATTTACGTATTGAAATGTGCTGAACTTTGTTCATATATCCTTATCTGCGTCAGAGTAATTGATCTTCATTATCCTCAACTATACGAGATAAGGCTAAGGGCACAGAGTACAAACAAGTCAAATGTTAATCTGCGCATGTGTATTGACATAGTGCAATGCAGGCTGAAGATTTAGCGCAACGTGTTTGAGAAGATGGAAATATGAATGAGGCAGCAATGATGAATCAGATGGTTCGAACAAGTACGAATAAACAATGGTTATTCATCGTATTTGTGATATAGCAAGTGGTCAAAATAATGGAGTATGATAAAATTATAAAATACTCTAAATCTGTGCGTTTTATAAAATTTGGACATAGATATTCAATTTGAATTATTTAATACAATACTTCTTTAGATTCTAAACTAAAATACCTACCAACAAAAAATGATTCACCAAAGAGCATCGCATTTCGGAATCACAAAATACTACGATATTAATGAAATTCGTTATCACTCCTAAATTAAAATATTGTCGACTTGTAAAACTCAACTAGTTTTAATAATAGTTACCTAATATAGCTATGGGCATTCCTCCGAATAGCCGGGCAGTAGTTTGAATATCGTTATAAATTGACGATTCACATAGTTTCATATTCCCCATTCCTGGAGGTAGTGTTGAGGTCATCCTAAACATAAATAGTAAAACTATAAGAAAAAAACTTTAAATAGACCGCCCTGAAAATATGCCTAATTGTTATATTAGTAAGTCTCATTTTCGCATTTTTTTAACATAAAATTAATGGATTACTAACATTTAGCGATAGAGCAGAATTTTAGAAAATTCAATTTGAGTGTTTATCGATATAAAATAGTATGTAAAATGAGATGTATATAATACGAAATAATATATAATCGATGCATAATATATATTACGTAAAATATAAAATGATACGAGATCTAAGAATCCGCGTGCGAGAGAGTTGTCGAAATTATCAAATGGAAGCCCGCAAAAGTTTGTGGAAGATTGGGAAAATGAAAGATAATGGGAAACCTTGTAATGAAATATCGAACTATAATAAATTCTTTCCTCAATCGAGAGATCAACTTTTGTGATTTGAATGAAAGTAGGAAATTGCACGGATGTTTGAAATTTGATGGAGATAAATAATTCTTTAGTATTGACAATCGAAGAAGTAATGTACTGATATAATGCTATTTAAAATATATTATTGTATGTATTCTTTAATGCACCACACTTTTCTGCAGCATATGATAGGGCCTCGTGACACATATAAAACACCAATTCAAAGAATATCGAGCAAATTTAGGTAATTCTAAAAGGATTATCAGAAAAATGAAATATATGAACATATTAGCAAATAAAATAGAATGTACAAACGTAATATAATAAAAAGGATGTAGAATATAATATAAAGCACAACATATGGAATAAATCAATGCTCCCTGTGACTAAGGAAATTTCGTGGGGTAAGATTTATTCACGATTATAGTATTAGGATAAGCAAAACGGAAAGTGTGATTAAAAGATATTGAGATAAGAATATAATCAACTTTTAAAAGACCTGTGATAAGTTTGATTAATGTAGCATAAACATATAGCAAAGAATGAACCACCTATATTTTAAGCGGGACTTGAAAGAATGTTCACTTGAAGAATATTTTAGATTTATGCTATGATCAGAAAAGTGCATAATAGCAATTTTAAAGGGAATGTTGCAAATTTGAAGTCAAACTGATCAACTTTATCTTTCATAGCCCAGACAAAAGAGTTTATGAATTATCCTAAAATGGATGAAAAAGCGGATTAAACCAGGTGATTTAAGCTTATATGAATGAATGATATGAGATCTCTTAGGTTGAATCATGAAATTTAGGAAAATGCACTTATCGTTAATTTTTGCTGCATTCTTCTATTCAAATATAGAAATTTAGGCAGAGCTTATGAAACATAACATTCAATTTAAAAATACGAATTCAAGGTAAATAAATTTAAGAATGTTTCTTCATTAATGTCACGAAAATATATTTTTTATGTATCATTGTTATATCTCAATTTTTATTTAGAAATAGGTGTGAAACTTATGATAGAATACGAGATTGAAAGTGATACATATTTTAGAAATAAAAAAAATTAGCCCTGATCGCTTCGGAGTTCGAAATTTGGCCAGAATTCAATTAAATTCAACGAGAAGACTAGAGGCAGATTTTATTGTGTGCAAGTGCGCATCGCGGAAATGAAACAGAGACAGAAAAATGAGGGGTAAGTTGCTCGGAAAAAATTTCAGACTCAAAAACTCCTAAAGGAGCGCGCAACTTCCCGGGACGTGCAGGTCAAAGAATGCGAAAAACTCGAAGGGGTACTTCTCCCTGTGTTAAACTTAAACTTCCCTAGTTAAAACAAAAACAAGAAAAAGTAGTGGTTCCTGGTAGGAATTTCAGAAATGATGCTATTTATAACTTGAAATCAGATACTGTTATATAAATGAAACAACAAGTTATTTTAGTTATTAGTGTAAAGCTTACGTTTTTGTTTTCTATAAAAACGAGACTACTTCGTGACCTTCGCCAATTTTTCAAATTCCTAGCAAATTCTCCTTCTACTTGGGGATAGGAGTGCCGTATCGTAGGCGACTCTTGAAAATATTATGATAAATCATATGAAGAGCTAAAAATGAGATGAAAACTAGAAAATTTTGAAGGTGACCTCATTAGCACGTTAAAATTGCCGTGTTGACGCTCAATTTTTAACGCCTCGACGAAATGAGCCTATTTTTATGTGTTCAAAAACTGGATGAGCTGCGAATTTTCGAAGAAATGAACGGAATTATGCAATAAATTCGAAAGAACCTCTGAGTAATGGCATCATCCTTGTATGTGTAAATTTGAAGGAAGAATAGAATTTAGGTGGAAAAAGATTTGGTAATCGATTTTGGCACCGGAAGACAGATGAGATAAGTTAGAGGTTTTCGAGGATATAAAATTTGACGAAGGGAATAATTATGATCGTAAATCATTGAAAAAAATCGATACACAATTAGATAGATATTTGGCTAAACTATTGAATAGTATACTATTTTATGGTCTATAAATATATTTAAAACGTATTTAATTTAAGAATGATCGACATATTATCAAATATTCAATTTATCTCCCGAAATATCCGAATCTATGAAGTCTATGATGTCCAAGAGGCATAAGAGGCAAAAAATATTTCTACGTTATTTGAATATACCACCGATTAGAATGTGTTTTTTATCATTGATAAGCTCTGAAATCCTATATATATTGTCATCATTTCGCTAATATTAAGATTATTTTCTTTATACATTAAAGGGCGGGGTAGGCGAAATATTTTTATACACATAGAGAAAGTCTTTAGTCGCAAGCTAAAAGATAGCCGGATAAACCTGGATGGGATAATTGATTCTTGATATGGAGTACTTCCTTCGACTTGTATGAAGAGAAGCCTCGGAACGAATTACAAGAAGGGAGGTTAAAAATACCAGCGAATTTATTGCAAACGACATCAAGCACTCGCGTAATGCATTAAAAAGCGATGTGCAAAATGTTTCTTAGAAATAAAATATAGATATAATTTTTAGATAGAAATATATCTTATTTGAATATATATTTGCGAGTCATTAATAATTGTCCTTCTCTCAACATTGAATTTTTGATTTAAGATTGAGAAAACTAGAATCTAAAATTAAGACGATATGAAGAATACGCCAAGTCAAGCCTTGAATATCATCATCATAAAACTGATTAACTATTGATAATTTATTATGATGATTATTTCCGGTGGCAGAGTCAAAATAAAGGAGAATGTTGAAAAATTTCGGAAGTCAAAGATCCAAATATTAAATTTTCGAAGAAAGTTTGAAATATTTCAAGATTATTGAACTTAAAATATTGATTATTTTAAGTTATTCGCTTTGAGTATGGAAGATTATTATGATATCATAGAAAAGATTTCAAATGCTCAAGCATAATATTTCTCTCTGGAAAATTGTAAATGACTGATTCCAATCTAGAGAAAATCGTGGGAGTTTTAGGAATTATTACCATGTGTATCTATCGATAGGGAACAATTTAAATTTATATACAATTGAAGATAATATATCAAATGTTCTAATATATTAGTAATCCTAAGATAAAGATTTAGGAGAAGTCATGCAAAATGGATATAAGACTTATCGAAGGGATTAGCGTAGGTCTGTTAACTAGTTATGGATGGGATTGAGATATCCCACAATATGTGCACAAATATAGAAATATGGATTTCCATGGTCGAGGCAAAAAATTAAGTCTAAAAAAAAATCGCCTTGCAAGTTTATCCAATTTCGACTAGACGGCGTATATTACGATTATCTTAATGAAGCTTTTTCAAACTTGAAAATAATCTATGGCAGATATTTTGCGACGATTTTTAAAAGCGGATTAATTAACTTATTGTTGAAAATAAGCATGGGTATATCGAGAAGCGTAAATTCGAAATGATTTCGGCTGTTAATACGAGAGCATATACACACCCATAAGTTATTGGAGTGGAATAGCCGTTTAAAATATAAATGTCTGTATCTTCAAGTTGTTAATGATTCAGATTAACATGTGAGTATGTATTATTCAGACTGAAAATCGCGCAAAAATTTGAAATTCAGCCGAACTTGAATCCGAGACAAACTCCGGACTTCCTTTTCCTTCCTAAGAAGGGGAAGGCTGTGTTCCAGGGGATGTCTGACGGAAAGCAGGGGTTATTATGATAATTACGTCAGGGTAAAGAACCATTAGTTGAGAGCTAAATAATATCGAATAGAATGATGCCGTCAGGCCACGGGATAGATTTAACCAAATCGGTAAATAATCCTAGGCTGAAGGTACTTTTTACCACGAATGAGTACTTTGTTACCAAAGCAGAAATAGTATAGGGTAAGAAAAAAGGGAGAGATAGCGTTTGGTAACAAGTTACCCACAGCCTTAATTCTGATATCTCGAAGTTGTTAAATGGATAAATTAAATGACTTATAAAGTACCAAAGATTATGAAAACAGGCGAAAAGTGGGGTTTATTGAAACTATTGCTTAAATTATGTTTTTAGACAAAGTGTTTTCTGGGGAATATTTCGGAAGAAAAATTGGGAGATCTAGTTCAGTCCATTCTCGACAATAACTGAATTGGTTTACATCGGAGGGCGGGTATTTTTTCCAGTTCCAATTTTTAAGAGAAAATAAAAAAAACTTAAGGTTTAAGCAAAAAGTATTCTTACTTCAATAAAAATCTCGTTGAGCTACGTTTACTAATTGCGTAAATTATATTAGAGGTCGTTTTTCGCTATAGAAAACATGCGCTCGCAATTTCCCTTTGAATAGGTTGGTCCTCGGGAAAAATTCCGCGTCTTTACCCACTTTTGGACTGAAAATAGGACAGAGAAATAAAATTGGGTAGATTTTCGGAATCCAAATGAATTGAATGGCCGGTCCTCTATTTGAAAAGGATACATTCGGTTATTAAATTAGGACACATTTTGTGGAGAATGCATGTTTCATGACCAAATGTGAGGTATGTTTTACATGTAAGTGATTATGATTGATGCGAAAATGGGGATTAACAAAGGCGAATTTAAGGAATTTGGAACTTTAATGAATGACATAAATACCAAGAAACTACAGGATGCGGAAAAATTATGGAGGCACTTATTATTTGCTGCCCGATGCGCATAATCTGGCACCAACTATCCCAAATAATTTTTTATAGAATCTTTGGAGTCTACAGATCATAAATTCATAGGAAAGTTTTTATAATTGTAAAGTATGAATTTTTTGGGGGCCATAACAGGTGATTTGTTAAAGGTCCATAAGGCACGCTGTATAACTGGAGCGAAAAGAGTCAAATATGAACATATAGTAAGCAAGATTACAAAGTTCTCTCAGTTTATAAAAATATTTTCTAAAGAAATTTTTAGTGTAATAGTGTAATTGTGTGACATAATGGTAAAATCAACTAGAAAATTATCTCAAATTATCTAAGCTTATAGTTCGCTAGTAATTAGCACACGAATAAGTGCCTCCATAATTATTCCGCGTCATTGTAGAGCTCGAAAATTATTGGATATTTGCAAAATTTGATAAATTAAAAATTTTACAAGTGAGAATGCATTATTTGCAGAGTAATAATTGACATGGCCACACGAAATTTTTAACCATGAAACGAAAATGGCGTATTTTTGACATGTGGAGGTTGCATAGAGAAGTGAAAAATACTTTACTCATTCCTTCCAAAAATTGGGAGAAAAAGGTTTCCAAAGCACAGATATCATAAGATCCATTTTATCCATGCTGATAAATCCCCCATTCAAAAGTCATCCTCCCGAAAGAGATTCCATAATATGTGAGGTTAAATCGAAAATAATTATTTTTTCCTCGTAAAAAATGAGGGGTTTCTTACAACGGCCCAATCAGGCTGGGGATTTAGCTCGTTTTTCTCAAAACCTCAAAAATTATATCTTATTTCGCAAAATACAAAGATTATCCGACTAATCTCCTATTCTGATAATATTCTGCTTTGTCTGAAGTTTTAAAAAAACGCTTGGGAATAATTTATCCCCAAAATTTTAGAATAAAAAATCGAATCTGAAAAGTGAATAGTGAAAACTGTTGAGAGTGAAAAGGACACTCGCTTCATATTTTGTATTGTGTACGCGTCTGCAGTTTTATTATTGGTTCAAAAACTTGTCCCGTTTTCTCCGTCTTTAGTTTATTTTTCGTTTACTGCTAATTGAAAATGTGCAATTTTTAGGAAGTTGAAATCCACTTCTATATGAAAAAGGTCTAAAACGTGCTCAAATCCTAATTTTAACGCTGGAAAAATGATGCCGGTTGACGAAAAAGTTGCAATGAAAATTTGCACAAAAATGGGTAGGCTATTTTCAAGTAAATTTGGATTTTGGAAATTCAGAAGTCAGAGTTCAAAATTTGAAAAAAGAGAAAAAACTGAGTTAAGGATTAGACTCAACCCTATTTTCAAAGTTCTATCGAATTTTCGCTCATAAAAGTTGATCAATTAATTCAGACCCATCTTCTATTCATTACCATGCATATGGTAGGTCTCCGAACATGAATAGAACGGAAATATTTATGGAGAAATGAATTTGCAAGCGGGAATAAAGTTTCACGCATATTTTTATACAAAACTGGGAGAATCTTTCTGAAGGTAGTCGGGAAAATACTTTCAAACTCCAAGATTCTGCAAGTGATCAGAAATTCAAACCCAAAGAACCTCGAAAAAATCTAAAACCATTTTGAAAGGATAGGATTTAAGAACAGGTCGGAATAATTTGGCCTAACTTTGAAAGCACTTCTTCTAGGTAAGGAAGAGATGAGGGTGGAAAGCTCTTCTAAAGGCCCCATTTTCTATCTTTCGGTCTCCAATTTTGCATACTATTTAAATTTTAAACCTGAAACCTCGAAACCCAAGAATTCGAAAGGAATTGACCTTTCAGTCAATTGAATCAGTTTGGGAATGAAGTACCTACGATGGATTTAGGTGTCTATATTTTAACGTGGGAATGGAGGCTTTTAAGAATTTGTACATGGGGTGAATTTGGAGGTCTATGCTTTAATATGGAAGAGGGTTTGAGGTTAGGAATTAATTACATGCTAATTGAAGTCTGGATTAGACGATTAGCATTGGAAGCTAGCTTTGAAGCATTTCTTGAGAAATGCAAAAACATCATTACCAATGAAAATAATGTTTTTAGAGAACATGAAAATTTTTAATCGATATAATTTATACAAAAAAAAAAGATTCTCACGCGAATATTGCATAGTTAAAATTTTCTTAAAAATGCGAAAATTTTGAAGCGCATGATAAACCTTTCTAAAATATAATCAGATTTTTGGAGTTAGCTTACGAAGAATACTGAAAGCATATCTGTCGAGATCTAAAATTTACTCGCTAATCGCTGAAACTTAACTTTGACAGGTGAAAATTTGCAAAAATCCAAAAATACGCACTTTTCTAATCTTTGTAAAATAAAGTTCGGCTCACACCGAAGAACCTATTCTAAAGCCCTGACTAAGCATAATTGTCGACCTTTTGCATTATTCATTATTATTTCAAGGTCTATGCTAGAAGATAGAGCTAGGAAAAAGGCTGGGGTATATAAATTCCCCGTTATTTATAAAGATTTCTACCTTGCTATTTGACAAATTGGATAAGCCGACTTATAAATCATCGAATAATTTTTGTCCGGTTGGTATTAATCATAGGGAAAAATTCGCACCAAATTATATAGTTCCTGGAAGGAATTCGAGAAGTTTTATATTTATTATATAGAAAAATCAATATATTGCACTGAAATGGGACAATTTTAAATATATACAATTAATAAAGTCATTTTAGAAAACATTATTATGAGTGTATCACATTTGTGGACCCTTATAGTTGGATGAAACTATCAACTTATAATCTAAACTAATGCCAACATTTTGCAGAATCATGAGAAAAGTGAACCATCATTCAATATTGCACAAATTTCTAAATTTTTAGAAAGCTGAAACATTTCCTACGTTAAAACTATGCATAATTTGAGATGCATGAAGAATCTGATAATGACTTTTTTCTAGACATAAAATATATCATATATTCAAATTAAAAATAAAAAACTAGACATTTTTCACCAGAATTAATTCATTCTGACTGTATGACAAGTTTGAGCATTGACTTATCGCGTGCGGGTTTTTTCTTTGGTATTGGGCGCAGAGAAAAGTGAGGGGGTCTCAAAAAAGGAGGGCACGGTTTAATTCGAAGGGGGAGTGGTCATCCGATCCTTGAACTCTTTGGTCAATTTGTCGAAATATTTGTTCTGCCATTTGACGTTGAGTTCTGCCTCTTCTAAAAATCAATAATTTTGAAAAGTCACTATAGTTTTAGAACTCAATATTTTTACCTAGTGCCTGAGTAATCCATGAGAATTTGCTAGCGTTCTTCGCCGTTTTGAGGAAGTATTTGAGCTGAAAATTGAAATTTTGCCAAAATGATATTTAAGACCCAACCTGCTGAATTTCATTCTCCGTCCGAATACCGTTCGTACAAGTCATGATCACCCATTTCAGAGACGTCGGATCCTCGATAAGGCTGAAAATTTAGAATAAGCTTCAAATCTATATTTACCGTACGATATTTTTCTAGAATTAATGCATGCCTCGTACTAGTTTACTGTGGAATAGGTTTCAAAAAATTTCAAATGAAATCATATAACTTAGAATTTTAATGTAGATGCGGTCTCAATACATTTAATAAAATTAGAAAATATTTTATTCTTATAACATACCTGCTATAAATCTGATCCCATCGTTGAAGCATGAATTTGAACATGAACTCATCGGCGATCAAATTGTTTCCGACCGAGGTGAAAACGTGCGAAGCGTCTTGGAATCGGAACAAACCATCGTCGCGGTTGAGGGCTGACATTAAGAGTCTAAATGGTCAATAAAGGTATAATATAAATATAGCTAAAATAGTCGATACTAAATCAACTCACCCTTTCAAATTAGTGATATCCTTGGAGCAAGAAAGCCCGTTCAAGATGTTATCCTTCTCGGTATTTGTTTGTTCGTTACGATACCATTGCAACATCTGGAATTTCTTCCAACGTCATTATTTTAGAGTACGGTTAAATAACCTTCTTGTAAACAGAGTTTCCATTGTTCTTCACGCCTTCGCAATAGACTTTACGTCTAAGGGGACCTCCGATTCTAAAAAGAAGTAATTATTATAAAATTTAGTTTCAACATTAATGACAATCTGGAAAATTTGTTGCATAATTACATATGAAATAGCATATGGGAAAATAATCTTTGGTTTACCTTCCCTATATTATTTCGAGTGTAACGATGTAGCTATTTATCCAGACTGTCAATACATATTAATATATTCGTTTCTACGGCAAAACTATGGATAAACAGATACGATAAGTATAAATATTAAATTGAAACGTATTTAACAACAAAAAAACTCACTCGGCACACTCGCTGAGTTGATCCTTGTCGTTGCATTTAGCGAGGACTTTCTCCTTGAAAATCGCCTGGAATTTCTCGTTGCAGTCGACACCCTCCAATTGACAGTAATTAAAGAGGATCCGGAGATCGAAGCCGCTAAAATACTGTTTAGTAAAATCAGATCATAAATATCTCCACAACATTAATTTTATGGCAATTTATAGAAGTCATTCCCTATTTTGAAACACACTATTCTTAATTACGATCTATACATTTGCAATGAATTACGGAAATAAATTATTCTTTCTATGTAAATTTGCGTGAAACCTAATAAGTTCACTTGCATTTTATAGAACAGCGAGTCGTTTTGATAGTTATTCTCGATGTACGATAGATCCGATATTTTCTGGTAATTTGCGTCTAGCAGGGATTTGTAGAATTTCTAAAGAAATCTTTTTCGTTGAAATAAATAATTGAAATACCTCCAAATAGATCTTTTCAGGCTCCGAACCATAATGATTTCTAATCGCGTTCAGGTTTGCTAGCACTGCTGAGGCTGGGAAGTAGTTCTGAAAATAGTCGTTGCAAATAATTAGCATAAAATATTTATGTAAAAATACCGTCTCCTTCTTAACGTAGTTGAACAGATCGAACAGAACCGTGAAGTCGAGCTTGTCGTCATTTGCCAATTCATACGCATCGAACAGCAATCGGGTCTTGGCACGGTAGGGAAGCGACTTAATTTGGATAATTAGAGTAACTATCCTATATGTTAGGGATCATGAAGGGACACTAAACAAATGAGTTATAAAATGACCAACGAATTTTCTGAAATCTACCTCCGGATCCTTATTGAGCATTTCAGCAATCGTCTTCCAGTCCGACACATTGTAATTGGTGCGGTGGAAACCTCGAGAATCTAAAAACTCATCTTTATCCAACGAAATTTTTCAGAATATGCTTGAAAATACCAGGATTGACGATGAGTACGGTGTCCTTGGGTAGATCGAGATGGAGTGGTTGGTCTGAACAGTTGAATTGTTTTAATACACGTTTTCACGTTAGGAGTAGTTTCTTCCAAAGCTTCCCTTTTATTCTCGGTTTTGGGAGGAAAGTACTCAAATCAAGATCAATATACTAACCTCTCGGCAACCATGCCATTCGGATGGTTTGATCGTTACCATACATGTACCAGATAGGCACGTCCCATTTGTAACTGAATTATAAACTATTGAAAGCATGCTGATATTTGACATACCCGTATTTATTATTCCGATATGCAGCTTTCTCCTGGGCTTCTTTGTTCGGCTTGAATCGCTCCTGTGTCAGAAGTGCGGTCGTGGAGTTCAGACGATTCACGGTAACAACTGGGTAGCCCATCTTAAATTGATAATAGGTAAATATATTTGAAAAACTAATTTTTTTATCGTTTTTACGCTACAAGAAAATGAAAATAGAGGTTACCATAATGGTTAAAGTTATTATGCAAATAGAACATAATTTTATATTGATGGAGAAAAAAGAGAATAATAATATATGAGGATATAAAAATAAATGAAGTTATTATTATGCTGATAAAGTGATATTCGAATAGTACCTGCTTGGTCCACTGATTGGCGAACTCCTTGACGGACAGCTTGTTTCCATCAGGCCCTTTGACGTCGTCAGGCAGGACTTTATCCAGGGCAGCCCACAAGTCCTCGGCCGCAGCGTTGCTGTACGAGTGCTGCTTCAGGTAGAGCTGAAAATAATAGAATTTAAATATCAAATAAGTTTATGTTCTAATGAATATTCTTATACGATTTATAGATCTGCTTCAAATATTTCTTTTTAAATGATAAAATATCCTAAAATCTTATGAATACTTGAATATTAACTATGAAGAAGCATGATCTTTCGCTTGAATATGGTTTAAATTATATGCTACTTTCTAATAAGTCATTTTTCCGTCGAATGTCGATGTAAGAAACTCACATTAATGCCCTTATCGAAGTTATTTTTGCCCATGACAGTCGATAGCATTTGGATGAAGGAGCCTCCCTTTTCGTAGGAGATGCCGTCGAACGCTTCGGTCACATCTTCGACCTTGGCCACGGTAAAAGACAGGGGGTGACTACTGAAATTTTAGAGCATAAATTATAAAAAAGAAAATAATTTCATAATATTAAAATACGAATACACATCATAAAAAAATCATAAATTCTCATACCTAGCAACTTTATCAGTTTCCATGGCTGACTCTTGAGCTGCCTCGATAAAGTAGTCGTCCTTAAATGATATGATTCAAATAATATAATAGTAACATCAGTAATAAATGAATATTTTGATTAATTACCATCTGAAAAGCTCCATCGCTGATATGATTGGCACCGATGTATTCAACGAACGTCGCGAAACCCTCATTCAACCACAGATTATCCCACCATCGCATCGTCACCAGGTTGCCAAACCACTTAATTAGGGTAGTTAAGTATATAGTTAAGGCAATTAACTAATTCATTAGGGCAAATGTTTACTTGGTGAGCCAGCTCATGAGCAATAACGACAGCCACCCTTCGTTTGCCCTCATTCGAATAGATCTTCGGATCGTACAGCAGGTCGGTCTCTCTGAATTTTTTTAATGGATAACTGAACAAGTGCTTAGGGGTAGCCTAATAAAATTTCTGGAGGTATGTCACAAAGTTTTTACCGGTAAGTCACAAGGCCCCAATTCTCCATTGCCCCAGCGGAAAAGTCCGGAACGGCAACCATATCTGAATTGTTTCCTTGAACCTGTACTATTTTTTGACTAACCTTGTTTCTCAAGAGGGAACGAGACTCCGTAATATCCCTCATAGAATTCGAGCACTTTCGCACCGGCTTCCAAAGCGTATTGGGTGGTGTTGATGGCTTCAGGACGGGCCCAGATGCGGAACTAAAAGGCGATTAGCTTTATATTGTGCAAACAATTGCCGTTCACGATGTCGAATTTAAATAATATTTGGTGATCTTCGTGAGAAATTCTGAAACATCTATGATGCAATAACATGGAATAACTACGTTGATAGAAATATGCTAACTGCAGTGATGTCCTATGGAGTTTGGCGAGAGAAGAGAATAATTGCAGCTTAAAATAATAGCAAACTACCAAAGTTCCCCGTTTCGTCTTCTTCTCGATTTTCTCAAAGGCCGACACGAGAACTGCCAAGAGGTAGGTGGACATTTTGGGTGTCGTCGCAAAGCGCGTCTTCATGAACCCCTCGGTATGCCTGGAATGGTACCATTTGGTAAGATGGGTCAATGGTAACATGGTATCCTCTCACTCTTGGGTGTTCAGATCAATACCATTCGACAGGGCGGTAGTGCCCTTCGGGTGGATGATGGTAACGGTCCAATTAGCCTGAACAATCCATATGAGTAAGATTTTCATGTCATAAATTTATCAAAGGACAATAGTTACTAGTATAGCATGATCTTTTTCACAGTGGCATTTCATAAAACTAAAAAGTGTACTTACGTATAAATGAATATGGTTAATTTTTGATACGCTAGTTGTTCAAATTAAATTCGCAAATCTTTTCAGTAAGCTTGCGCGCTATAGGGCTAGTATCATGATATAAAATTTAAATAAACCAATATCTACCTTGAAAGACGGTTCGTCCATGCAGGGCACCATTCTTCTCGCGTCTGAAGGCTCCATTTGACTTACCGCGGCGATGCTAAAAATTTTATTCCAACTACTTTTATTCAAACTATTTCCTAACATTTTCTCATTCTTCCGACTGTAATAGACCGACTGATAGAACCCCTTCAAATCCGCGCTTATATCACCCGTATATACGATCTAAAATAGGCCGATTTTCAGGTCCAAATTTCTCGCTCTAAAGTCTGACCTTGAGCTCTCCCATGGTGTCTTTTTCAATCGACTCATCCAGGTTGAAGTCCAGCTTTTCGAGTTTCGGAATCTCTTCGATTCGGCTGATTTTTACCGGTTTGTTGTTCTGAATTTACGCGTTTTTCGGTTTTCAGACAATCTGTATAATTCGTAGCTTCATGGCCTACTAAATAGTGTGAGAAAAGATATCTTCCTATACCTTTAACTATGGACTACGAAGCTACGAATTATCCAAATTGCCGATTTTTGTTTTTTTCCTCTTCTTACCACAACGACCCGACACTCGTCGTGGACGATGTTCAAATTGGCGAAATTTACAACGATTTTCCGGCTAGTCTGCGTTACTTTGAACGTCATTATCACCTGAAAATATCGATTTTTATTGATTTTCAGCCTCAGCCCATTTTTTAGCAGAAATGATCTATCTTTATTGATCCTCAAATTCCGCTTATTTTTCGCGGGAGCTTATCGATTTATTCATTTTCAGGCTCCATTAATTTTGGCGAGAAAATCTTACTTGCGCTTCAAACGTGAGGTTCTTCGTGGCTGGCGGTGCGACTTCGTAACCAGGCAGGTAGGTCTTCATCGTTAGGTTGTAGTGGACTGAATTTGTCACCTTTTATTGTAAGCCTCAAGAAGTTTCATAGTTGTTGGTAAAGTTGTTCAGATATTGGGCGATTCAAATGCTGCACTTTCAAACATAGGCTTCAAAATCTAATAATTTTCTCTGTAATTAATGAATGTGTGATAGTAACGGGAAAATTTGAGAAAGAAACGTCGAAATTCCCATACTTGGTTCGATATTGTTCGGCAGTCTCAATTCCTCGGCGGTGATGATTTCGCCGCTCTTTTGCTCTTCTGCCTTCAGCGGGTGTACATCTTCATATTCTGCCTGCAAAATCGACATTTTTAATTTTAAACTGCGTGTTTCTTCAAAATGACGTCCTAAGATGCAGACCTGCACGGCGGACTTGGTGAAGTGGTAGGTGATGAGAACCGTAAGCAGAACGGCGACCACCAAAATGACCGTCGAGATGAAGGCAGACCTCCTCGTGCAACCCATCGGACCCGCGAGATTCCGAGGCTTCGGCCCTGGCGAACCCATCTAAATTGGAAGCTACTACTTAGAACCTTGACAACTTCTCGAAGAACATTTCTTGAAAACTTCAGGAACATTTTAGTTTTACTTACTTTCGACAGCGATGAAATACGAGCAATGAGGGTAACAATATAAGAAATAACCTTGAGATTGTAAAATTATAATTTTTATTCTATTGATAGAAAGGGGCAGAAAGACTTGATTTTTTAATGAATGAATCACGAGTTTTTTTTAACTTATGAAATTTTCTAAACCTGAGGTGGATCGTTTATGGAGCCGTAATCTGGCTGGACTTGGACCATGTTTAGATTTAGACAAAGGTAGAATACCTTTAGGGTATCAAAGTTAAATGATTAAGTCAAATGTGCGCTCCTATTTCCCAACATATTGACCAAAGCTTATCAATATTTGCGTATTATTGAGCACTTCCTTATCAAGAGGTTAAAGTTGCTTACTAATTTAGAAAAATGTCGATAATTTGGAAGAACCATGAAGTTTTAGAAAAACAAATAAATGACGATTTTATAGGCCCATTTACATAGAAATCTGCTCCATAAATTATGTATGCACGTTTATCGATTTTTGACACTCTGTTCATGGAAAATAGGAGGTGGTATTTTGAATTCTGATTATCTATAAGAATATGCTTAGGCATGGGAGGGCAAAACAGGAAACTATGGCACTGATATCCCAAATAGGGAGTACATTTCAGGGACAATTTGCAGTGTGTGAAAGTCATAGGATGTTTTATTTTTTATTTTTAAGTTATTAGGTAAAAATCAGTTAAGTTTAATAATAAAGAAGTTTTTCACCTAGAAAAAAAGTCTGCGTGAATGCAAAATTTGTGAGATCTTTCGCAAGCAATATTTACAAGTCTAAGAGTGGAAATTTTGATGTTGATCCATTAGTTGCGCGAGCGATAAAATCTTTTTAAAAAGTTCGAATTTCGAGAACACTTGGCGAAACTTTCAAAACAAATTGAAGGTGAAAAGTCTGCAATATCGGCAAATTTAGAACTTTGAACACGGAGGGAAAGGGTTATTGGTATATGAAATTTTTGACAATATCTATCTACTTACGATTTAACCTGTTGTTAAGATAAGAATAGGTTTCTTTTTATTGGCTATGTGATAATTACTAAATCAAATAGGTTTCGAAGTATAGAATAGCTTAGGCCAAAATTTAATTTAAGAAGCTAACTATAAAGTCAGAGCATTGAATCATCGGTAAATTTTTAATTTAAGATTTAGCATACATATTTTCTCATCTTATTTCTAATAAGAGAGTGAAAGTAAGATTAAAGTTAGAAAATGGTATTTTTTTTTAATTCGAAGAAATTATTGGAAGTTTTAAGATGACTAAAAATTGATTTAAATTTTTAGAGATAGAAAAATCTTATTCCGGCAAACCGCTTCCGGAACATTTCTGATCGCCTTTGAAAGAGAGAAGAAAGAATGCGCGCGGACGAAAATACAAACAAACACGAAAACGGAATCGAGGCGAATTCTGAAGCCGAAGCGAAACGAAAAGACGGACGATAAGCTCATTAACTCCATTTGGAAAAAGCGGGGAATCAGAGAAGGAAAATTTTATGACGTTCGGAGATTTTTATGATATTAGGGGAGTTTTTGATATGTGTTTAGAGGGAACTGCTATTATTAGATAAATTTGAAATATTATGATTTGGTTCTTTATTGAATCAGCGTAAAAACAAGAAATTTTATGTTAGTAGATTTTTTGATGTTTTAGGAAATTTGATGATTCAATATGAGGGAATTTTGGGAATTCTTTCAAATAGTTCTAGATTTATGAAATATCTCATGTTTCGAGAAAATTGAGGAAGAATCATATTTAAAATTATATTGATATTGAAAAGAATCAATGTGAGATTGTAAAAGCTTTAAAGTAAAAATTTAACTAACCGAATCTGGGTCGTATACTGCTCCCACCACTGAGTTTCGCATGGCCCGCCTTAAAAATAACGATTTCAAAATGCCAGCTTAACAAATTAACTCAGACAATCTAAATTAATGTCGATCTGAAGCTTGGATATTTTTATGCATCGACATTTGCTAGCGGAAATGTAAAACGGCATTTTCCGTCCTTATAAACGTTCACATACAATTGCCCCCTAAGACGTTCTCTTCCCCTCTCTAACTCGGATACTATTTCCCATCAATAGGACAGACAAAATGTGTCTCGATAAGCGAAAGGTAAACCTAACGATAAACATCTCGTTTACAAAGGATGGTGGCGTATTTTTGTATTGTATTGTATTCATGCCAACAATGGAATTAGAATTCCCCTGCATGATATTTGAAAGACGAGAGTGAGAGATCAGAGTTGCCCGAATCACTTCCCCGTTTTCGAAATAACCGTTCTTTGGCAAATATCGTCGACAAAAATGCTTTCTTCGCTCGACTTTTAAGCGTTCTTTGAAGAATATCGTTGTTTGCATAATTCTATTGTTACGCATTATCGAAATTTGCATCTTTCAAAAAGCGTGTTATTTTGACAAATAGAGGAGCGCGCTTCCTCTACGTCTATGATTCGATTCAGCATTCGAAGATAGGCGAAATGCCAGAATCGAAAATGTTTGTAATGCATAATGGATCTGTGATCATAAGATTTGAAAAGCTTGGCAAAGACGATAAAATCTGCAGACACAGAAAATAAATATACGCGTAAGAATTTGGAAATCCAAACGTTCACATACGACAAACTTAGACATTTCCACTCTATTTTAGGATTTACGAGCTATTGCACTGAAAATTCAATACGTAAGATAGAATGTGATAAATCAAATTAAGTCTACAAACTCCAATAATTTAAATCATGAAATTGATGATTTAAACCAGAACATGTGAACTAATCGCCTATTTGTGGAGAGAAACATGATTTCAGCGATATCCCTCAATTTATAATCCGCTATAAATTTTCTACAATCGTAAACCTGGTCTAAAACTGCAATTCTACTTGCAAAATACGTCAATTTATGGCTTATGCAAATTATCAAGCAATTCTGACCTAGATTTAAGCGTATTTCGGGTTAAACGTGTTGGATTAAGCTCAAGCGGGGGATGCATTTGATATGGACGTCCGCTTAAAAATTCTGCCAAATGTTCAAGTTCTTGGAAGTCCGGGGGCAAAAATTCGAGTCTTCTCCATTTAGGAATAAAATATAACGAAAAATTTAGAGTGTTAATTTGAAGATGAAATTTAGGTGAAATACCAAATGAATAAAATATTCGAATTATATGAGAACGCAGCTACTTGGTTCCTATGCGTCTCTGGTAACTTGTATGACAAGATATTGGCTAGAGTATAAAGAGTAAGTGTCTATTTAGTAGTACCGATGATAGATGGTGATATGATAGGGCGTCATTAATGAAATACTAGGGAATTCCTAGATTCTCAACATCGTGTTATTCGGAGAGATTCATCCTTGAAGATCTTGGAAATAACAAACTTTTGAGAATTTCCGAATTCAAAAGTTAAAAGACATACGGAATATATAAGAAAAATATCGTTTGACCTAAAACTATTGCTATAAACTATTTAGTCTAGGTCTTTGTGTATAAGAAGTCATGAGACCTCTAAAATACCGGGAAAAGGACGATTTTGCGCTTTCATCCAATAGTTTCTCTTCTCTCTAACCATTTTTGCTGGTAGTGCTTTCAAGAATCTATCAAAGTCACGCTATCACCAGCCCCATGCATTGTTAATTTCAGAGGGAGTTTAGGCGGGGTTAAAGGGCATTTTATTGGGTCTCTTTTTTCCTCGAAAACATCGAGGAAGTCTTTCTTTAAACTAAAATACATTTATTTTAAATAAAATTTTAAAAGATGGTCAGTGTACGAAGGCTAATATTTGAATACATGAGATCAAAATCATATATAACTGAATATAAATAAATAGAAGTCACTGGTAAAGCACTCAGAAAGATAGAAGACCCACAAGATCCTACTAGCCTAGTAAACGGCAGGTTCGAAAATTTACTCAGGTGTAATTTATCAATTTTAGGTTAGACGTTGACTTTTAATCGTTTTGGCCTATGAGTTACGACCGGCGTTTTTACAAGGTATGATCATTTCTGACATGAAATTTATAAGAGTTTATCAAAATGGCAAAAAAATCAACTCAAAACCTGGAATTGAGCTAAAATATAAATAAAGGACTTGAAAATCGATCATTCTGAAAATATGCTCTAATGATAAATGCTTGTAAAGTATGTTTTTTTCTCGAAATAATGTTAATGCTAGATAAGGATGCATTATTAACATCTAGCGATAGAGCAGATTTTCAAAAGATCGATTTTCTAGTTATTATTTGTTAATGCTAAATTTTAGCAATTGAATCATTTACTAGGCTAGTAAAAATCAGGTTCAATATACGGTAAGCTGACACAGTTGTCCCTTTCTTTAAGAAGGCAGATGTTAAGTATCGAGGATCTCTGGTAACGATGATTTAAGAGAAGTAAAAATGTGGCAATTAAATAGGTCTCTAACTAACATATGTTAAAAAGAAAACATGTTAACATAATAGTGTAGCGTCAACGGTAAGATAATATTAGAGGTCTCGAAAATTCATCAGTTACTAACGAGGATCTCACGATAATTGAGTATAATTTGATCAATTAAGTCATACTTAAGTACTCTAATTAAAGTTAATTAAATCTGACTTAATTGCAAGTATATTATTCGTTTAATAAGGCACGGGCAACGAATTCATTAGACAACTGTGTAACAAAGCTACCAAGTTTGGAAAAGGAGACGACGCGTTATCTGATTTTGCAGTGTAAGAAAGGGAAAATTTTTGAATCATGATGTTAAATTAGCATATTTCTAAGAAACCAAGTAATCTTTTGTCTCGTGAGATTTCAATATTTCTTAGATTTATGCTATTTTTGATCATAACTTAGCATTTGTTTGCTCAGATAACGCATGGAGAAGAAGATAGTTCGTAAAATAGTAAATAAGAAAAATGAATCATGGAGTAATAATCTTAAAGCACATACCGAAGCGGTAAGATCGTTAGGTGTGTTGATTTGAAATGTACTCAAATAATGCAATTTAAATAAGGACATCTTAGAAGGCAAGAGTTTAGAAGTCAATAAATTAAATTATACATAAATCTAATAAATAATTTAAATAGTCAAAATGACTAGAAGATGGACTTTTCCATTTTTCGCTGCTCGGCAAGCTGAAATTGTTTATTTGATTATTTATTTCAAGAGATGCGATGATTCATGCAACTAATAATCTAGGTTTTAAATATATGACACACAAAATATATTTGCAATATATATTTAAAATATACTGCAAATGTATGTAATGACTAACACAACCACTCTTTACGATATATTTATTCATATACATTCAAAAAGTTATGGAAATACTAAAATAAAGCGCATAAGATGAATGATATTCGCAATAAATTATATGGTCAAAGAATACAATTTAAATTATGATATTAGAGCTATCACAGAACTTATAAGATGCCTTAGATTTATGCTTGTTCGCGAATAGAAACTAAACCGATTTTTTGAAAGATAAACTGAACTTTCGCAACCAGGGTTTGCATCGACTAAACTTCGAACGTCTTGCAAGCGATACAGAAGCTCGCGGGTGAAAAATTAGATTTTTAGAAAGTATATGGGAATAAAACAAAGGCCCTAGAAAACCAACTCACGACACGATATGAAATAATGCCATACGAAAATTCCAAGGGATTGAAAAATTGATGTCTTCGACCTCAAAAATCTTTCAAAGCCCCTACACCACTACTACGGAAAGTTTTAATGAAAATGCTGAACGCAATACCGGGAAATTTTGTTGGGTTGAAAATTGGGATTTGGTCCGCGAGAACATTGGTCCGAAAATCACTGATTTCCCGCGTTGAAGCCCAGGGCGCCCAATAACTTGTTTTTCAGACCCGAGGTCGATTGGCTGGTGGTCATCCTTGACATTTGCGATGCGATCATCGATTCGTCGATGGCGGACCCGGTCGCTCCGGCCGCGACCCCGATGCCTCGCAGCGCGTCCTGCTGAAATACGAGGATTTCACAAACAGCGGTCAGGTTTTAGCGGACTCTAGCTTTCTTCGTTCTGCAGAACTCTGCGGAACAGACTTTGACAGGTCCTGGATAGAGCTCAGTATCTAAACCCTATCCAGGTCTGACTTTAAATGAAAGACGAACACCAAGTCATGCGACACAGAGTTACAATATCAAAGTGATCATGCAGTGAATCCCAAATCACAAAAATGAGTGCGCTAACTGAAAATACCCCCAGATTCAGCTTATAGGGATGAATTGGGGCTTTCAAATCGCGAGGGCGTGCAGGGTCTGACCTTCAAAGCATCAGCTCGCTCCAAAAGCCGAAGCATTCGCTCATGCTGCGCGCGGTCTTCCTCCTAGAATCGAAAAGCGTCGAAAATTGGATACTTAGAAATCAAAAAGTGCGTTTCTGTGCGTCAATAGACGATATCGGTGACTTAATGATCTAATCTACTTATTTGTGAGTGATGGACTAAAATGAAACTTATGCAGTGATATTAGAAGAGAAGTGATGATGACAATTTCTAGCTACGTTTTTTTTTTCGAAAAATAGTGGGTATTGATTAGATTAGATTGTGATATAATAATGCCGTGGAACATGTATTTATGTTAGAAAGGCACTATGATGATGTTGAAATCTCATAGAACTGCAATTTCATGAAATTTCAGATGTTGAGAGCATACTGCAATCGTGCTCAAAGTCATCTACAAATCTACCAACCTTTCCTGAATCTACTGGGACAATCACAGGGGAACATTCAATACGTATGAGGGTTAGGAATGAAATATACAAAAATCTTTAGAAATATAAATTCAGCAAATGATCCAATGACCGGTGCGCAGAAATTTCTAAAGACTCGGATTTCAACCATAACATCGGAAAACATGACAGTAAGTTGAATTGTTAGGTGCGACTAGACTAATTTAAATCTAGGGGAGTTTGGGTGTGTGTTCAAAAATGTTCTCAATTCAAAAGATATATTATATTCATATAATTGTTTGACCCTTCCGGGTAAATTTAAAGCCAAGATCCCCCAGATCTGCTGGAACACAACACGACTACGACAAAAGACGGGTAATGACGTTACGGACCTGTTTCTTGGCACGCAACGCGACGTCCTCGAGCGTTTCAGCGGCTTCGTATTTTCCCTGACGACGATACAGCGCACCGAGGTTCTTCAGGGTTGTGGTGACGGTTGGACTGAAAATACGATCATTTAGATCCAGTTGCATTTTATTGATAGGGGTTACAAATAACTGAATGTTAATCTAATGCCTTGAAAGCCTATTGTTTACATTATAAATCTTATCATTACACGGAATTCGTGATTTTCGTAAACGTTTCAAGAATTTTCACGATATTTCGCTATGTAAACTTGCTCGGCGACTTGTTGTATTTGAGTAGAAAATATAAAATCACCAACCTATCAACTCTAGCAGCTTTCATGAAGCTTGGTTGATCCAACAGTGCCTGAGTCGGTTCACCCTTGCTCTTGTTCTCCTCGCGATCCTCTGCGATCTGCCAGATCGGTTTGTTTTCAGCGTTGATTCTGCCGTATTCACGCTCATGCGCACGGGTCAGGATCTGTTTGTAGAGCTCTTCGGCTTCCTGAACAATTTTTCTTTGAAGTTCTCAAGTCCAACAAATTAGCAATTTGAGCACTCAGGATATTGCCAGATGATGCTTATTGTTTGATATGTAACGATATATCGGAAGTTTCAGACGAGTTAATAGTTGCTTACCTTGTACTTTCCTTGCTTCAGGTAAGCAGAGGCCAAATTATTCTTCGTCTTGGCTACGTTCAGATCATCCGGGCCAAGTTTGGTTTCGTAAATTTCCAGGGCTCTTCTGAAAGAAAGAACCATTTGAAATTTGCTCGTTCGGGTAAAGTTTTGCTACTTACTTGTAATACTTCTCGACTTCTTCATATTTTCCTTGATTCTGACAGAGCAATGCCAAATTGTTCAACTGCTTAGCGACATCGGGGTGGTCGTTGCCAAGAACCTTCTCTCTGATCTCCAAAGCACGCTTGCACAGTGGCTCAGCTTCCTTGAACTTTCCACGCTTTCCATAAAGGACGGCCAGATTGTTGAGGGTTGCTGCGACCTGAAACAAATATTGCTACTTTAGTGACGTTCTTACTCGACTATACTATAATATGTACTTAAAATCGATTTTAAATTTTCATGAAAACATTTGAAACCTACCGCTGGGTGACTCTCGCCAAGACACTTCTCTCTGATGGACAGGGCTTCGTTCAACAAATTTGCTGCTTCCTTATACTTGTTCTGATCTCTGCAATTTCAAACTACGAGATTGTTTTTTTTTCCGATCACTGATACCTGTAAACCAGCGCCAAGATATTGAGCATGGTAGCGACGTCGGGATGGTCGTGACCGCTCGTCTTCTCGAGGTCTTCCAGGGCCTGTTTGCACAGAGGTACGGCAACTTCATAACGGCCTTGCGAGGCGTATTGGATGACCTAAAACGAAATTTTTATTAGGGATAAATTACTTCGCCAATGTTCGTTTTGCAATTTCAGAACTGTGAAAGCACGTCAAATTAAAACGAAGTGATACTTTCTTTGATATCGAGTCCTGCTAAACATGCTTACCAAATTATGCAGGGTTCTGAGCCTCGCAGGAATCTCATAGCCGACATTCGCCGATGCTGCCATCGAGTGGGCTGGAGTGGGTTGAGCGAACTGACTGGTGTTCAAGTCCTCTTCATCTTCGGGTCCAAATCCGAGCTCTTGCAGGGTCTCATTCGTGGTCGGCTGATGGTTCGAGGACTCGACGATCTTGTTGTCAGCGGGTAAATCGTCGTCGAACTGCTTGATGGAAGCCATGTACTTGAGGTGTTTCACTTCTTCCTCGAGTTGGGCGACTTTCTGAAAAATGGTGTGTTTAAGATTTTCGAGATTAATACTCAGACTTTGTAAGTTAATCCTTTGACGGTAATTTGTTAGAAATATTTTATTGTCTTATTCTCTCCTAAATACCTGTTCGCTCTGCTGCAACTTGGTCTGCGTGCTGCTCAATTCGTCTCTCAACCAAGCATTCTCCTGGCAAAGTCTTCTTCTCTGAGCATGGTACTTCTGTTTTTCGGCTTCCATCGTCTGGATGTGATTGAACACGGCCAACATCATCTGGAGTTAATTGAATAACTATTTTAATTATGGCAATTAAATTATTACCGTAGTTTCTTCACAACCAGCGACGATCGAGTTGAGATTTTCGTTGATCTGATTGAACTTCTCCCGAGGAAGAGGCGCCTCATCGGGACGGACGCCTGAATTTTGGACATGAAAATTGTTGAATAACGCTTTAAAGAATTGCATGAATAACGCAGTTTCTAAAAATCGATTATTGACGTAATGTTGTCGACGCTAACATTATTTATTATTAAATTCCAAATGTTTCCAGAAAGTACTTGGTTCAATGCGATTTATATTACATTTAATTCAGCTGAGAGGTCGTTGGTATTAAAATACGTTGCTTATGAATTATAAAATAACCTTTAATGCTAGTCTCTAGCGTGTTAGCAATTGTCTGGTGTTCCTCTTTAAGCGCTTCGAGGCCCTGCTGGACGGTCCTCAGGCCAGTGGCCACGTCCTCCTGCGACATGTTCGACATCCTCGCTAGCGACTCGATCTTACGCCTGAAATGATTAAATAGCAAAAAAATAGATAATTTAAATATATTTTTAATTTTTAAATAGAAGATCGAGCACATTAAATTATGAATGTGCAGATCCTAATCGAGCTTATGATTAAAGTTAGCTAGATTTAAATATGCTCTAAAATTTCTTATGTGGATAGCGTATTTTTCAAATTGCTGGGATTTTATTTTTAGGCGCTAATGATAGAATTTACCATTGCTTAACCAGGAACATGATGGTTGTTTTAAATGAAGGTTAGAAATTCTGCATAGATGGCTAAAGTCTCACGAATTTCGCAATCGAGGTCTGGGAAACTAGCAGACAGGGACTCTAACGCTAAGGTGCCCAGAAGCAAATTATGGCCAGAGAGGCGAGAGCGTCGATATCCTTAACCATAGAACGAGGGCAGACGCACAGAGGAAATTGAATTTAGTGCATTGAGAGGTCTATATTGCGCATGGGCACAAATTGAATTTTCTAAACGGCTTTTGGAGAGCGCATAAACGATTCGGGTTCTTCAAAATCGCTTAGGGGAAATCTCAACTTCAAAATTTCGAAAAAAAATTCTTTAGAGCTTTTGAAACTTCTTATATAATTTTGCAGAGCTCGACCTGAGAGACGAAATGGTGTAAAGTTTATTTGATTTTGGATGGAATTTTAAAAAGCTGTAAGAAAATAAAATACTCACAATTCAAATCAATGTCAGGTAGAGAGACGAATGTATAGAAAGGAAGAATGGAAAGAACTGAAATTGGTGACTAGTGCGCTGTGCAGTGGAATAGAAGAAAGAAAGCGGACGGAAATAGCGCTGAAATTTTGGAGAGCGAAAGAAAACGCGCCAGAGGCACGCGCAATAAAATGAGAGACGCAGAGAAAATGGGTAGTTAGGGAGCGAAGGGAATGAAGAAAGCACAGAGAAATCGGCATGGTTAGAGAGAGATCGATGTGGCTGCGCAGAGAGAGAAAGAGGACAAGAAATAGAAAGGGAAATTAGAAACACAGGTGAATCACCAGCAAAGAGTAAATAATTTAGAGCGAGAAAGGGCACAATTGAGTTGCGGGAGATAGTTTTAAAAAATTCCTTTTTGAGGAAGATATTGTTGAATTGGCTCATAACCATTAAATAAAGAATAAGTTGATGGTATTTACTAGTGAATGCCAATATTTTTCGAGATATGCTTCAAATTAAATAATTGCAAGGCAAAGTTTTTTTTCTCTATAGTGGAGTATTAGGAGAAATAGTTTAAAAACAAATCTGCTTTACAATTTATCGGTGATATGAAAATTTAAAGGCTGTATTGTATACGATATTGGAACTAAAAATACCTCTAACATTTCCACTCTTGTACTAGGATTAATTAGGTTTCAGAGGTTAGAAACTCTTGCTCTTTTCGGGGCATAATTCTTCAGTCGTCGAGAAAATACGAGCCAAGAAGCCTCGGGACGAAGCGAAAGGGGAAGAATGCAAATGAGAATTCTTGAGTGAGGTGAGAGAGTGAAGGACATAAAGAAAGTGGAGAGAATGAGAGAGCAAGGGAAATGGAGAGAACGAACGAGATAGTATTATAAATGGAGAAAATAAGGAGAGGAAAAGAAAGGATAGTGCAAAATATTGAGAGAGAGAGAAAAAGAAATCAATGCATAGGTGTGAGCGGAGCATAAATTGTATAAGAAGTAAGCGCTACCTAATGCGACAAATCTCAGACCTCAAGGGACATGTAAATATAAGATAATCCCCACCTAGACGGACTACTTATTAGCATACATTTATATACTAAAGGATCTTATTATATACACTATGATGGTAGAGGTGGTAAACATGGCTATTTTTAATGATATCACACCTTTAAGGCACGATGATATCCACAACGTCTTAAATTAGTATAAGAAATTATTTGAAATATATGTAAAAATGAAAATATAACTTACTGCCGATACGCTTGCATCGTGGAGCCCAATATACTGCTCATCATTTGTAGGCTTCAAATTTTTAGCGAACCGTAGAAAATTTTTTATAGATAATCAAGCTGAGCATTTGTCTGAAATATATCTCATTTTAAATAGAGACACAACATAAACAGGAAATATAAGCGAAATATGGGAAGCGTATCTCGAAATTTCTTCTGAAAATCGAAGGTTCTTTCCCAAGAGACTCGAAGAGGGGTTCAGATTTGAGAAAATATGAAATCCGAGATAAATTTGATTGGCGATTATTAGATTTAGAATTTAGCTAGAAATCGATATCTTAAAGTCACGCTATATGTAAGGAGTTTAGATAGTTAAGTAGCTTTCACGAAAAATTCGTATGCAACGCGCATCTTCGGAAATTATCTGCCTAGAATAACAAAGTAGGATCAAATTTGGCGGAACGTCTTGAAGAATAACAAACTTTCTGAGTTTTTCCCCTTTTGGAAGAAAGAGTGGCTAACTGTAAAAGACGATGACATTTTCGTACAATAGGAGCTAATTTTTCGAGAAGAATAGGAGAAGAAAGCTAATCAAGTTTGAAAATTTTGGAGTCGAAGTTCAAAATGTGAAATAAAATGAGTGAAAATGACATAATAATTCGTAAAAAGTGAAAAATCATTAGCACTGCCCCTGCAAAATTCACTCTATCAGCATCGGATTTCGAATAATGAGACAGAAAGAGGCGAAAAGAGGAGGATTCGAAGAAAGACTGGAAACTCGAGGACGCGAAGAGAAAACCGCAGCCGAAAAATTTGATCTAAGAAACCTGAGCTTTCGGGATGGCTAATGGTCGAAACATAAGAAAGAAAAGAGGAAGAGAATCTGTTTTAGAATGGATTTTTGGAACTCCAAAGTTTCTAGAATATCAAATATTTTCAGAATATAAAACTAAGCGTCTAGAAAATAGAATGGTAGTTCTAGAGCGACTAGAAAGTTTCTCTCAATTTTAAGAAGTAAATAGTGTTCCAGAATCATATGAACACCGCTCCGCTTTTTCCAACCTAAAGACATAATCCAGTTGTAGTATAATGAACAACACGACGATTAGCATTTACTAGCTTTGTGTCACAAGTATTCGTTTCTCTTAGCTCTCTCAAAATAGAATGCTAATATTTGATCTCTAACGGATGATTTATTATCTCCTGACACATGTAATTTATCGAAAATACGAGCAGGAGAAAGCTTATGTCAGAAACACTTAGGCGAAACGAGCTAATTATGGAAAATTACTAGTTTTTAGATTCGGCATACAATGGAAAAGTGAAATTATCTAAAGTGATGTAGTTTGAAATTCAAAAATTCCGAAAAATTTAGGAAACATGAGAAATTAGTCATTTTCAATTGCAGAAAATGGAAGTGACGAACTAAAGAACATTTTATTTAAATTCAGACTAAAAACTCTGAACATTTCTGACTAATTTATCCTTAGCAAAGTTTAAAAGGATGCGAAATGCATCTGTAACTTTCTGAAAATAATCTATTCTTCTGACTTGCTAAGGAATGCATGAAGAAGAATGTATTTAGAGCATAAAAGCATATGCTCGAAAATAACGCAGGAAAATGAGAGAGGAAGAAGAAAACAGAAATTTAAAACGACGCGAATTCGATGTTTAGTGGAAATTGTGGCTATGAAACCGAGACTCAGCTGGTCATAATGGAGCAGTTTTAGAAGAATGAGATTTTAAAATAGCGAGAATAGCGAGACTCCAAAAGACAATGAAGCATTGTATCACGGAATCTAGCAGATTGAAATGTGAATTTCAGATTCACATTATGAAGAAGGTGTATAATAGAAATTTTAAAATGAAGTTCAATATGCTTCAAAAATTTGAAATGATCTATATTCTTCTGAGATTCCAAATAGATGCTGCAATTACGAAATAGTTGAAAGATTGGCGAAATAAGGAAAAGCCTTGCCATATAGAGGCAGAGAAAAGAAGAATGTAACAAGATGACCATCGATTCTGCATCTCTTTTATGTTCCCTCACTATCTTTTTCCTCCCGCGTTCTCTCTCTCCTTTCCCTTCTATCTCTCATTTTTCTCCCTCTTTAGATGGAAGAAGATAGATTGAGCTTCTTCCTTATTCCTTAGTCTAATGAATTCCCTTGAGCCCCAATTGGACTCTGTCCATTTCCCTTTGAAGAGAAATGTGTCCGACACTTGCAAACAGCGAATTAATAGCCACGCCCACTTTTAATTAAGTTGAATTGAAAATGAGATACTTGAGAATAAGATGGGAATGTGGAATATATTGGATTATATGTTTCAATATTTAGAATATTAGACTAAAAATTTAAACAAATAACTGCTGCAACGTTGTAGATGAAGATTATTAACTTGATACTTATAAAATAAATTTATTAAAATTCATAGAATTTCAACTGTATTTGAAACTTAGAACCATATGTCTGTGCAACGCTGAATCACATAAATTCCCGTCTTGAAAAGGTGTATGAATCATTTCGGTGTGTATAATAACAGAAAATTAAAAAATATTTAGATTTCAAGCACCACAAATTTAGCTATACTTGGCTGACTCTACCGCCTCGTCCTCTTGCGCTATTATCATAGGGTCTTGCGGCGGTTTTACGAGACGGGACTTGGGGTGGTCCACCTGTAACTTTACTCTTCCTAATTCAGGATTTTCTTCACCTACTGATCGACGTCTTATGGCTATGACTATACGGAGGTCCATTCGAGTTGAAAGTATCCTGCTGGGGACCAGCTTGGTGTGAAGAAGACGGAAGTAGAGGCGCTCCTCCAGCCCAACTTCGACTCAAGGTAGGATTCGGATGGTTTGCTGCAGAATTTTATTTTCCGATATAGAGACTGTGCCTGTACCATCATCCGAATTCGACACGGCAGAAGAAGGCTCCGAGTCAAAAGCGTAGTTCGCAGCAGCGCTCATCCGACTCATCGGCGTTTCATAGGCCGGGAGTGATCCGTGTGCAGAGTGTTGTCGAGCGTAGAACGTCGGGGAGTGGATAGATGACGATCCTGGGGGATTTCATCTGCATTTTTCACACAACCGTTAAATACCATATTCCGTTGAGATGGTGTCATTCGACATGATGCTCAGAGGACGAGTGTTGTTGTAGTCCTGCATGATTCGGGCGTCAATTTCTTCTCGAGTTGGCTAAATCAGGCTATTTAATGGAAAAAGTGAACTCTGCTTACCAGAGGTGGTGGCTTCGTCTTTTCCTTCCTCAACGTCCTCACAGACGGCCTCGGAGGTGACCGCTGGCCCACAGCGCCTATGGACTTGTCTAAATTCTTCTCAAAGGTAGATTTCTCCCTTTCGAAGTGGTTACCAAATGGAACTTTCGGAGTATTTGGCTTCTCGAATCCTCCGAAAGACTTGGCTGCGTGCATTCTCAAAGTCTGCTCATTTCTGGCGATGGAACTCGCTGCTGCAAGCTCGCTGGAGGTGCTGTCCTAAGATCGCAAGGTAAATTATTCCCTAGTTTAACAATATGCCTGAGAGGTCCCAAATGCTTCGTTGTCGTAGAACCCAAAGTATGACGGGAAGGGCTTGTCGTCTTGGAATTCACTGTTCTCCCGCAAAGATTCGAATTGTTCCAGGAGGACGGAGAAGGATGGACGAGATTCAGCAGCAGCCTTCCAGCATTCCAACATAATTTTGTGGATTTGATCTGGGCAGTACGGTGGCTTGGAAGGTATGCCTCCGCTCTTGACGTGCTCAGCTATTTGCCGATTTTCAAGCTTGTCATATGGAATTTGACCCAACGAAAGAGTTTCATAGAGAAGAACCTAAAATTTCAGAAAATAATAATAAAGGTCTTCGAGAATAAGGAATCACCCCGAAAGACCAAACGTCAGACTTGGGAGTGAACTGCCCGTTTGTTAGAGTTTCAGGGGACAAGTGTCTCAATAAAGGCGAATTCACTCCGCAGACGACTTCCATGTCGTTGCTGTAGGCGCCTTTGGCGAACCCAAAGTCGCCCAGCTTGGTGATCAAATTATTCGACTGTTTGCTGATGAGGCAATTCTTCGCGGCGATATTTCGATGGACATGCTTGTTCATTTCGAGATAGGCTGCTCCTCGATTGACGTCAATGATTATGGACAGGAGATCGCGTAATGAAACTTCGGATGCGGTACTATCAGTTGGTACGCTGAATAAAATAAGCTCCGAGGATAAGATAAAAGATAAACTTTTCATAATTAATAGTCGCAACTTCGGTAAAGAGAAATTTCAAGTAAACAACTAAGTTGTACCTGCTCCTTAAGAACGTCAACAAATCTCCACAGTCCATGTACTCGGTGATCAGCAGCTCTGGAATAGTGTTCAAGCATACTCCCAGCAGTTTAACGATGCTCGGGTGGTCGAAATTGTTCATGAGAATGGCTTCCTTCAAGAAGTTCATCTTTTCTTGAGCGGTGTGGTTTGGATGAAGCTTCTGAAATGTAAATTTAAAAAAAAACAAACAAACAAACAAATCAAATAACGTTCATACTTTCACAGTGATTTTGGTTTCTCTATCTCCAATTACCGGTAGACTGCTAGCTACTCCTTCATGGACGTCACCAAAATTGCCAGTAGCCAATTTCCTGCTGATTTCAATACATTCAACTCTGGCTGCAGGTAGATCTAAAGTTTTATCGAGGTTTCCTTGATGCTTGAATGTTTGAACGCACTTTTTAGCTCGATGCTCATCTCGTTGCTCATCGCCTCTGTGCCATTCTGCTTGAACGTCGTCATTTTCTCGAGATTGATGCAATTCATTTCTTCCTTCATCGCCTTCTTCTTGGCCTCGGATCGTCGACGGTATCGCACTAGGTACTTCTTATTTGAATTCTTGAGGTTCGAACTTACAGAGTAGACAGCATATAAGGAAAATCGCGATTAGCATGAATATCGAGCACAGAACAATGTAAGTCGTAAGACTGATTTGAGTGTTGTCCTCTTCAGTCACTAAAAGGATAAGTTTCAGTTTACCTCGGGATTCGTCCCATTTATTTTTATAGCTCCTTATAATTTGCCTGAATAATCCGTGCATCCGTAGGCCCCAAATCCTTCCGCATTTGCAGCTCTGACTCTGAACTCCCACTTCGCCTGGTCTTGATTGCTCTTCGCTGGTCGCCACCAGTATCGCCAGTCATCCAACCCTCGTTCGGCTATCTCCCATTCGGAAGTGTGGTTAACTCGACGCTAAAATTGGACCCTCTTCATTTCATCAACATCTCTAGTACCTCCACAGCATAGCTCGCTATTGGAGATCCACCATCGCTCGCCGGAGCCTTCCAGGTCACATTCCATCCGCCGTTCTCGAATACCGACGCCACATCCAAGGGCTGCGTCGGCACCCCAGCCTTCGTCTTCACTTGCTGCTGCACTTGGCAGTAGTTCTCTTTGTAGACTCGAACGTTTCCGCCATAAGTATATTGTCCAGTGTACAGGGCTACGTATCTGTAGTCGTAAGAGGTAGCCGCAAAAAGGTCGTTTAGCGGTACTGAAAGGATAAGCTTCAAACGAGAAGGCATTCAAGGTGATACTATAGACAGTAGGAGCAGACGGCGCAAAACTTCCATTCGGAGGAATCATCCATTCTCCATTTCCAGCCTGACGGTACTTGACGGATATTCCAGCTGGTGGTTGGTCAGCTTGAAGCAGCTTCCAGATGAGCATGACGGACGACCCTGTCACGTTCTCAGTCACCAAGATTCCGGGGATGTCGAAGGTTTTCGCGTTCGCCTGGGTTTGATATTATTGAAAACATGACAAAATCGGAATTACTGGTTGGTTCATAAAATCTTTCAAGTTTTCATGAAACCACTACCTCAGAAGATACTGCTTCGCTATCCTCCAAGAACTGAGCATTCAAGTGGGAAACGTGAATTGCCGTGACCTAAAACATAGATCATTTAAAATTAAATAACATAAGGCGAGGATTACCCAGAACTTGTAGTTCTCTGAAGGCCGTAGATTAGCGATCTTGACTCTGCAAGGATCAGCAGAGCAGATTGCAAAATCGGTAGTGGTATTCAGAAAACCTCCATCGGTATATGGTTGGGTTGCAATTGAGGATGGTGCAGTGAGGGTAGAAGCTTGCTGAGTTACCTATGATCAATTCTATTTGAGATGTTTTCCCTCTATTTTTCAAACTTTATATTTGATTTCAGCTATCGGCGCGTTCAAGGTTTCTGGAAGCTTCCAGTAGAGATAGACAATATCAGGAGCGATTGGTATGGCTTGAGCCTCCCTGGGCGCTGAGGGGTAGCCGAACCTAAAAATCGACTTTTATCGGGACAAATCGTCTTCAAACCCCGTTCTGAAAGGCTTGCCAGCTGACACGCCATTAGCTGGTGAGTATCGGTTGAGCCAAGCTACTGTGACGTCGTAGTCAGTTTCTTTGTCCAGGTTTCCATTTTCAACGTGAATGATCTCCGTGAAGGATCTGACGTGCTTGACTTTGTCCGTGTTCCTTCTCGTGAAGTAGACGTCGTATTGAGTTTGTGGCATTGAGACGTTTGGGCAGGATGGAGGCATCGTGGGCTTGTCGACGCTGAGCACCGATCCGGTTTTGCCCTCGTTATTGATGGTGAATTGAATGGCGGATGAAGGAGGTAGTGTGAAACAGGCGCGATCTTAATTCTGTGGTCATATGTAATACTCGGGAAAGCAACTCTCACAAAATTGTTTCTCCTCTCAAACAACCCTTTGAAACCTACCCGGATAAGGCTGACTGCTCTGACTGACAGCTAGAATTTGTCGGAGAGGTGGATTTGAGATGGCGATCTGACCAATGGACTCTGTCCCGTAGATCAGCATTTCCGTCGAGGTGACGAAGACGAATAGCTTGTCTGCGATTGCAAACGCGGACATCGACTTCAGTCCCTTCTCTCCGAACTTGTTCCAGTCGATGCGATATTCACTGCAGTTGTAATTCTCCTCGACGTCCACGATTAGCATTCCGTTCCAGGTCAAGGCGTAGATTTTGGGAGAGGCAGCTCGGTTCCAGGCGAACTCTAAGAATTTGGTCTTGAAAATTGTGCGATCTCGAATATTCTACCAGTCATCATCCAAGCTACCGTCTGACTCGCCAGACATGGAACGGTCAGCGCCAAATTCGCCTCGAGTTGTTTATGTAGGTTCAGAGAAAACAGGGAACCGTTTCGCGTCAGAAGATAAGCAGTGCTGGAACGAGTTTCGAACGAATTGAATAAATTTCTGATATCCTACTTCTTGAATGGATCGAACGTCAGCTGCTTCGCGTCGGCAGCGCCAGAGGATAGGTCTATCAAGAGTTGTGGGGTTAAGGTTGTCGTCGTCAAGAACGCGTCCAGTGACAGTTGGTATAGCGCCATTCCAGAAACGAAGAGCAAGCGATTCCCCACCCAATCAGATGTTATAGCGTCGATCTTTTTGATGTCTCCTCCGATAGTGACTTTGTGGACAGTGTTTTCAATATCGCTTGTGTCCATTTGGACGAGGAGTGGGTCGGCACTCTCAGCCTCCTTTCTGACAGCGAACAAATCATTGCCGATGTAAGCGATCGCTTCGTACTCCATCTTAATTGGACATTTTCGCGATAATTTTCAACAAAATATTACTCTGTCGACAGTAGCAACTTGTCGGGATTCACGCTTTGGCGGCTCATTGTGGGAGATATTGGTGATGGAAATCAAAGCGTTCGTGGAATCGATGGCAAACAACCTGACGAGAGGACGGAGTTCTGAGTTTCGGTTCTTCAAACCAGTTTTTTAGCCAGACTTACCGCTACTGTCAATCGAAACTTCAGGCGTATACACCCCAATGTTGTTCGGCTCGTTCGAAGCCGCCACAGAGCAAGTTACTTTTCCGCTCTTCACAGCGAAAGAGTAGTGAGTGATACTAGAGCTCAAAGGGCCCCCAACTCTAGTGCCGTCTTCTTTCGTGCAGTTGACAGTATACTGAAATGGCGATCCATTCCATTCGTCCGGTGCAGCCCAGAAGAAGGAAATGATCGCCCTTGGCCCGTCCACGGTCTTTTGCTGAGTAGCGTAGATGCGGGTATCTGTGGGAACAGTAGGTGGCTTCATTGGGGCGACGAGGCCAGTCTTGTTCGTGGAAACAGTGTTCCATGCAGAGAAAGCTGAATTTGGTGCATGTTTCAAATAGTAATTTGGTGTGATAAATTGAAAGTATGAATGTTGATAGAGTTCTTTAGTTTTTCAATAATCTCACCCTGAATTTGAACAGCAAATTTTTGGGCACTGTTCCATTTCTGTAGCACTTCTGGTGGGATCGTGTAATGGTTATTGATGGTCGCATTGACTTCTCCTTCACCATTCAACTTATCACGGTAGAGTTTTATCTATTTTTTTGTTGGAAATTTTGTGTTGAAATTTTTAGATTGAGTACCTTGTAAAGCACTTTTCCGCTGGTGAGATTCGGCTCGATGCCCCATCCCAGTTCGTCCTTCGATACATCACCGATCGTGATTTCTTCTAAAGTCAGATTTTTGGACCTTCCAGAAGATGAACGATATACTATTGAATTCGAATAAGTTGTCTCCTTCAGTAGGACGGATGCTCTCAATATCGTCAACCACCAAACTATCCAAGTGAATGTTGACATTTTGCAGGTTTTTCTCACAGAAGCCCATCTTCCCGGTCTTCGTCACGAAGAATAGCTTTTCCATGGCGATTATGATCGATTTGATTCTAAGAATTGTCTTTTATCGCGAATTTGGATATTTCTTCTTACGGCGGCAAATTGTCACTCTCAGCCAGCTTATGTGGGGTTCGATCAGCTTGGTTCGCTTCAAATAGAGAAACAGTGCCGTTCCGAGACTGGGTGATAAAGTAGACCTGACCACCAGTGTCATCAACCGATAAACCAATAACTTCAGCGCATTCCTCTAGTGGTGCTGAGCAAGAGTAGTATCTGGAAATTTTATTGTGTTGGCGACTATTTCAGATGCATGCTCATGTTCAGAACAAATGATTATTCGGAAGTTTCAGTAGCAATTAAATAATCAAATTTCTTACTCATAGTCAAAAGTTCCAGCCAGCCTATAGGATATGACGTGATACGGAGTTGAGAACACCAGGAGAGCCCTAGATGGCATCAATGCCAGAGAACTCGCTGTTATGGAGTCTATCAGCGGGGTTGCAGTGTTGAGGTCAGAATTTTTCCTTCGGTAGATTGAGTTCTGGAAGCCTGTCGATATTTTTTTAATAAATTAAAAGTTACAGATTGTTCTGCGACATAATAGACATTGTGAGTGGTATTGTCTACAGCGTACAATGTATCTGAGACTAGATGGGAGACGCTTCCTGAATTCGCATTTTTTAAATATAGAAACGTGCTTTTCAATTAACTCAAAAATCTAATAAACCTGAGCAGGTTTTGAAACTTACCCACACCAACATTTTCCTGTACTTCTCCCAGAATATTGTATCCAGTTGTAGTACTACCGGATCGCTTCAAAAAGACAAAATCTTGATTTTTCGTTGGCAAGGCACTAGCGATGGTGGTAATTGGTTCGGAACAGACGTCACCGGAGCAGGCCCTTACTTGAGCGCTGTATTCTGTCGAAGGGATAGCGGCGAATGTCTGAATTTGGAAATCACTACGAGGGTTTTTCCATACTTACAAATTGCTTCAGTGTAGTGTTCGAGGCTAGGATAGTCTCTTTAGAGGAATCCACTACCGACTCTATCAAAACCGCATAATGGATATGACGCCATTCAGTGGACGCTAAAATTTAAAGCGGCGTTATTTTTGAGGGTCAAGCTTGCCTTGGAAAGGTAATAAAGGAGGTGACGTCCATTGCAACTTGGCGGTAGAATCGGTGCATAGCAGTGTCAGAGAAGGAGGCGAATTGATGAACTTCGACAATTTCTGGGACTTGAAGAAGGTGAAATCCATGAATTTTTGAGTCAGAAGGTACCTAAAAAGTTTTAGGGCTAAATTTTCTGAGATGATTAGTTTTACCGACTGAAGTGTGGGTCACCCTCTTTGGTTTCATTTGACGATTTTTCGGAGTAGAAACAAATCTGGGAAATTCGAGAAGTTTTTAAAGATAAGAAAATGTTACCTCATCATTCGGAGTGTCACCACATTTTTTTCTGCTCCAAAATATCCGGTTATGGCAGGACCTCATTAGATCGACTTCAGTGAATTCGCCGTCCTTCTGAGTGACTTTTTGGGATACCAAGTCCAGAAGAAAAATGGACCCTGAATTTTACAAATCTTTCAAGAAGCTAATTTGAAAGGCACCATTTTGACCAGCCGACGTTAATATCATGTTTTCCAAGTCTATGTCTATTGAGAGGGAGGGACTTATGCCTAAATTGTAATACGTATTTTAGTCATTCATTTGTAGTTAAATGGAATACCCGAAATGTCAGTAAGATCTATGAATTCGGCAGGGGCTGTGGCATTAAGACGCCATAACGTAGATCGTTTAATAGTATGATCGGCATTTAAGAGGTAGATGAACCTAGAGAATAATATAGTATTAAATTTTAATCTATCAATGCTATGCATTTATTTGAAACAGTATTAAACTAGTTAACCCGTTAATTGAATCTACGACTAATTGCTTGGCTGGGTTGGCTTGATCAGGATTCGGCACTAGACTACATTCTTTCGACATGGCACATCTAAAATTGGAACTATGATAATTAAATTAGTTGTCTGCGTTAATTACCTCACGATACCCTTTTCCTTCTCTACTGCATAGGTAATGTTTTGAACTGGGTCTAAAATTTAAAATAATAATTAGAGAATAAAAATAACCAATACCATAATTAACATAAGAAATGGGTCCATTTTCCTTAGTCGATCGAACCATGAAAATTCGCTCATCCTTCGAGGTTTCATTAGGGTTTTTCGTGGGGTCGACCATGAAAATATTCCCCTTCGAAGTACCAACCAGTAACCGACGATGGTTATTCATACCAGATATAGCTGATTTTTTACTATTTAAAAGGAAAGAAAGATCACGATTTACAAACCTGTAATTTCTTCCCCTTCAGATAGTAAATCAGGAACTTCAAATACAACTGGTGGTTGCTCCATGACGTAGTCTACGCTAGGAGGAAAATGCATCAAATGAGTGGCATTGGCAAGGATGATCAAGTCTTTGTCAGATAAGGAGGGTTCTGAATTTATGGCTAATGGTTAGTACTTCAGGTTGAACTACTATTGAATGCAAATTTTATGTCTGAATCTTGAAAATCTTTGACACATTCATGAAGTTTAGTATATATTTTCAGATATAGTTACAATCACGCCCCGACGATTTATTGAAATAATATATTTTTCTTTAAATAATCCAAAAATTTCACGAAGCGTACCCGAATTCCCAGATATCGTAAAATTCGTCGACTTTTCTTTCAAAATCTTCCCTTCTCCATCCAAAGCCTCAATTTTAAGATTGCAACAATTCGCCGATGACAAATTCGCGAATAAATTGCAGTGGGAACTAAATTTGTATGATTAAATGAGATACCAACGGAAATAATATTTTTCAAAGAGTTATGGGAAATTTTTAAACCTACTTTGATCCTAAATCGAATTTCGATATTTCAGTACCGTCGGTGGAAGATAGAGTTAGTCGGAAGGTGGTCTATAAATTATAAGAAAAATGTCATTTAAAGTTATTTTTAAACCGATCCTAAGGACTTATCGAATGACAAATAATATTTTAGCCCGTTTAAAATCCTAAAAACGTACCACAACTCCCTTGTACTCCCAGCAAACCAATTGTTTGCTCCTATCGATCTGCATGGATTTCTCGATCGAAATTTGGTTAGGATACAACTCCAAAGGGGTTTGATAGTGAACGTGCTTTGACACTACAACATGATTGTGATAGGCCAGAGCAAGCCGAATTTGAATGTTCGGAGATGATTCTTGAGGCGTGACGACTTCGGAAGACAAAGAGCCGTTGCGAAAGGCCTAAATTTTAAATTAAAATATTAGAATTGTATGCTTCAGAAAATTCATCGAATTTATATCTAACGATTTATTTAGTGAACATCGGAATGACTATAATGATAGATAAAATTAATATGCTAAATATTCAAAACCTACCCCCATAGGTAGTGCACTCCATCTCCACCCATTCGAGCCCATCACAGGTCGAGTTTGGGCGAACCACAGGACGTCTTCGGCTGCTACTTCCTGGACTGTAGGCAAATTGCTCTCGGAAAACATCCATTTCAGCCTGAGTCTTTCATCCGCGGTTTCTATCTCAACTCGAGCCTCATTGACGATCGCTAAAAAGAATTTAATAGAAGGTCATGGTCTTGTATTTCTATCTAGCTTTTAAAGAGGGCCTTTTATTTATTTTCTAGATCTTTTATTTCCTTACTCTGCAGTTGCTTCATGAACTGACTGAACACAGCCCGACATCCCTGTTCGCAGCTATCAATGGCTAGATTTTCGGAAGTACAAACTGACAAGCACTCTTTGGGGGTATTTGGTGATCCTAAAATTTAATCTGGAAAGATTTTTGAAGTTTGGCTTACCCGTAGGCTCAGTAGGCTCAGAAGTGGATTCATCAGGAGCTTGAGTGGTCGAAGAAGAAGTAGTAGTGGGAATGACTAAACTAGCATCCTTTTCGAGGTAGCGACAACCCGTTTGGCACTAAAACGAAGATTTTTGAAAATTCGAAAATTTTAGTCTTACTGATTTAGCCCGACACTGGAAATTGCACTTCTGCAACCATTCCTGGCGCCAAGACGTTTCACCCCGCTCGAGGGGTAGAGCCTGGAATTTGAAAATTACGTCCAGAGAAAGTTATGGATTTAAAAAAAAAAATAGAAAAGTTGATAATTGTATTGTTCCAGTGCGTATTATGATACACCAATCTAAGAAATTAGACATGAATTAATAAGTTTTTAAATATTTTTTGGTATTTTTAATTTTTCAATCTCTAATGACGATTAATTCCCTGGTGATACAAAAATAATAAGTTTCAAAATAATGTGAGATTTTTTGACGCTTCTTAAATGTCTAATTCAGGCCATATTTCAAGCTGATAATAATATTCAACTTTCATACCAAGTTCCGTTCATTGCATTGCTCTTGGCAAGCGTTGACCGCTGCCGAGAGTACGGTGGCCGATTTACATATTACACAAAATTCGAGTAATAATAATAATAATAGAATAATCTGCTTGATTTTGAACGAAATATCGATTCTCATAAATGGATTAGAGTAGATGATTATCTCTGTCGATTCGTCAAGATATCAGCATCAACGGGTTGTAACATTAATCGCTGCAAGGAAAACCGTGCATCAATTTTGCAAAAGCAAATAGTTCTGCAAAATTAGGACACACTTTTACAGCTAAAACTTGAACAAGTTGCAAAAATGAGGTAAACTTGATCTTCAATCAGAAATTCCGCAGGTAAAATGAAAGATTGACCAATTCGGACGTCGATTGTTTGAAATTTGGCAAAATAGGGTCGAGGAAAGATTATAGGGAAAGAAGAGAGAGGAAAAGGTGAAAATTGAAAAATTCTGATGCTAGACAAACGTTTGGTGACAGAGGAAAGATAGTAGCCAGAGGGGAGAAAGTGTGAGAACGAAAGACAGAAGAAAATGAAGAGAATACAAGGAAGAAAAGGAGAGAAAGAAAGAAAGAAAGCGACTTTCCTTGATACAGCAATAGATTAGACACATGAAATTGACCCGAGAAAGGGAAATATTATATGTCAAAGAAAGAGAGAATACGAAGATGAGTAAAGATAGAAAAAAGTAAAGGTAACGGTCAACTAATTGTTGATTTACAAAACTGGCGAAAAACGTTGAAAATTTATTATGGTTTTTGATTAAAAAAAAGTCAGGCCTGTTTAAAGGTAGGATAAGATACGAAATTTTTGCTTAACTACTGAAGAAAACAGAAAAGCTGATGTTGTCGATGAATGATCACCTGGAATAAAGTAAAAGGGGCACCTTTCTTTCTCTCCCCTTTTTGAGTCACCGTGAGCGCACAGATGAGCATTTGGATGAGCATTTGTTCTTTTCTAGTTCATTTAGTTTCTTTTCGCTTTTCGCGTTTCAAGGATAGTTATCAATAATTAATTTACCATTATCGATAGAGGACAATAATTAGCATGTGTTTGTTGTAAAAAATCTCCATATTTTCAATGAGAACAAAGAAGAACGAAAAGAAAGCAGAAAAATCGACGATGAAAATGTCGTCAAATCGATCTGTATACGAGATTCAAAGGAGAAGAGAGAAAGAAACGCGCCTTTTACTTTATTCCAGTTGATTGTTCATCGACAATACGGAAAATTTGTACTTGCTCATAGTTAGACGAGCAAGAAGTATGCAAATTTAGGATTTAACACAGGTACAGGTATGATGTTTCAATGTCTAGGGGTAGCTCTAGTAAAATTTCGAAATGTTGTTGAGTCCAAAATCTAGGAGTTGCAAAATGGTGCACGGTTATTTTTCAGTGTGTTAGAAAGGAAGAAATAACAAATTCAAATTAGAGATTGCCTAAAATAATTTATTCCATCCCTATTTTCAAATTCTTTGATTTTAGATCTGAGAATAATATGGATTTTCTAGGAGAAACAAAGAAATAAAGCGATATATCGATCATTTCTCACTTTACATCGGTGGAGAAACGGGAATTCTCGCTTTGAGAATGAAAATGTGGACGGTCATTCCGCTTGTCACACTGACGTGTGTATTCAATTTTACTCGAGACATTTTCACATGTCTTTTTCCCCCATCCAATTTTTCCTTACTATTTTTAAACCCGCCTTTTTAATGGCTATTTTTTTACCATGATTGATCGCATGTAGCATTATTAAAGGACAAAAATGAAATTAAAAGTTTTATTCGGATTCAAATTGTAATAGTTTAAGAGTACCCGCGATTTAGATTGATGTCGATGAGAGATGATTAGGTAATCAGGCTAGGATTGCCAAGAATCATTACGGTAAGGGAAAATTGAATAGGTTTCATAGAATTCCATGATTTAGACAAAGTTAAAATAAATATTATTTTGAAAGCATTAGTAGAGACCACTTTTATGTAGATTCTGTTGAATGATCATCGAAATTACAGAGTCCAGAATTTTTTGAACCTAAATATAAAATATTTTCAAGAGTAAAAAAAATAATTCTACTTGATCTGTATCCGTTGCGCAAGTTTCATGCATGAATATCGTCTTTTTCGGGTTCGAATTCAACATTTCGAATTTCCCTTTGATATATTTCATAGCGTCTTCATAGGTCTGGGGTCCTAAAATAAAATTGAAAAGTCAATTGTCGGAAAAAATGAAATAAGTCACCTTTATAATCCGGGAAAGCCGTTGTGATATTCACACGCTTGATTTTTTCATCGAAAAGGTCCTAAATTGCATTTTTTCTATTATTCGAAGGTACTTTGATATTTCGTGCCTTTTTATTCAAGAATAAAATAATCGAGGTGTTAATGAACCATCTTGAATTACAAATGGATTCGAATAGTCGCATTGATTCGATCATACGGTTCTAAAATCTTGATTTTTCTTTCAAGTTTTATATCTAAATCCAAATACCGTAGTTTCGTCCTCAAATAAAACCTCGTCGTATTCAGAAACCGCAGCAATGAAAATAACCGCGTTTACATCGGAAAAACAATGAATCCACCTGAATTTTATTTATTTTTATTTGGCGAGTAAAAAAATTAATTTACTTTTTCCTCTCCGACCTTTGACCGCCGACATCGAAAACTCTGAAATTTTTAGGATCTTTTAGAATAGGTACAAGGAGTTTACCTAAATTGAACCTTCTTAATGACAAAGGCGACTTCAACGATGCCCGTCGTCTTGGTTCTGGTCAACAAAATATCCATTTCCGTAGGCATGTAATTCGGGTTGGCAATTCGGTCGACCGAGTCGAAGAAACTGAAATAATTTATATTCTTGGTCAAAAATCGTTTTTTGTCTGGAATTGACCTACCCATGAGATACGTTTTTTCTGGTTGGAAGGTACCCACTTATAGAAAATATCGATTTCTTGATAGTTTTAATACTTACTATTGGCTACTCTCATGCAGATGACATTCCAGTCGCTTCTGCTCGAATACGTCTTTCACGGCCTTGTCTCGCCAAAGGTTCTGAAATTTCTTTTTTGCTCCTTAGAATCGCTTATTTTATACCATAAGCGCTACGGTCAATTCAGGAGTAAACGGATTGGATTCCTGGTTCGATTTCACGACCTCCAACACTATTCGGGCATCATTCTGAATCAATTTGTGTTTTTATTATGAATTTATTTTTTACCTCTCTGGTAGGATCACTGAAGCCCATTCGGTAATTTTGCATAATTTTTATCAAAGAAGCCATCGCGCTAACAGTATTGTTGTAGACTATCTAAATTAGGTGTGTTTCAGAATAATTTAGGTTATTCTTACAAATTTCAAATGATGATTATTATATTTTCAGTATTATTTTTCTAAATCATACCTTCCTTTGTTGATTCATCTCGTCATCCGTGAACTTTTTATTATGCAGAATACGCATTTGCTTCAGAACCGTAGATTTTCCGCACTCACCAGCGCCTGACATTTTTTCTCGATATTATCGATTTAAAACAATTTTTTTACCCAATAGCAACAATTTTATGGTCTTTTCGTCTTGATTATGAGCGGCCTTCAAGTCTTTGTCGATCTGCCGAGTCTTCATGTTTCCAACTTTCTCCTCTTCGCTTTGACAAAGCCCCATTTCTGAATTTTAATCAACGTCGATTACGCAAAATACGATTTAAACATCGAGTTTATATCGATTTTTCTGCTGAGACGCACTGAGGATGCGTTCATACTTTTGATATCGTGTCAGTGTCAAACGTCAAAAAATAGCGGACATAAGTGAGAGAGAACGAAGAGGACAAGTGCACAGTACACTTTGTCGAATAGCAAAAGGTCGAGAAGCTTGACATCAAAACCGTTCGATGTCAAGAAATTTTGGCACGATTCGTGTAAATCTGACGCTCGTGTCGATACTATCCTTTCTCCCTCTCCCTTTTCATGTTATTTCTTCATTTTGACACTGACATGATGTTAAAAGTATGAACGCACCCTGAAGCAGATGGAATTTGACGCACACACAAAAAGGCGTAGCGAAGGGCATTGCAGAAAAGAGATAGCGCAAAAAACGAAAATATGGAAAAACGAGACAGTAAATTAATTTACTGTCACAGTAATTTTGATTTAGGCCCCACTCCTGGCTGGCAGCATCACAATCATTTTTGTAGCTGACCCGTTCTTCGTGAAAATGCACTAATCAATCAGAAACTTGACATCAAAGACCGAGGTGAGTAAAGTCGTCTTTTTACTAGTGTTCGTTTCAGTGTGAAGATGAGATACTATGATATTATAAAAATGTTAAGGTACACGCGGGAAAACCGAAAAATAGCCTAATTGGATGGGTCCCCGCTTAATTCGGCAAAATGAGTCAAGTTGAGAAATAGAGAGGATAAATAAGAGAACACAGAAAAAAGAGAAAAGGAGAGAAAGATCTTCGATTTTAGCTCGTGGCAGGAATTTCAACGACTACTTTTTGATTTCCTCTGCAAAAACTCTTGTCTCTGACTTTTGCAATGTTTAATGATAGAACACAGGAATACTGTCATACGCTAGATAAATAGGAGGTATGACAAGATCAAATTAGCACCTCAGATGTAAAATGCGAGATTTCAGCCGATTTTTTAATTTATGCCTCAGCATAGGAAGACTTTCGCTAATTAATTGATAATTGCAAAAATTTGAAATTTCTCATGACGCATCAAGATTTAAACCAAACTACAACTGATTAAGTCTAATTGAAAATTTAAAAATTAGACAAATTAATCTGTATCTTTGAAATTTCGACTAAATCGAGATGTTGCTCTGAAAATGCATGGAAATTAAATATTTTGCAATTCATGTTATTAGGCTCGAGTAGTATAATTGCCTTATTTAGAGGGCTTACAATTAAATTAGCTAGGTGGGTGGCTTTCTGAACCTAAAATGTCACATAGAAGATGCGTCTGCGTAAATATTTGTCCTAGAATATAGTCGTTATTATTTTCGTATTGTGTTAAATGTATTGTTAAAAGCGGGTCTTATTTTTGTGATAACATAGAAGATTCTGGGTACGTACTTGAATCGTTGCCTAGGGATACAGGGGAAAATGCCTCTATCTGAAATTTTTGTTAGTAACTTATTTCACCTTAGCACTCGTAGGAAAACGCAATTATCGAGTGAAATATCGCAAAAACGCCTATGCTCGTTAGTTAGTCAGAGGGAAACTATTAACATTAGAATCGAGATTTACAGAAACAATCAACGATATTAATGTAATTGATACGAGTAAAAAATAGTTCGTTATTTTAAAAGGAAAACACTGATTTTTGGTTTTATATAAAATATAACAAATTATAGGAGTACCAAGACTAAACATTCAATTTTTATCACTTTCAAAGGTCATATTATTGAACTTTCTTAGTACCTAATTAATTATCTTGGAATAATAAGAAATGTGATTGTTCAGCCGGGATTTTGTAAGCTACAATTCGAATGATTTTGAGACATTGTGTCAGGGAAATTTAGGTTTGAGTCTGGAAAAGAAACGAAAATTTTGTAGTCAGACATAGCGAGATTTCAGGCACAAGGTTTAAAGTAAAAAATGAATTGGGTATATTTCAAAATAAAGAAAATACATCATAGAAATAAGTCATGTAATCATTTGAAAAGGTTGAATTAATATAAATAAATCGAGATAAAAAAGATAGATATAATTTTCGAATGATCATCGGCCTGAAAAACTAATCGTATGCCAATGATTTTGAATACATATATAGGCTGAAAATTGTAGTGGTCTAGAGCAGCGGTTGTGTGTCACTGTCTAGAGCATGACCTTAAATTCGTCCCCACCTCGACCCAAGCCAAGGAGTTAAGAAATGTTGGTAGTGGATAAAACCACGGAGAATTTGCCTAAAATCCCTCGGCTGTTGCACACAACAACAATCTGTTCTCGGGACGGGCCACTAGTCCTGTGTGGCTAGGATAGGCCGATTGTCTCATTACGGACAGAGGGCAACCGACCCCACCTAGTGGGAACAAGGTTAGGAATTTTTTTTTTTTAATATAGGTTGAGCATTCTGAAACCTATATATTTTCAAATAATAGCTAAAATTGACAGGTTTCCTATTCTAGCAACTATCATTTAAGTATCATACTTTGAACAATTGCTAAAAATAATCGAGATTTTGCGTTCAATGAATGCTATTCTTTATGACGGCTGGAGGAAATTATTTAAGAAATAGGATTAAAGCATGAAAATTCGATACACAGGTTTTCAGTTACATTTCCTTGTATGAATAATTGTCTGAATGCAATATAGGCTGGAGTCAATCATATGAAAAAACTATCTTATATATCTAAAACTTCCACACTATTTTCCGATATATTTGAGAATAGCATTAAAAATTCAGAGAGAAATTCAAGTCTACAAGAACACATGATGAAAATGCACCTGGTTTAGTTAAAACGCATATCTTATTTTCAGAATTTAGGGCCTGCAGGAATTCTTTATTATGTTCGACAGGCAATTCAAAAGCCAGATGCAAATTTTTATCATTTTAGTTTTAAATCGGCATAAAATACAAATGTTATAACTATAAAACGCTTTAAGCGGAACTAGCAATTTAGCGTTCTTTGAAGCAGAGGTAATGGTCATATGATAAGGGATGGGATAAAATGGATCTAATATGATATTGAATTTAAGCGAAAACAATTTAGGTTAAATAAAATCATGATGCTTAGCAGATAATCAATGTTAAGTGTTATTTGCATTTTCATTGCTAGAAAATGATAATATAGCATTATGAGAACCGTATAGTTATAGAGTACTTCCTGATAATAAGTATCTAGAAAATAAAGATGATAATTGCTGCATTCCCTTAGAGCTTATCCTTGGAAAATGAAATCAGACAAATAAGATATGGTGAGCAAAATAAAGACAGCAAGAAATATGAGAATCGTGAATATTGTTTCTTTCGTTAGAGCGAATTAATTAAATTAAAACTTAATTAAAAGTTAATTTCGAAGTATGATTGTTTGCGTAGAAAAGGAATGCACATGCATAATGAAGGTATGAATGCAGGTTTAAATTTAGAAATAATATTACGAAATATGTTGGAAATTAAGTGTAGTTACTAGAATATCTGTAATGACGACTTTAATGAAGTAAAATACAAAGTTAACGCTGCAAAATATAAAGTTTTCGAACCAAAGGGTGCGCAAAAAGTTTGGGCCTTGCTATTTAAAATGTATGCCGTGCAAATTCTAAATATATGCCAGATTGAAATTAAATTATGGAGTTAGATAGCATAAGCATAGGAGAAGATAAAATTTGAGTCACTTTTATTCTGGTGGCGAATGTTTGAAAAGAAATAAAAATCGGCCCAGGTTTTTGAGCATCCTGTACATATCGAGTTCTACAACAAGTCTGGCTTATAAGAGAAGTTTTTGAAATGTCCGTCTCCAATTTGACTGATTTTTCACCAAGAGGGTATTTCATGACACTGATCACGAATCTGAGGTCAGAAAGTGTTGACGGACGGTGGTTCGGGCAGGGAAACGTGAACATCGTTTTGCACTGCAGAAGCTTGCATGCTGCATTTAAATCAGAAATTAGGCAATATTATTTGTTTTCCTCTACTGCGCAGCATTACATTTACCTTTTCCTGCTGCACAGAGCGATGTTTACGTTTCCCTGCCTGAACCGTTGCTCGTCAACACTTTTTGACTTCAAAACCGTGATCAGCGTCATGAAATACCACTTTGGCCCAAAAATTAGCCAAATTGGAGACGGACACTTCAAAAACTTCCTTTGTTAGGCTGAACATAGATCTATGTTAAGCCTAGATTTATGATAAAAATAATACAAAATTGTTTTGAAATATTTACGCTAACACGTACTAGCTTTGAAATATTATTGGTCAAACTAATTTCCTGGAATGTGCATGTGACATTTTGAACATTCCGAAGGTGAGAGACTGAAAGATGAAACCTATTAATATCATATTTTAGCTATCTTGATATATTTTATTATCAAAAATCAGATGAAAAGTCTAAAATGACGTACTATTAAAAAAAAACTTGCAGGCAATTCTATAAATATCATATGGGATGAAATATTATTCTATTTGAATAGCACCATAGCAATTATTGGAGGCGATATGTAAAATGTGTTATAGACATCGTAGACCCACAGCTCAGATGCCCAGAAAACGGAAATTAAAACCAGAGAAAGAATATTGAAAATCAAGAGATCTCAGAGAAATTGTAAAATATGATCGAGGCAATTCACGTAATGCAAAATTCGTGCTAGCTTTCAAATCATTCTGCTTCAAAAAGCCCACGAAAACATGGAGCTTGACCAATAATGAGACGAATTTAAAAATATTCAGGGCACTTTCTGAGGTCTATGATTTACTATAAGATCTACGAATAAAAGATTGTTATAATGAAGCGAATTTACTAAGCCTGAATGCATTTGAAGAGCACTTAAGTGAGCTTTTAAGCTCGAAATTTAAAATCTTAAGGGAGAGTTTAAAAGGCTGCTTTTTAAAAAGAAATTATAGTCTATTGAAAGGCTACGGCCGAAAAAACTGAGCCATTTCTAATTTTCCAATGAATACACAAAGTTTTTTATCTAATGAACTTCCCTAATTTTAAAGATATCAATTACGGTTAAATGACTTTTGTTATCTTTAAGAATTTTAGAAAATAAATTATACTGACTAGTTTTCATTCAAACAATAATTTTTCTATCGTGGGAATGTGAAGCAAAATATCGAGTAAAAGTCATGACTAAGGATAAAAATGCGAGTTTTAGTTTGAACTTAAAGTGCCGCGTCGTATTTTCTCATTGTTAAAACAAAAATAGTTATTATGAAAAGCTTGACATGTTTTGCTCCGTTAAGATAAATTTCATATCACTAGCTAAATTGAGTTAGAGTCTAGCATAAGGTTACGGAGTAAATAACATGGAAAATTTATCGACTCTAATAAATCAAAAGAAAGCGGGTTTTATGTCCATAATTTGACTTTGCTAAAGTAAAAATAACGCGATGTAACATTATGAAGAAATACCATTGTATCCCGATAGAGAGGTCAAGATAATGAGTGGTAGATTTTTCTAAGAAACTGAAATTTGAAAGTGTCAATTTTAACAATAAACATGCGTAAATGGGTTTAGAGTAGATACGTAAAATTCAAAATACGCAAGACTTATTTTAGACCCATGACTATGATACTTACCGTCAATTTGAACTGAAATAAATCATGCATGCAAAGTCGCTAAAAATAATTAATCGAAAATATGCATGCGGTCTGAAATTTGACCGGAAAGTGGTCTTGTTTTAACAAAACAGGAAATTCTAATGTCCGATATTCTGTTCACAGAATTGTATATAACAGCCGACCAGTGGTGTTAAATCATTGAGCAGTAGTCATTCAAATTTATATCCTGCAGATTTGCAGTAATTTATCGATATATACGAATTGTGGACTGAATCTTGAAAATTTGTAGGGTTGAGAAAATGTTCAACGACAAATATTATGGTAGTGAAGCTAGAACTCGAGGTTTCGAGTTAAAAATATCCATTTTATAAATCCGAATACAAAGATTTGATGATGTAACGCCCGCCTCATACCTCATAGTATTTAAACAATTGAAATTTTAATCCGCTAAATTCCAAATACCTAATATCAATGGTGTCTAAGAAATTGCTTAGAGCGCGAAGATACTGTAAAATTACTCCCTACGTAATTTACCAAGGAACGCTATAAACGTAGGATGTGTTTCGTAAAATGAACAAAGAATAGGCATAATCACACATATTGTTGTTTCGAGATAAAAAGTGCAGCTCAAAAGATGAATTTTTAATTCGACGTCGGGCGGTTTTATATGCCTATCTTCTGATATTGGGTGGGAGAATTCGGATTTGTAATTAAATTGTGGTCTTTTGCGAATCGGAAGAAAGATTTTTGGGGTAAAAGAGGGGTTTTAATTAGACAAAAATGCGACCAAAAGTGATGTTTGGAGATCTGGCAAGTATTTAGATTCAGGGAACATAGTAGCATAGATTTTGTTATTTATTACTTATCTTAGGTGATAACATAATCAACTTTTTAACAATCACAAGAGTGCAAATATTAAAGCTATAATGAGTTAAGTGTCAGTTATACTTGCATGCGCTGAAAACTGAAAATATCACAAATATTAATTGAATCAAGTAAAGTCTTGAAACGTACGCTAAAATTAAATATGAACGGGAGCTCAAAATCAACCAGATATCGGGGTTAATTTCATTTACAAAATTAAATGGTTCAGTTTTAGTAAAAAGTAGGCGTGACACTTCGAAAAAAAGTCTACGTAATAATTGCAGAAACTTCTTGCTTTACATCTGCCTTGTAAAATGAGTGATTAATCAAAACTCTAATCATAAAGTTATAGAGAGACGCTGAGGAAGAAGAAAAACATAATTATGAATTACACAATCGTAAAGAGCGACTGTAAACGTTAAAACTATGGGTGCAAAAAATAGGTGAGTTGCCATAACAACATTTGAATTTTATCATGACAAGCACTGAAACTTGAAAAATATTTTAAGCGTATGTTTAAGGATAGGAATTTAAACATGGACCGAATATTTGAATCTAATTAGGATATACAGGTGGATAGGGCAAAAGATTTCATTAGCATGTGTGGTTGGTGGGAACTTAAAATTCTTGGGGAAGAAAAATAGTATTTGAGCAAGGGAAACCTAGAAAAAGGGAAATAGTATGGAAAATGAAGAGGAAAAGAGCAAAAACTGGTGCATGTCAAAACATGTTGTTGTGCCCTGGAGGCAACTTCGACTATCCCGGAATAAGGAAGAATTTGTTATAGATAGCGGAAAATGAAGAGAAAAAGAAATGAAGTGACACATGAAAACATTACGAAAAGACGATGATTTGTTAGGACTGAGAGCAAAGTATGAGTCAATTTGATCAAATAAGATTTTGGAAATTTGCTGTTGAAAGATAACATTGGTAGGTTTCATGAAATCGAATAAACAATTGAATTTTAAATTGTATCGATACAGCTAATTGGAGATTTACACGTGTAAAATTTTGCTAAAAAATCTTATTGGCACGAAAAAGGCATCATTCATCCTAAAATTTAGTATGTTTCAAGAAAATATATAGCAATTCGTAAAACTTTTAGTTTTAGTTGGCTGCTACCCTGACCAAAATTTATTAGATTTACATTTTCTCTTAAAATTACCTAATACATACACTTGTTTTCCCTTGCTTGAATTTTCGCTTAATCTTCCATATTTTCACATTTGATCATCATCTAGGAAAGCAGAAAACAATACTCGCTTTCATCACGCTATCATTGTTATCCCTTCACATTTATATTTTCTTTTGTATATTATGAATATTTTCATCATCATATCGGTAAGCTTTGTTAATTTTGCTCAATTTTTTCTCCTCTTCACCACTATTTTCTGGATGCCCTTTGTATTTACCGGATTTTCCTGAAGCTTTCGAGGAAGGTTGGAAACCCCGCATTATTCGGGGCGATAATTTTTTTCGTTTTTCTCATCTACAAAATTTTCCCTATCTTGAAAATACGTTATTTCTTGATTATCTAAAATGAATTTTAGAAATGCTAACGGCGTAACATTTGCCGGAAGTTACCATTTTTAAAGCCACGATTTTTCTTTAGCTCTCTTAATTTTTAAAGATATTGGCGGCAATTTTCGTCATGTTTTCTAGATGTCAAACCATCAACATTACACGCAATACGTGCGCAATGAAATCATAAAATTTAAGCCGAATTTTCAGCGAAAATAAATTTGTCATCCAGTGTAAATAAAGTCTATTCGTTTCAAAAAAGAGGATAATTCTGACAAAACATGGATAAATGATAACTTTGCTTAGCTGTTTCGTCACATGATAAAGGATAGGATTGGATAGCGGATTTTATACGACACAAAGATATTCGAGGAAACAACCATAGATAATTTGAGGTAAATAAAGAAATAAGTATAGTACACAGAATCGAGGTTTCATGTAAGGGAACGTTTTTTTTTTTCTTTCCATGATGCGTCATTCTGAAAAACTAGAGGTAGGGTAAAATGTAGGTAAGAGCGAAAAATCACAGGACAAAATTTGGGTAAAATATGAAGTTGGGAAATCGATGCGATTAAAAAATAGCAGACAAATCGAGAAATTGCAAGCTCTGCTGTAATCAAAGAATTAAATGAAGTAGAGCTAAAATACGCTTCGAAACAAAATGCGATGATATTCAAATATCTGAAATTTTTAGTATCTTGGTTTTAAAACGCTCAAAAGTTATGTTTTCATAATCTTTAGCTGTACTTTCATAATACGCTCCAGATAAACTTTAACTTGTCGAGTATGATTCAATATGTAGAGTCAAAGGTCATAGAAAGTAGATATTTCCATGTGACATTTTATGCAAATCTAAAACGTCTCTCGACATAAAATGTCATATTTTAAACTACAAATTGCCGTATTCGAAGAATTTCAGAGGTAGTACCGGGTCATAACTAATTGAACAAAGGGAAACAACAAACCAGCTCATAAATTTCAAGATTTCGGAGATAACTAAACCGGAAAATGAAAATTGGTTACAGAAACATTCATTCCTGTTTAGGATATTTTAAAATGATAAGATATGATGAAAATATTGAACTTGGATATATGGACGATAAATGTGAATCGGTAAAGGAGAAAAGCTCTCAAATCAAGTTTTTTGAAAGGCTTGACGAATGGAATGAATCAACGTGCTGAACAATATCGAATCTGGGTATTATAGGATGTGCCGCACGGCTTTTTCTGCGAAAAACTGCAGTCTCTAAACCGTGCAGACATCGATGTCTTGGGTGTCCTCCTTCACTGGTTCGTCCTTCAGGTTCTCTGGTATCGACAAAGGGTTTATCAGCTTGTACTGTGCCACAATCGCTTGGATGAGGGCTTCGTTCGCAAGAAGTCCCGGAAAAGGCGCACCAATTGGTGAGGTTCCACCAAAAGGAGGGGACAGCTGCATCCCAGGGCCGAATACCATCGCGGTAGAGTTGGGGCTCAGCGGAGCTGCACCAGGGAAGGCTCCTGCAACCACAAATCATTGCTACTTGAACTTGGGGTTTAGTTTAATGCAGGGTTAAAATGTTTATGTGTATGGTACCTGGAGTGAGGATCGCAGAAATCGGAGCACCGGTTATCGGCGTGGTCTCGTTAGAGCAAGACGTTGGAGCACCCGATGTCGGAGTCGGCAAGATCGGCGTCGGCTTCAGGATGTCTGAATTTGGGATTGAGAATTTTTGGAAGAATTTGAAGAACCTGGAGGCGGAGTGAAGCCAAGCGACATAGTTGGAGAGTAGTTTGAAGAATCAGAGGATGATGGCGAATTCAGGAGGGTTGGAGCTTGAGATACGGGCATCGAAGCGAGAGGACCAGTAGCGGCGGACGTCTTCAGTTGGCTGTCTGAAAATTTTAAATATTGTTGTTCCAAAAGGCACAGATAACCAATAATAATAATAATACATCTCATGATGAAAAACGTGGCTTATTTTTTCAAATTATTGTTGAATCGATTTAGAAAATCAAACTTACAAAGCAAAGTGTTCAAATTAGGAAACGGAAACTGTCCATGAGACAGAGCTGCTGCGGCGTTCAATGTCGATGCGATGTGCTCCTTTGTCAGGCTCATCAGAGCGTCCTTCCTCTGACGTCGTCGGATCTTGATCTGATCCGCCATCAGTTTCTGTCGCTCCGTTACTACTTGGCACTAAAATTTCAAATTTTTTCCAACTTCCTTCATCTTCTTACGTCTATTTTACTACGCATTCCCGAGGGGCCCACATAATCACATAATGAGAATGTTATTTCCACCCAGAAGGTATACGAAACAATCAACTTCCCCCTGGTAAAATATCATAGACACCCACCCTAAATAGGAAGGCCGGGCAAAAGGGCTCATTAACCTTTCCGGCTCTTGAGATTTACAATTGCGCATATGATGGGAGTTGGACTGTATATGCTTTATCATTGAAGATATTTTTTAGTTTCGAAGTTCCACTTTCATTACTTTCGTTTGTTGTTGACAGGCTTCGACGCTTGAGCAGCGACGTTGAAAACACGCGACATTTGAGCGCCAAGTTGTTTTTTTCGTCGTTGAGCGCGTTTTCCACTCCTTTCGCAACGGAGCGCAGAAGCCCTGCTCCAGGCGAATTTCTCTGATTCTCTCCATTCCCCTGCCTATTTACACAATTTTGCATTGTTTTTCACTTGTGCCACCTTTGGCTTAAAGCGGCAAAATAGCATGGAATTTCGGAGAAAATCAGACATATCCGCACAGGATATGGCAAAAATGACGCCGATAGTTTTGATCCGAGAAGATAATATTTTTCACGCATTTTACATGTGAAAATGAAAAATAATAATTTTCAATCTTCACAGACGACGACTTTAGTTTGTATTTTTCACAAGGGCTTCATGTTTTCTTACGTCCTACGGTAAGAGTACAACTAGAGGGCGTGGCTTGGGGGTGAAAAGAGTGCCCGAGGGCATGTACTTTCGAGAGAGGAAGAGGAAATAGTAAGCCGAAAGGAGAGGCGCAGTGGCGGGAAAAACTGCACAAACATCCTAAGCGAATAAAGAAAAGTCTCTCTCCGCGATCTTTCGCACCCCTCATTTTTGATACTATTTCGCTTAAGCTACAGTAAGCAACACATAATAACACGAAAATATATGAGAGAAAATGGAAATGACATTTTGCAATTCGAGGGCGCGCAAATTAGGAAAGTCAAACACATGAATAAATGATATCAGGATAAGTGGGGCTACGATATTGCAGGACACTATGAAGGATGCTGAATAAATGATGATAGTATTAGAGAAAAACTTTTGCAAGATATAAGATACTTTTGAAGGATACATTACGAAAGTTAGATGGATTTTTCTCCCAACTTTTAACAATCGTTTAGTTCCAAAATCATCGAAACATAAAATAAAAATGAACGACCCTAAGTTACGCTTTGTTTCGAAAGACACATAACCTATTTTAAAACATTTTTAATTATTACCTTCGCACAAGTGCAATCCTTGAACGGGCAGACGCGCTTGTGGCCCTTTAGCCTGGACTTCTTTCCGTGCTGACCACACTTCTGGCAATTCGGCACTCGCTCTGCAAATTTATACAACGTTAATTTCGATTGGCAACTTCTCCGGAAAGAAATTTTATTTTCAACCCTCCCCTTACTTGTATAGGACGGATTTTCGGGCTCAAAAACGCTCTTGATTGCGGAAAACGTAAGATCAAACGGTTTTCCCAGGCCTCGATTGTAGAAATTCAGACCGGCTACAGTACTCATAGTTTTAGGTTGGGGAAAACTAGAAAATCCTAATGAGGTAGTAAAAACGAGGTAGATGAAATAATTTAGAGTAATTTAAAATTAACCCAGAATTTTAAGGAGGTTCGAAATATCCCCGCTCGGGGTTTGGCGTGGAGTATTTAATCGCGAATGAACGGGGTCCCCCTTGATGCAAGAATGTTTTGAATATTGTCGACACTCGGACAACAATTTTTTGCTCCGGCGTATTCTCTAACTCTCTCGGTTTAGCACGAGAAAACCCCACTATTTCGCCAATTTTGCCTAGCATCTTTCGACTCATTTTAGCCACGCCCCTTCTTGCACAGTTTGCGTGTTTTTCTCTGGGTTCTCTCAATTTAGCCAACTATTCTCCCTGATCTGTCACTATTTCTCGCCTGAGGCGTTCGGATGCTTTCTCTGTCGCAAAACTATTTCCGAACGCTAAGCTATACAATAGCAAAAGCATAAAAAAGTATTTTGCAACTGCACCACATAGTTTTTCGGGAGGAGCACAAAAGAAAAGGGGTTTTTGCAATTTTGCGGCGTCGAAGAATGGGCGGAGCTAGCGAAAAGACAGGGATGTTTTGCAACTTACCGAAAATGTTTTTGTGAGTTCCCTAAGGGTTTGAAAAATAGCATAGGTTATCGAGAGAGGCAAAGAAATCCGCCATTAGCAGGCTTGATCGAGCGTCTTTTGCTTTCTCTCGAAAAATAGCTCTATTTCTTGGCTCTTCATCTCTGGATATCGCGATTTTAGTGGTATTTCGCTTTGAAAAATTGTCCGATGTTTACGCGTGCCGTAATTCGGAACCCAACAGCTATACAAATTTGTGCAGCGAGAAAATTATTCGGATGAGTGAAATTCGAAATTCCGACAAAACATCAACAATCGAGAAAATGGATATTGGGAGAAATTTTATACAATTTTATTTTTCATAGCTTCAACTTCAGGGTTACTTTAATACAAAATTTGACAGGTTGTAATGGTCTTTGAAACCTACAAAATATAACAAATTTTCAAAATTTTATGAGTGCACAACACTGGATGATGCAACAATGTTGCATTTTGTTGTAGATATTTGATATTTTTAAACCTATAAAATGATGTAAATTTTAGACTATTTTCATTTTCGCTATTCCGAACTGTATAGTTTTCCTGGTGTATTTGACAATTTTGCCGAATTTTTGGCTGAAATTTAATATGACCGCCAATGTTTAGATTCGTTATCATCAAAAATGCTCATTTTATTCGGGAAAATTGTTGCTATCGGACTGGTGAGAAGCCGATATGTTTATTTTAATTTCGCCGATAATTCGAGCCACAGAAACAATGGAAAACGTTGCTAATTTGATATTAAAAGAAAAACATTCCTGAAACTATTAGTCATCTTTTCGAATAATTTGTTTAATATCATATCGCAGAACACATACCTAATCGATTAAAAATATTCTTCTCGCAAAATCCAAGAGGATTCTTAAGGCATATATGCATTTTATAGGTACTTTCGAAAGTTTTGATACATGGAATATTAGCATCATCATTTTGCTTACTTTATAGTCTGATTTCGCGGAATTTTTGAGTCATATGCAATTTTTATCTCGAAAATAGTTTGATATTTCGAATAAACGCGGATATTTTCGATAACAGCCTTTAGCGTGCGCGACTTTTTCAATTTCTTTTGTTCGGTTTTAGTGAAAATAATTCGCGCTTTGGAAAGATATATTAATTTCACTTTATAATTTTGTGTCGAATATATGAACGATAAGGCATAGGCAATTACGAAAAACCACCACCTCACCACGTCTTTAGACACAAGAGGGAAGAGAAAAAAGTAGGGGGCGGGGCTTGGAGTTTTTTCGTAAAAAAAAGACGTGGTGAGGTGGTGGTTTTTCGTAATTGCCATTTCTGCCGGGTTTTGGGGCTATTCTTCAACATTAGATTAAAGAGTTTTTTTAACTCTTCGAGATAAAACATAAGCATGGATTGAGATTCCAGTCGGGTTTAGATTGGATATATTATGACATTGGACGAGAGAGAATTTTCATTTCCTCTAATTCGAATGGGGGATAAACATGTTGACGCATGCCAGTTGGACTTCTTTGCAACATTCGCAAAAGAAGCGAATGGGAGGATGCAAAATGGTAAACAAAAATATACTTTGGGAGAGTTTTTAGGGTTTGCAGAAATTAGTTTCAGGATTTGGAGGAAATTTTTGGAGTAATGCATGAGTTTGATAAAGATTTACCATTTTGTGCGAGTTTTATAGAAAAATTGGGCTTTTATGTTATGCTCTAAAATATTTGATAAAGAATGCCGAAACTTTTTGAAACATCGTGTCGATCTTATGAGTGACATAAAATTTCAGTTTAAAAACATCTTTTCTTACCTCCCTTAATCCTCAGCACCAGACTCCTATGCTCCCTGTCGTTTGGCTCTCTGGGTTCCCTGGGCTCCTTCGGATCCCTGTCATCAATTTCCAGTTTCACTAGAGCTTCGTCCAGTTTGGGAGATTGCGCCAGTGCATCAGGGTCTTCGCCAAGGGTGTCTTCTGGAATATTATTATTTTAAATCAGACTTAAATCAATACAGATCAGATATTGGCGGAACTGAGTTTTAATCCCGAGTTAAGAATGACTCAAGATTAAATAAAATAGTTTATGAAAATTGTGCCTGGCAAGAGTTCCATCTTCTCTTCCAGCTCGTGGAGTTGCATGTTGAGAATTCGACGCTTCTCCACCAGGGAACATTGACCACACTTGCACAGAGCGAAGGGACACTCGCACTGAAATTTTTGAACCTCAATTTAGGTGAACTTTTAAGGTTCCATTTTATCTCTGCTACATTTCGAGAGAAAATGACTAGATTGTTTAAAAGAAGATCTAATTCCGTTACTACATCCTATGATTTTATCATAATTTCCAAAATTACAGAAATTCGAACATTCTAACCTTGTGATTCTTTCTTGGCTCTACCCTTCCGTGATTCAAGCACCTCTGGCAATAGTACACCTTCTTCGGCTCTGGCACGACGATTGAGGACTCAGAAGCCGGGACAACGGTTCGCATCGGCACTGCAGGTGAAGAGTGGTACATTGACGGAGCGTCGTTCAAGATTCCTGCTTCTGAAGTCAAGAACGATGGAACGACGGTAGAGAAGGCTGAGGAGATTGCGAGTTTAGACGACTGAATTTGTAAATTTTGATTTTTTCGGGAAATTGGAAAAAGATACCATTTTATGAGGTTGATTAGGCCTGATACTTCGGAACGAAGAGTGTTTTTGCATAACGTCCGCCATGGTGATTCTGAAGCGAAAAAGACCGATCAAAAGCTTATCAAAATATGAATTTCGGGTAAATAGTCATGAGTTATAGTGAAATTTGCAGAAATAAAATGAAATATGTACAGTAAGCTTGAATTGAACGCGAAGAAAATGGTTTGAATTGAAGAAGAATGATGAAAGTTCACAAGTCGAGAAAAAAGTTCTTTCTCATACAGTTTTTTGCGCGCTAGGACTAACCTCGGGTGTGTGTGGCATTTAGCAGTAAGAAATGTCATACTAATATGCACACTCTACCAGTCAATATGAGTCAAACAATGGCATTTTGAGAACACGGTTAAGAAAATTCAAACTGTAAAAGAGCCAGAAATAACGTTTCTTGATACAAAAATGTTCGCCTTCAAGAAAAGTTTGCCCGAATGTTTTATGAAATTTTCAGAAAGGCGCAGTATGATTAACGAAAAAGAACCAAACATTTGAAATCGTTATTAAAACTGAAGTCCGCTAAATTTCTACAAGCAGTTTGGAATCTAACTATACGATTAGTTTCGATTGGTCCCTATTTATAAAGGGAAAAACTGAGTCCGCTTATCGCAACAATATGAAAACATCTTTATTTCTGTCCACTCTATTTTATCAGAGTGCAGACATTTTTAAATGGCCAGAGTCTACCTATTCTTAACCACTACTCCTTGTTAGAAATGCCGAGAATGTTTCGAAGAGCCCCAAGCGTTCGGCCTATTTATTTACTTTGCACCTAAAAACAAATTTTGTGTGCAAGGATTTGAAAAACGGGCCGGTCTTTCCTTCGTACAAAAACTGTACAAATAAACATCATTCAACTCTCAACTCTTTCAATGAAAGGTTTCATCCAAAGTTACTTGATTTTGCAAGTTTTGGGGCGAAAATTTGACTTTTTAATGAAAATTTTGATAAGTTTCAAAGGGAGTTGCTCAGGAAAAAAGACTTTTGAAATTTCAATTTACTCTCTGTGAGGATTCGTGGATAAAATGAATTTCAGCAAACGGTTGATGAGGGGACATGTAAAACTGGGAAGGAAAAACATTGCACAACCAGACAATTACAAAGCCGGATATGAACTGTGTTGTTTTGCACAATTTAGAGAAACATGCTTGAGGGAGCTTGAATCTGGCCTGTCTATGATCAAAATAAAGGGAATAGTTTAGTGGGTGGCATGCTCATTTTCTTGGACAGTCGAAGGTTCGGCTTCATTTTGGAAGATTTTTTCTGCAAAAAATTAGAAGGTAAAGACACTACGATTGGACTGTGATGATAAATTTGCAAATATGAAAATTACACAATGTGTATTATGATATGTCTGGAAAACAGGGATCTATTACATGGGGCAAAACTTGTTAGCATTGTAGCGCGAAACAATCCCATCGACACTGTATTTTCGCAATCGAGCGTGGATGCGGAATCTCGTTTCGGATTATTGCTTACAGCATAGCAGAAAAGACCATTGTTTCCAGCATATCGATGACCGAAGAGGACCTATGGCTAGGCATAGACAAGGAATATAGACTGGGATATAACAAGTTTAAGTATTGTTTCGCAGAGTAGAAATACTTGAGTGGCCGAAAACAATTGACAGTGGTGATATATGGCAGAATATATGCAAACAATAACGGGGTATATGGTGATGCAATAATATTTTACATTTCTTAGACCTAAAGAACGCGAGTTCATGCGAATGATTAGCAAAGTTTTTATTTTGAGATGCGAAATTTTATGGGACATTTGGTTTTTTGCTACTCTCTATTGTCCCGCAGATTGGTGTTGCTTAGCCATTATGCGTCTGACCAGCGAGCCTTAACCATGCGACTCTGCTTTCTCTTATTTTTTCCTAGTCCCAATGCGTGCGTCTCGCAGGTTATAGACGCAGAGTTGCTGGGCAACACCGATCTGGGGAACAATAGAGAGTATTTAGAAGTTTAGATAGGTTTAAACTCGCAGCTGTTGACGCATCATCATTTCATAGTATTTTCATTCAGGTATAACTTGTTATGAAGCATATCAAAGTTTGAAGATTGCAAAAATTTCAGTACATGATTTAAAATATTATTTTTTTCGAAATATAGTATTTTTGTACCATTTTCATACCGTATCCAATTCTCATTTCAACTTGCACTTTTCTTTCTCCACTTTCCCCGCCCCCTCGCAATGCACTTTTAGCGGAGATTGGTTGACGGGAAGGGAGAGGGTGAGATAGTGAAGAAAATAGTAGAGACCACAGACGATCAGACATTTGAACTATTACTGTGGAAAGCTTATTAAAGATTTTCTATTGAAAGAAGGATACTGTAGCCCTGGATTTACAGCGTAATAATCAATAGTATGATATACCGTATTTATTGTATTAGAAGCCCTGGGCTTCTATTGTTCAATACCCCTCTGGACGAGACCTTCTATTAGAGGTGGGCTTCAATTAGAGGGTGGGCTTCAAATAGAGGGTGGGCTTCTATTTTTCGATACTCCCCTGGACGGGGGCTTCTATTAGGAGTGAGCTTCAAATAGAGGTAGGCTTCTAATACAGTAAATACGGTATATAGTTTAAGTCGACCTTGGTTTATCGTTTTTGAAACCGAATGTAAGATCTCGGTTGATTTCACCGAATTGAGTTGGTTTTTTGGGAACGGCCGTGACACGCAAAAAATCGAGCAAAGAAACCTTTTTCTCCATCGAAAAAATATCGTTGAAATTGCTAGAAAAAAGACGCTAAAAGTCGTGTTTGTTGGAAACGATTAGAAAAATATGCTGCATTTGCAAAAATTGGAACACCTCAATATCAACGCAAATTCGGTCCGAGAGAATGTTCACTTTTTCCTTATCGCCCAATAAGTTAAGCCTTTCAAATCACGCAGAACGTTTCACATTTAATAGCGAATTTTATGCCTTGATTTTGCAAGGAAATGCAACATAGCACAAAGCGGTACAATATTACAAGAAAATTAGGGCAATTCGTAAATGGCGAAATGACGAAACGCTTTTTTGTAATTGACGAAATGATGCAATGCTCTTTTCTCACACCATTTCTCCCTCCTCTCGCTCTCTAACACGATATTCCCTCATTTTGCTATTTCATCAAATACAAAAAAGCGCCTCTTCATTTCGTCGTTTACAGGTTGCCGAAAATTAGCATACATCATGAAAAAATTTCCTTAAACGACTACAAAATGATACAGAAAATCAATAATTCAATCATGCAACGTAACAAAATTACAAAAATCTTCTTCACAACGTGAGGAAATAGCATCCAAAATCGAGGGAATTAGAGAATGCCAATTTTGAACTCCAAAATTTCTCAAATTCCCTCGTTTTCGCATGCAACTTTCTAGCGCTGTAAAGCAGGTTTCCGCATTTTCTGCGCGTAGTCGGCCTTATGGGGAAAAACGGACTTAAGCATTGTGATCAGCGCCATCAAATACCCCTCTGATGTGAACATCAGTCCAATCGCGGAGGCGGACACTTGAAAAACTCCTCTAGTCAGCTTAGAATTTTTCCAAACTTCCTAGGGGAGAGTTCGAAATTTTCCAGGTCGCACCTCAAACTCTTTGCTGCTCGACGTCCGCGCGTTCCGGACGACCGCCTGCTCCATCTCAATCGGTAAGTCGAATGTGGTCAATGAGGGACTTTTCGTTTCGACGAAATTTTGAGAATTTCTAATTTCAGGCTATTTTTCAATCGTCTTTGTTTAATATATTCTAGTTTTCAATCCAGAAAGAGGCGAAGTATGATTTTTTGAAATTTTAAAGGAACAGATATAGCTATCAGACCTCGAGAGTGTTTAGGTCAGATTCAAAAAATTATCATCGAGCCAGACTCGAGTCTTCTACAGGTATGAGCATTGTTTATCCCTGTTACATTTTAGCGAGCGAAAATCTTCTTTCAAAGCTATTTTTCATTCGTAATTTTTGGGGAGCCCAATAATTTCCTGTTTTAACCTAAAGCCCATAGCAACATTTCCGCGGTGGTGTCAACATACGAAAGTTACCATTTTGCATCTGCCACTTCGCCAGATAATTCACGAGACTTCAGACTAATTATTGAAAAATTGCAAAACAGCTAAAATTTTATTATTTCTAAGATCTAAATCGTACAGCCGGCATATTGAAAATTGATCCTTAAATCTGTATTCAGTATCTACTAAGTTTAAAAATTGCTCAAATCATGATAAATCTACTGTGCTTCAAGAATGACAAGGTGAGCGAATTTAATTTTTATCTATTTGTTAAATTTATTCTTGCAGAGAAAACGAAAATCCATTCCGCCTTCTAAAACTACGCCCATTGTCGTCGTGACTATGGCTGATTCACACAATCGAAATTTAAGAACAAATTTTCAATCCAAAAAAAAGTCTGGGTTAGTCAACGTCAGCTCATAGCTCTTAAAAATATATTTATTTCTTAAATAAAGTCTATTTTTGTCATATTTTGCAGTTTTGAAGGCACAGTATTATTCTCATTTTGAAAAATTGAGTTAGAACAGCCCATTAAAAACCAAAGTATTTTTATTTTAAAATTCAAAACGTTTATTCCATCTTTGTATTTTTCATATCTTGAGACATAATTCTATAACCGTCTGGCAAATTTGAGTCATGAAAAAATTAAGAAATCTGTGTGAAAGATCGGGGACTCCTTACGGGGTTGCCATAGAAATGTGGCTCGAGGGAATTTCTGCTAAATCGTTGGAAAAACAGCATCATGCTCGCTACATTGATTCGAATTGCGAGAATGACATAACTTTTGAGGTAGAAAAATGGGATAGCGAAGAAGGCTGTTATAGAAGCACCTTAAAATTATAAGTCGGGGCCTTCTATTTCAAAATTGCGATCCTAAAATTTCTTCATCCAAACTTGCTGAAGAGTATTGAAATAATCTTGTTCTTTGTCCAAGCCCATAATGTCTATGCCCAAGACGTTTTGGATCTGAAATTTTAAAGAATAAATTTCTAAAGATATCTTGAGGCCTAAATTAGGAGCTATTAAATTATTATTCATTTTTCCCCCCTCGAAAGATGTATTATATCGCTAGTTTTATAATATGTCATTTTAAAACATTTGATTAAAATTTAAATCATGCACCTTGTTCAAGCCTCCATGCATCCCTGGCGTCGTTTTCTTTTTTTGAGGCACATATTTCGTAATCGCTTTCATCGCAGTGTCATATTGCCGAATGATGAAAAATGGAATCAACATTTCCAGCGAAAGGGATAACTTAATTAAGATATTTACTAATCTTAAGCTGACATATCGCAATACTAATCGAATTACGACGAACGACGGCAAGTAATACCAAGATTGCACGCAAACATCCTGGGAAAATTGATCAGATACCTTAATTTTAATTTAAAAATAGGTACTTCAGGCATAGGAATACCTGAAACACCAAAACACCTAGCATATCAACGATAGAAATCGCGCTATCTAATATGACAAGAGGAGTTAGAATTCTAAAGGTTCAGGCTAGAAATATATAATAATCAGAACTACATATTTGCGGTGCACAACAACTGTTTCCCCCTTTTCTTTTTCTCTACTCGCGGAGGTGATGCACTCTCTTGCTCTTTTCCATTTCTCTCGCTAACTATTTCGGTACACCGCAAACATCTCTGATGCTAAGTAAATTACCTTAATGACTTAACATTCTCGGTTAATTGATACCGATGTGTTAGGACGTATTTACACCGCGATTTCAACGTCAACTTCCGATTGACGAATAATAACAACATTAAAAACTAAATATTTAAAAATAAATATTGAAAATCTATTAATATTAATGATATTTCGTACTCCGGCTATCATCAACGAACAAAATATCAAAATCGTCTCGCTAAGATCTGAATCTGGAATATTAATCTGTCAAAATTAGGTTAAATTGGAAAATTTACAGGTATTCTGAAGATAAATGTGCATTGCGACGATCAAACACTGAAAACTCGATATTTAATTTTTGAGTACGAGAAACGATGGTTACGCTTAAAATTTGTCCTGACATGAATACCAACCAATACCGAGAGTGCTCATATTTATGAGCAAACAAAGTAGCGGCAAGTCGTTCCAATATACTCATAATCACTGAAAATACGATTTTAAATATAAAAAAAAACATTCATACCCAGGGGTGAAGAGTAGATATAAAATATGCCGAACGCTCGAAATATCGTAGCGTAAAATGCAGTTTCTTCCATACCGAATAAAAATAGAATATAGCAAACAATACTTGTAACATCGTTCAAAATATAAGTTAATAGAATAAGAAAGAATAGAATTCTAAAATAAATAAAGTTAAAAATTTTAAAATAATAGTTATTTTACGTGAAAAACGGATGGAAAGCTTGACCCCGTTTCAAATGAAAATGCGCTGAGAATATGAATAAAGTAACGATTATAGAATAGGCTATGATACACAGAATAGTTATAGCTTGATTCCAACCTGAAATCATAATAATTAGTCCCTCAAAATATGGATTTAGCATTCATCAAATACCTAATTCCTAATTCATTGAAAGCGTTCGGTTATTTATAACTTTCGTGGGTAATTCATTTTTTAGTCAAATTAGAGTCCGCAAGCTCTGCTCACTTTTTGAAACAAAAATTGGTTCAATTTTTGGTTCCTCGTTAATATTACGTCGCTAATTAAACAATTTTGAGAAAAATCTTCTTCGAATTGGTCCACGATAATCGGATCTACCAGGGTGCATTTATGATTATAATTGTTCTAAACCTTTAACAGTCACCGTATCTTACCTGACGAGCAAAATCGATTTAGATCGGAAAATGGGTTCATCTCGGGATAATCAGACTCCATTTCTCCGCTGGCAGCTCGCGGCCACCACCAGGGCATGCGACGAGGCGCCTGCAAACTCGCAGACTCAAAATCTATGTCTTAGGAATGGACCGTTTTTCCCTAGATTTCTTGGATACAATATGAATTTAGGTTCTCACGAAAACGATCATATGCAAAGAAGATATATTTAAATATTAGTTGAATTCAGGGTTTTTAAGTAATGCGATATGTAATGTTTCATGCGAAAAGAAACTAAGTTTCGCATTTGTAAAATACTTATTTACCAATGAAGAGAGTCGAGTATAAGCTAGACTACAGTGACATGACATTTTTTGCGAATTTCAGAAAGAACAACAAAATGGTTGAAATGCTAACAACATTTATTTTATTAAATGAAGCATGCAAATTTTAAGCCAATCCTGGAAGAAAACGTCACTTTGTATGATTTTCCACTCTTAATCTTAAAAAAAATAATTTACCTTTGGAACTGAAGAAGTAGAGTCGCATATCGGCAAGTAAATTTATGGAGTTATCAGCATGAAAAGCTGCGGTAACTAACGGCATGTCGCTTATCATAAATTCGATCAGGGAAACGATATTAATTTATAAACGATATGTTTCGAAGTAATACAATTATAAAAACCGCGATAGCTATTTCCACTATTGATAATTCCTTATAGCACAATGAGACACTGGAGTTTCAATAGTCCTGAATAGCGAAATAACTAAGCTCAATGCAAAGATAAATATCCTGAAAATCTATGTAATTATGTATAGAATATATTTGCTCCTTTGAAGAGTAAAGATAAAATATCACATTAGGCTCATTCTGAGTTGGGGTTTTTAATTCAGAACTCATGTAGGAAAAGAATAATCAACTCTGAGAGTTAAAGTAAAATATGGAAAAAACTGTTTTCAGTCGAATTTTGTAAGCTTCATTAACTTTATGTAGATATGTAAAAAAGAAGATATGAATTTCTGCCGGTTGCTTTCTCGGGTGCTAGCGAATGCACTATTTTCAGTCCATGCAGTTGACTTGAGTCCTTAATCGAATCATTTGAAGATTTATTTTATCTCTAAGAATGAGACAAAAATAACAGCAGTCGTGTTCTGCTTTGTCCAGTGAGAAAGATCAAGTTTTAGAGGCACGGTAGAGGAGGAGGTTATCACTTTATCGAGGGATGACAAAGACCAATAGAATAGAGAAAAATAATGATAAACAAAATCGCTGAGTCAGGCAAATGGGCAAGTTTTCTGACCAGCGAAAATTAGGAAAATCGACACCGAAAATTCAAAAACGACGAAAAAGGTGCGATTTAGCACAAACTTCGAGATACATCCTTTTTCAGGAAAATTGTATTAATGAATTTAATAACGCGGCCTAGACTAATTGTGTGATTTTTTAAGTCATATAAAAATTTTGTTTTAAAAGTTCGGATAAATATAATAGCTACAATAATATGCAAAATACGTAATACAGTCTATTCAAGCATTTATTTTTATATGAATACAATTTGAGTATTCCTGTTTTATTTTTAAATTTTCACTGAATAAAATCGAACAATTAGTGCCCATAGTTATAGTTTGATTCTTATGGCTCATCTTAAAGTCTACAATGATTAATTATAATCAGACGCTCTGTACCTGGTGATATTTTAATCCGACGCACCAATATTAAATCATCTAAATCTTTCGACTTAAATTGCAAATCATTGATCAAACCTGGATTAGAATGCAGGTATGAGTTTTTCCTTGGAATTTCCCAATAAATTTACGCCCTTCGTGGGGTGTTTGCGATATCAAAGTGCCTGATTTGAGTCGTATAAAAAGCGCCCTGCAAGAATAGTCTTTGCCGTTTCCTGGCTCCTATCGAATCATTGATAAGCTGAAAATATTGCATTATCTGTCTCAAAATGACGAAATGTTCAGTTTTCCTGCTATTTTTAATATTCCCGTTTATTAGCGCTCAGAGTTGGAGTAGGTATTTTAATATAACTTTTATAAAATTATCTTTTTAAGATTGCCAAAATACAAATATAACACAGGGCACTAAATCTTATGTGTTGCCAAATAACGCCTGCATTTTAGACGATTGTAAACCGAAACCTTATCAAGGCGGCTTGAATTGCAAATTCAATGTATGCTTAAAATGATAGATTACTTAAAATTAAAGTTTTAACAAGCTCAGGTAGAGGTAAAAGTCGGGTACTTCGCGACTTTAAAAGTCAAGGGAAAACTAGACTCTTCGGATATATTTTCAACCTCTATAGCTGACGTGGCCACGCTGTAACCATTGCTCCCATAAACGGTGCAATATTTTATGACACTTTAGGTACACAAGTGAAAAACTTGACTTTCATACATGGCTAGCCCCTACAAGTGGGGCATTTCGACTAGTTACAGGGAAAAATACAACCGGAAACTTGTACGTTGAAGTCGAATGGACTAAAAGTGTGATAAGCAAAGTAGTTAGAAAAAGGGATAATTTTAGTGAGCCACACTCAGTACCCGTACAAGATTATAACGTCTGATCAGGAAGCTTTATTGATGCCGGATGCTTTCCTTTATTCACAACCATTTTTGGTTATGACGGCGCCGAATAAAACGGTAGGTTTTAAACAGCTTAAGCCAGATTCTCATTTCTTACTCCCTCTAAGTCAATTTTTCACGAAAATATTGCCATGTACCTCCAATGTGTCACTTTTCCTTAAAAACTATTTTGCGTACTCTCAATTCTAAAATTTCTCATTCTAAACGAAAGTCTACCTAGATTTGGTTTTAATAAAACTTTCAGCTATCTGTTAGCGTTCTTCCATATAACGTACCTTTCAATCAACAAAGACTTCAATCCTTTTTCTTCTTCGATGGTCCAAACACGACGTCGCCTTTCATAACAACGTAATACGCCAAAAGAGCGACTTAAATAGCATTCATTTTAGTGGATATGAATCTTGGGTCTATAGCAAAATGATCCAGACGACTCAAGAGTATCTGACGATCTACAAAGTGTTGGAAGTGGATAATGACGCCTATATTCTGATTCATCCGACTGAAAGTAAGAAGTTTGATTTTAAAAATCCGACACTGAAAGTTAGTTCCATTCCTAAATTTATAGAAGGAAAAACTTTATTAATACTTGGCATTGGAGGAGATTTTTAGATCGACGTATTTAGGAGTTTCCTCTTATATAGAACAATTTTTAATTGCAATTAATTTATGTAGATGTTGTTGACATCAGTTATTACGACGGTCTCTGGCACACGAATGAAGACGTTCACGTCACCCTCGACGCTACAGACGGGAAAGCAGTCTTCTCGACATACTGCGGAAACGATCCGGAATATCTCACGGATTTAACATTCTCGGATAATGTGCGTTTCGAGTTTTATCTCATCATGTGAAAATTCTTCACAAATTAATTGCTTAACCTTTTTATTGTGAAGATAAATATTTGGTGAAAATAACGTTCCAGACAAAGTAGGTTACAGAGTATTTCTTAAATAATGTCCTTTTCTTCATCTAGTACTGTAGACTTATTTTTACTGAAATTTTAAATCTCTACAATTCAATAAAATGATAATACTTTAGACAGCCACTCTCCAAGTAGTTTCTACGACTCCTAACAAGACTTATGGGACTAATCATTTGGCTCTATACAAGTATGACAAAATGTTCATCTAAAGATTTTATTCTGTTCCAAAATTTAGTTCTACAACCGCAAAGACAGCACTGCCTCAAGAAATCTTTGCTCATATCAAAAGCTACATCTTGGACAAAGGAACTGCGAATTTCACTCTTTTGGGTGATGCAAGTAGAGGTAACTAAGCCAGCTAATTAGATGTAATTACCTATTTAACTGTCCTAATTATTTCAGCTAATTACTTTATGCCCTTTGACGGAAGGACAGGAATCCTGACGTCCTATATCAATAATGACCCAACTTATATTCAGCCATTAGCTGGAGCACATCTTTTCGCCGCATCTCCGGGTAATTAACCTTAGTTGATCAATTAAATGAGCATAATTGCCCAAATTAATTAGGTCCCGATCCAAGACCGATGTATAAATTCAGTTTGGCATTTTACGGAGGAAACATCACAAATCCTAACGAGACTTTGAGCGTATTCGTTTCAAGATCGCCACAGGATTATTCAGCTGAAACGTTAGTTCGAAGGTTTTCTTGAAATCTGAAATTTTTTAGGTTCACCGGGGATTTGGAGGGAAGAACTTTCTCCGCCAACGGCTATATGCTGGCAGTAGACTTGAAGGATATGACCGACGCGAATTATAAAAATTTCCGAATGCGATTTTCAATGCAGCAAACCAGTTTCACTCGAAAATCCAATGATCTCATAATTTATCTCTCGATTTTTATCTCGTTTTTGTTTAGTTTGTAATAAATTTTGGAATTTTTTGCCTCCAGTTGTATGAAGTTGAGTCAATAAATTTCTCGTGGTTTTCTTCTCCGAAACATGTGTTCTCAATTTTATCCCGAGTTCTTCGCGATTTCGGGATTTTTGCTCTTCATGAGTGTTTTTCTCACTCATCACGCGATGAACTCGGCCCTTTTCGTATTTGTGTTCTTCCTGATAATATTGGTTAGTTAATTTTTTAATTCTGAGAAAAAAATTTTTCAAAAATTTCAGGAGGCCCATCCGGCTCCAAGCAGCGCCGGAGAATGCGAGCTATCTTACCAGCGTATCCCAGGGTTCTACCCAATCATCAAAGAGGCGAAGGGGAAAAAATGCAAAGCCTTCCTCGAATTGCCTATGTGCAGGGGGTACTGCAAGACGTCCGAGGTCAGAAATTCAGCTTTCTCTTGAAGAAGCAACAATTTTTAGAGTGGCATTCACACCTTCCCGCATAGACGCCAGGAGACGGTTGCTTGCGCATTGGTGTCCATAAAAATGAAGGTGAAATTTTAATTTAATAGGTTTTGATTGATTGGGAAAGAATGAATTCAGCTGAATCACATGGGACTCTATGAAGAGAAAAAAAGTGAGAAAATAATAAGAAGCAGTCTATTTATATGGACGCTAAAATAATAAAGTGAACAAATATTAGACAGATTGTTCATAATGAATCATCTTGTAAATTTGGTCTTGAAATTTAGAAATCGTATAGAAGCTAAAAAGTGAAACGAATTATTTCACGACAGGGTTTTTTTTAATGGAATTCAGAGTTCAGAACTACACCCTGACGGACTGCGACGATGGTGCTCCAGAATCGATTCGGTACGTCGAGATTCCCTATGGCGAGGAATGCATGTGCACATCAATTTCCAAGATCGAAGCTCAGGAGTTCGGCAAAGGCGGCGAATAATAATCTGTCATATTTCGAGTCAAAAATAAAGTTATTTTCGCGGATTTTTTGCTAGTGCAGAACATATTGACTTGATACCTCATTTTTAAATCAGCAAATAAAATTTTTTGCCAAAAATTTATTTTCTCGTTCAAGTATGAAAATACGCGTATATTATTTTACTGATAAAATTTTATTTGGGATTCTGAAGGCAGGGTGACGAAGGCGAAACGGAGGAGTTTTGACTTGTTTCTCGCTGTCCGTCCGACGTCCTTCATCAGCTCGTGGAGCTTCCGTTTGATCTGAAAATTTCAAGTTAATCTTTTAAGTTTCACGAAGCTTTTTAACCTCTTCTGGGTCTTCCTCTGGTTGCTGCCTTTCTTGGTTATCCACTGCCTCTCCTTCCTTCTTTTCTCTAGCTTTTCTCTGAGCGATTTCTCGTTGGCGCCTTTTTCTGAAAAAAAAAAATCTTGAATCTTTGCGATATATCTGGGAAAATGTTGTGATGAAATGATACACTATTCTGCACTACTTCAATTTTCGTCGAAGGGAGAAGAATAAAATCTTCTGTCCTAAAACTAGCCATTTATTTTACTATTTCAGTTTAAAAATTTTCACACATCTTTTTCATCCACCAAAAATTAAATTCACTTTTGCAGGCACCAATAATCTATCAGTTTGGTCCGACGCCCGGTTTCACCTATCAATACGCGGTGTCAGAAGCCATCGAAATCGGCTCCAGTATCGTCATGTACCATCCATAGCAACTCGATCAATCATCCCAACAACATTCTCTTCGAAGAGCCATTGAAATAAGCAACAACTTTAAAGGCAAATAAATTTATTCTGACCCTGATCAAATGTAAAACGTAACAATATATTTGCAATGGGCGTGGTCAAATGAGTTGTCGACTTTGCAAGAAAGGTGATAGCTTTGTGAATGAGGTATGACACGTTGAAAGACCACGTACATCGCATAAATTAGTGAAATTAGTGAGCTGAACGTCATCGCATGCACAGGTGGTGAAGGAGGTTTAGTTATCGTTGTTGTTAACCCTTAAAATATAAATGTCATGATTAAAAGTTGAGCAACAAGTGGGTCAAAATAAGTTCCGAGGTGATTATTTTCCCCACGGGAACGGACCCCAACCCCACCGGTTTCCAAATCCTCTCCCGTTCCATCCCCAAGGCCGACCTCTACCCCAACCCCCTCTGCCTCCACCGTTTCCGTTTCCGTTGCCACCGTTCCAGCCTGAAAGTAAAGATGTTGGAATTATCGTTATCTGGAAACTAGAACATTTCGCAACTTGAAGAATAGCACGAAAGGAGCAAAAGAGGTGTTTTTTTAAAAATTATTTTCATGAATCTCCTTTAATGTAGCACGCTGACGCACGAATATCCACTCTGACTTTGAAAATTCCGATTTCAGTATCGATATTGAGACTTCATGGTGTAAATTTCGACTTCGACTATGAATTTGGAAATTTCAAGTCAAAACCTCGTCCAACTCTGCTCAGAATTCTTATTTTCCAAACTGCGAAGGTGCGAATTTTCCAAATATCCGAAAATCTCACCCCCTTGACCATCATTTCCATTACGACCGCCCCCACGGCCGTTTCCACGATCGTTGTTGTCGTTATCGCCGAATCCTCCTAAAAAGTATAGAGCATAGATTGGTTCCACTCTGAAAACTAACCACCATTTCTTCCTCCTCCTCCTCTGCCTTGGCCTTGGCCACCGAATCCGCTATCCTGGCCTCCAAAGCCTAAATTCAAACTCTGCTTGGGGAAGTTGAAAGTCAACAGACCTCCGTCTTGCCCACCACCGAAATCGCCACCATTTCTTCCACCTCCATTTCTTCCTCCTCCGTTCCTTCCTCCTCCGTTTCTTCCTCCTCCATTTCTGCCTTGGTCACCGAATCCGCCTGAAATGATATTGTCAATGACCGATGACTTGAGACGAAACAAATGATGCACAAATTCGAATATCCAAAGTGTGCACTGCGTATGGAGAAATTGAAAATCAACAGACCTCCGTCTTGCCCACCACCGAAGTTGCTACCAGGCATTCCACCCTGAAAATGCTTGATTGGATTGCCAGATTTGAAAAAAAATTTACCTGTCCGTTGAAGCCTCCATCATTCCCGCCGAAGTTGCCTCCACCGTTGTTTCGACCACCCTAAAAATGTAAATCGGTTTTCGAAGATTTGTTTTCCAAAATTGAAGGGACACACTTGATAAGTGCTAGTGGCTGTACTCTGTGACTCGGTGCACTCAAAGTGCGAGTGTCATATTGATGACTTTGAGTGATTATCGTACGAGTGCACTTCGGTGTGAAAAACCTTGGACAGTTTACCTTCCTTGTCTAGATAGCTTTAAAAATCCCTAAAACTACAAACCCGACCACCACCAGCCCCTCTCGCTTGAGCGCCGCCACCCTGCTGCTGATTACCCCCTTCGTCGTCATTTTGATCAATTCCGTTCTGGAAGAGTACTTTAGAAAAGGTCTCGCAGAGGAATATTCTAGACCTGTGCGCCACTAAAGCCCCTTCCTGGACCACCCCCGTCGTTTCTGCCTCCAGGTCCATTCTAGAATTTCCAGAGATAAGCCCAAACTGATCTCCGAATTCGAACCTGATTCTCGTCGCCAGGCCCCCCGTTTCCTTGGCCGTTCTGACCTCGCCCTCTTTGGTTGCCGCCACGCCCATTGCTTTGACCTCGACCACCGTTCTGGAATCATAGTCAGAGTAAATCTACGCCCAATGATAAAGTATCACAGTGATAACTTATCATTAGCGATAAATTATCCCTGAACACGAAACCTGTCTTTGGTTGCCTCCAGCCCCTTGTCCTTGTCCCTGGCCATTCCCTTGACCTCCGTTTGCGCCATCAGGAGCAGCTCTCGTGCCGGGACTGACTTCTTGACGCGCAAGTCCACTAATGGACTGAACTTGTTCGGGGGAGAGATTCGGAAGAACGTTGCAGACTTCTTGTGTAGGATCGCAGGAATCGGGTTGCGCTTGAGCGCCTGTAGCGCCTGCGCCTTGAGCTCCTTGTTGGCTGCCTCCTTGGTTTCTACCTCGATTGTCACGGCCTCGATTTCCATCGTTTTGATCATCGCGACCTCGATTGCCACGGTCCCGATTCTCGTCGTCTTGATCACCACGACCTCTTTGGTTTCCGCGACCTCGATTAAAGCCTCGACCGAATCCACGGAAGCCTTGACCGTTCCGTCCCTGCATCTGTTGCCCTTGCCCTTGACCTTGTCCTTGGCCTTGACCTTGGTTTTGCGTGCCGACGCTTCCTGCATTTGCGCCGCCATTTGCTTGACCGTCATTTGGGCCCGCTTGGCCTTGCTGAGTGTTGGTAATACCCATGTCTCTGTCTACAGCGGTTCTGTCGCCACCAAGCTGAAACGTTAGTTTGGATTTTGCATGCTTTGAACTGGGCTATTACGCTGAAATCGCTTCTAAGACGTGCACTTCCGACTGGAGCGTTCATCGGCGCTCGGAAGCCTTCAGATGGTCCACCAGCCGTATTCCGCTCTCCCGGATTATCGCCGTTGTTATTGGGTGCAGCGTTCCCGGCTCCAACCCCTCCAATGGTGTTCGGTAGACCACGAGAGCCGGCGTTGCCATTCACGCTCCCGCCTCCTTGCTGATTATTGCCGTTTCGGTTACCACCACCGCCATTGCCGTTTTGCCCGTTGGCACCAATTGCGAGTCCACCGAACACGTTTCCGTTTTGGAAATCCTGCTCAGTTTCCTGTGTCAAGTCTCGTCCAACTCCGGCGGCTTGCGGATCAGCGGGAATTCCCAAGCCTGCTCCCTGATTCACAGCTCCTGCAGCATTTCCGCCCTGCTGTTGTTGTTGTTGTTGCTGGCCGCCACTTCCTTGCGCCTGTCTGCCCTGAGCCCTTCCTCCCTGTCTCATGCCATTCTGAGAAACTTCGTCATTGAATTTTTTCGAAGATCAACATTTAAAAACGAAGAGATAAATTCAATGGTGACAATCTCTCAATTTTTCACAGTTTTTACTCTTACCTGTCGGTCATCCTGGTCATCGTTGGGTCGACGACCCCTGCCATTTCTAGGCGGCCCAAATCCCGGCGGTCCTACCTCCCGACCCTGTCCAAGATTTTTCAGCGTTCGAATGCTTGATCATTGACAGTTCTTTCTATTCATTTTCTCGACAAGAGTGAAAAGAACGTTCAAGGTCAACTATCCAACGAGTGGTGTGTGCAGGCTAACCTGTTGTCTCCCGCCCTGCTGACCCTGGTTTCTGCCTCCTCCACGCTGATTTCCCCCACCCTATGAATTTAGTTTACTCGAGATTAGAGAAGCATCACACGCTTCAACGAAAAATAATCAACGACAGTTCGTGCGCGAAGATAGAAGTTGTTTAGCCAGAAGGAAGGTTTCGGTTATTGAAAGCGCAACTTTCTTACAGGTTCTTTAGAAAAACAACTTTATGAAAGCTGACCAAAATACAATTTGTACAAATATCAACACATCATCTTCACACAGTCCTGATCAATTATTCATCGTAGAAGGAGTGCTCGTCGCCTCCTTGATCGCCGTGATTATTCACCTGGCCTTGTCCGCCGCCGCCGCCGCCGCCTCCTCCTCCGTTCCTTCCCTGCGATTCCCCGTTAAAGCCCCATGGTCCCATATCGCCTGGCCCTTCGTCGCCTCCCTGAGATCTTTCGCTTTGCTGACGCTCTTCGGACGTCTGTTTACCTGTTCGCCTCCCCCATTATCACCGCCGCCCTGCCGACCCTGTCCTCCTTGTCCTCCTTGTCCTCCTTGTCCTCCTTGTCCTCCCTGTCCTCCCTGCCGACCCTGTCCTCCCTGTCCTCCCTGTTGGTTTCCCCCTTGGCCTTGGCCTTGACCTTGTCCCTGCCCGCCGAAACCCCCGAAGTCGTCGCCGAATTCATCGCCACCCTTAGAGAATTGGATTTTCAATAGCCGTCAAGAACGACTTGGATTCTTCGTCGTAACGACGCAACGACAACATACGGAGTGCGGAAAAATACTGATACCTTTTTCAATATGAGTACCCGTAAAAGTCGTGTTACTCGATCAACCGACTTAAAACTTTGCATACGGCTTAATATACTCTAGTACTAATAGAAAGATAGATTTCATTCCAAGAAAAGTAGTCGGTGGTTTTCGGTCTGCTATATCCTCGTATGCAAACTTTATATGGAATGCTATAAATGGAAATCTTCCTTATGGACTATTGATTGCGAAGACGTAAAATTTTTCAATAAAAACGTAATTTTTGTAGTGTTTATGACTTTAGAAAAAGACACCATCATTTTTTCCGCATCCTGTATGCAAAAGTATACATTTAGAGATCGTTTTCCTAGCATCTACCAATCTAACCGAATTTTATCATGTTGAATCGTTACGAGGAATCCACATTTAAACCTAGAACAGCTATAACTGAATGACTTACTCCGCCTTGACCACCTCCAAATCCATTTTGATCACCGCCGCCAAACATCCCTCCTCCTTGGCCCTGGCCTCCGCCGCCCCATTGAGCAAACGTCTGGCTGGATATTAGAGCCACCAGCAGCCCGATTGTGATAAGGTGCATTCTGACCTGGAAAACTCGAAAAATAGACAGATAGAAAATAGAAGAATGAAAAGACGGAACAATGGCAAAAATTCCCGAAACGACGCTTTATATAATAAGCATGGAATCTAAAAATTTCCGCAATCGAATGCTCAAGAAATTTTGGAGGGAAACCAGTCACTTTAGATAGGAAGTAATGGAAACTAGGTCAATTCGCCTACTCGAACGCAAAGATGGCACTCAAAAACGAGTTACCGCATAATTAACGCGCATTTTTAGACATCGAAGTTATTTTTGAATGGGGAATTTTTGAATGATTATTTTTGGAGGTTGAAATAAACAAATGAATCGACGAATTAGCGGAACTTATATTTGACCTATCAAAACAAATGGCAGATGACCATGAATCATTGATTTAGCCTATAGTTCCGTTGAGAAGCGTGAATACAAATAACCGGTCAAATTACCCAAATAGACCATGTCTAAAAAGGTCTGAGTGTTAATGAGGGCGTTCTAGTTTCGAAATAAGGAAAACGAAATCATTCTAGCTTGAATTTAAACTGATCTTAGGTGAAACCACGCGTCTACTCGTGAATTTCGATGCGACTGAAGGTTATCTATCTCTCCCATCGATCGAAAATTTTGGCAGTTTTTACTTGAAAATTTCCTCGACTAACATGAAAAATTTGTCCGTGATCTTATCTCGTGCGAGTTTGGAGAACTGAGTGAAATTTGAAGAAAATTTCCCTGGAAACTCGAAAATATTGCAAGTTCGGGACACAGACAATATATGACTGGATGATAAAACAATAGTAGGATGTTGAAGTGGAACCAATTTAATGAAGAAGAAAACTTCATTATTCACGATGTAAAGTGTTTCAAAATTTAAAATCGCCAGTTCTTCATCTGTTAATTCATTTATCGCGTGACAGGGAAGATTTATTAACTAAAAATGCTTCAATATTTTCCTATGCAAATTAATAGGAATTGATCGTCTTTACCTTGAAGAGATTTAGAAATTAGAAAACAATGTCTCACGAATTTTCTGTACAAATATCTTTCATCATTACTTATTGCTTTCTGAGAGTGAACTTCATATTATTTAGAATAAATCGCTTTATCTTTTTCTATACAAATTATTTATTCATAGGAATTGATCGTGTCTTGTTTTCAAGGATAAATTGAAATCAAAGATTTTATTAAAGTATCATTCATCGACGACCACCGAAGATTCTCTTCAAGAAGGACTTGTTTCCTGATTTCTTCCCGTGCGATTTGCGGCGAGAATCTGAAAATAGTCTCTAATTTTAATCTTAAGAATAAAGAATCAGCTCTGTGCTGGTCAATCTGAGACGTGTATTCGTCTATAATTTTCCCTGAATGCAAATTAAAACGAACCCGAAGAGGATGACGATTTCTTGTGCTTCTTTGCTGATATTGCTACAGCACACAGAGCCAGGATAAGGATGAAGATAAAGAGGAGCTTCATGGTTCTGAAAAGTTCGAAGATTTGGAAAAATATAAGATCTCAAAAACTATGAAACCCGAAGATAGTAAATACGGCGAGATGAGAGTTTCGAAAAGAATAGAAGATCTTGGAAGGGGGAATGATTTTGAAACATGAAGTTTTGATAATTGATTTTAATAAGAAAGTTGACTTTAACAAATAAATTCTCTCAGAATGAAATGTTGATAACGAAGTCTACTCGACTGTTTTGATACAGAAGTAGAAGAAGAAGGAGGGACGATTGACAGGTATCGATAAACTGATAAGTCACAGTCAGTTCATTATCATTCTGACTCCCATCAGAAATTGAAAATTTTCTTCGCCCTTCGATAGAACTATCCAACAAACCGATTTCCATCAGCAAAATTACACGAACCATAAACGAGAACTGATAAAATGAGTTTTCTATAGATCGACATCAGAAGACAGATATTTCTCCGATACGTTATCATATCAAGACAATACCATTGCAAATTAACGAAAGATAACGCTTATTTACGATTTTTTAACAAGTTTTGAAACATGATAAACAACAAACTTCAATTTAAAAATTTTATTACTGAATCGAAGAATAAATAATCTTAAAAATTTACAAGATTAGTTTTGAAAACTTTATCCATGGTATCCTCTTCCGAAAACAGGCCCCTTGTTGTAGTTGCCTGGGAAGGAGCCCTTGAAGCCGGACTTCTTGTGTGGTGCCCATCTGGAGCGACCGTGCTCCGTGGATCCTGAAAATGAGTTTTAGAACTTTGTTACCAAAATAAACGGTACCTGATGAGGAAGAAGAACCCCAAGGATGGGATCTGCGGTGATGGTATTTCTTAGCGGAAACGGCGCAAATAGCCAGGAGCACGACGAAAATAAGAGCGAGGAATTTCATGGTTCTGAAAAATCGATAAATTAGAAGGAAGAAAATGGCAAAGATGGATAAAAGATATTATTGCATTTGAAAACTTGAAAATAATTATTTTCAGGTCCACAATATAGTTACCGACTTCTTTTTTCTCTTTGATACTGCTCAAGAAATGTTTTAGGAACAACAGTAGTCTGAATTTGTGAAAAATGGAAATAATCAAAAGTTGAAAAGATGAAAGAAATTGGAACACTCGATTCACAAATGCAAAAATACCTCATGGTGTAGTGAAATAAAAGAAAACAAGCACTTGCGATAAAAGATAGGCCGAGTCCAGAAAACAAAGTGACCCTGAATTGACCGTTGATTTCGCCTCTTTTATATGCGATAGGACGTGATGATATAAACGTACTTCCGAGTTTGACGCTGATGTACGAAAAAGTACCCGCTGTAGATAATATTATCATTCATTCCTTCTATTTTTCCCTAACTCTCCCGAAATGTCCCATTATTTTGTTCTCAGAAGTTCCCACATTCATCTATTCATTGAATAAGATGTATAAAGTGAAACGGTTCATATCTCCGAAAAAAATAGGAATAGATCAGCATCGTTTGAAGAAGAAATAGCAGATGATAATTTGATAATGATAAGGAATAGGTGAAGAAAAGTGGCAGGAATTTAACAAAAGTTGGGTAAAACCCGAAGATCATTTTAGGTCAAAAGGAAGCGTCGATATGGCGAAAGTCTGCAACGCGGGTGTAACTATTTGGAAAACTTAGAAAACTAATACGACCATAATAAAATGATTCAACTATTTGCTAATTAGAAATAAAAAATATCTTGACTGATAAATTGGATTATTATTATTATTATATTAAAATAAAGGAAGTCGAATATCTGTAAAACTTACAAAATTCATTAGAATATTAGTTCGCCTTAATTTTACAAAATAATCGATTTTAGACATTTTAGAAATTTGGTGGATTTGCCATATTTAGGTACTAACTAACTTTCGGAATATATGAGATCTGATATACGGTAGTCGTTCAATGTTTGAGGTAATAAGAGGTCATTCTCGGCCATAAAGGGCAAAGAGTGGGCAAGAATAACTGTATCTTATCCCAATCTCTTTCCGTCTCTTTCTCTTATTCTTGGTTATTCTTGCCTTTAGGCATCCCGCCATCATACTCACTGAGCCACACCTTCATTCGTAAACACGAAGCAGCCAAGTTTTCTTCACGTCAGAGTGAGAATTTTCCATTATACTTTAAAATATTTTCAAATAATAAGGTCCACTACAGCTAAAGCATCATTTTTAAGATCTGAAATTTTTCTGAGATTCTCTGAAACGTATTTTATTCAATAATTTGAATTTTGTTGGTCATATTGACTAGCGAAAGGCGTAGTAAAATAATTTCTTTTGGTTTCAGATCAGGAATTTTCATGAAGCATGACATAATTTCTTTTAAACTTCTTTTTCTATTTACATATTTTCAATGAGAATGCACATCTAGTGCACTAAATAAATTTATTCTGATTCAGCACAAGCGTTTGTTGAAACATAAGCAAAATTTGCTAATTTCTTCAAGTTTGATTAGTTAGAATGCCAAAACGGTATTTGAAATGAGTCTTTGATCATAATTTTCATCAAATCATTTTCCAAAGTACACCAAAAATCGCGAAAATAAAATGATCTTCCTTATTTTCCTCCTAGAAGCCCGATATTTTGCCTTTCCAGGCGATCATGCTTGTGCTCGCCTCTTACCAACGCGGATTATCCCTTGATTCAACAACTTGACAACCTTCCTTCATTCCCTCCAGGCTTGTGTGTCATCGAGTCTTTTTTGATGCAAACAAAATATCGCCAAGCATTTCTCTGAACTCTCTTGAAACTCAGCGCTATTCCACAAGTCCCCTATATGGTCCGGTCTCTCTTGGACATTGTAAGAAATTTTTCGGAATTCTAGTTTCCGGATTTTTTGGAAGAAATCCATATTTCAGCTGGTGAATTTTCAATTTTATTTTGATTTTTTCTACTTTCTAAATTTTGAGTTTGATCACGTTCCTATTCAATGTTTATTTACCTCTTACGTCACGAAATTTTATTGGTTATTCCAGAAATTTGAATAGTTTTCGTTACAAATCATGGATGATTTTTACAATGCTTGAAAGAGTCGTAAAATTGCGCGTAAATTGTGTATCGCACAAAAGCGCCGAAATCGACGTAGAATTTCGACAAACAAACATTCTCAAAAGCATGCGAAATTTCATGGAATTCGCGATATATTCCGAAACTCATCATCAATGATGAAGCATAGGTGGTGAAAACAGGATGATATGACGCATTTTGAGTTCGGAATCTTTTCAAAATACGTACAAACAGTTTGTTGTCAGAACGCAGCAGCAGCATTCCAATAGTCCTATTCAAGTAGCGCATCATCATCTCTCGCACAGCATATACCATTCAACTTCAAAACGGCCCATGTACGTAACATCGTTTTTGTGGGTCGCGCAATATGCTATAGAGATGTTAGTCGATCCTTTGAAGTGTTTGAATAATTAAGCTTTAAATTACACCAATCTATCCAGAAGCCACGTAGCTTTCTGACTTCCTAAGTACCTCATACAGGAAGAGTCGTAGTTTCATTTATCAGCCTGATTAAAGCGACTTTTCCAATTGATAATGCTATTTTCTGCATTCGATATTTATTCTAAGATGATTGTTACATTTCAGGTTTCATGTATATGCCGCCATCGTGTAATCAGATGAAACTAAACCACAACAATCAAGACTTCATAACTCCGACATATGGATCTCCAAACACTTTCTCGCCTGATTTCGACCTGGGGCAGTCCAGCTACGTCTACTTCCAGCCCGTCGAGGCTCCTGTAAGTCAGATCGCGCCGAATTTGACTTATTCAGGTTAGTTTTAATAATTGCCGCTCGATAGCACAATACTCGGCAATAATAATAACAACGTGTTTATTTGTAAACATTTGAAAGTTTTTTCAGATGCCCCGATTTGCCAACAGCAATATGGTCCCATTGATAAACCATTCGAGCATCAAATTCAGTATCCACCAGATTGCCGGTTCACCAGTCCTTTGGATCATAAAAATCCAGCTCTGATTGATCAGGTCTGTCTTTTCCAAGCTACTGTATCCGTCCGACTAATTGATGAAAAAACTGAATTTTTAACGTTTGAATGCATGATTATTTCGCAGGTGCACACCGCTTGACGACACTTCTAATGGAAGAGATAGGAGTTTGTCGTAAGATAATGTGCATATGTACACCCGCAAAATGGTTATATTCATGCAACTGATCATAATTCGGTATCTTTCATTTTCATCAAGTAGTCGGACGCCCACAATAATTGAGCGATTTATCCATGTTTTAATCGAAATTAATTCTATTTCGTCTTCAAAATGGATAAACTTCTAAGAAGACGTCTTTTGAATTCAATAACTTTCAAATGACGTCTTTCAGCCTTGCCCCTCAACAGCGTCGTCTGTAATCGCTAGAGCACCGGCGTCATCTATCCAGAATCCGGTTGTCTACCGTATCCCAGCGTCAGCGTCACCGTCAACGTCGTCTGTCTCAACGAAATCGACGTCGGATGCTTCAGAAGAGGAAATCGACTATATCCATAGGTTGCCACCGCATATTGAGTCGAAGGTAAGGAAAATAATGGGTTTGAAAGGGCTCATGAAGATATTTATTACCTTTCTTCTATACAAGCAGTCAATTATTTTCGGCTATTAGGAGATCATGTGACGAGTCAACACACGACATGCGCAATATATGCACTATTGTGTTGTAATAAATCTATATATCTAGTTCATGATATTTCATCTATGTCATGTGTTACTGCCGTCTAGTTTTCAGGTTGTCATAATTTCATGTCCTAATAAAAACTTCGAATAATTCAAAAATGGTCTAATGAAGTATGTCGAGAATTTCAGGTATACTTTCCTCCATCGTCATTGAATCCGCAGAACTTCCTGAAACCGCACCCGCGAAGAGACAAGAAGGAGCTGGAACGAAGGAGGACGCACAAATGCAATGAGCCTGGTAGGCTACAGGAAATTTAACTTCGAATTTTATTCGAGAAGATTAATTTATTTAAAGACTTTCATATTATGATTCCAGGCTGCAACAAGATCTACACGAAAAGTTCTCATCTCAAGGCTCATCAGAGGCTTCATTCAGGTACTAATTCAATACATTTCTAAAATAATTCGGCTTCTCCAATTTCTCTAACTATGTCTATCACTATGATCATATTTGAATCCTAGGTCGGTATAAGACCGAAAGTTAAGCTAACCTAGACTTTATAATAGAAAGAGTAGCTATTTTTTCGAAGTAGTTTTGTTTGGACTATTTTTCGGTACCCCTTTATGCGGTAGTTTCAAAGTTGTGATTGATCATTTTGAGTGGGTACAAGTTTGTCCACTTGAATGGCGCGCGAATTGGTCGGATAAAAGGTGATTTGTAACTCGATATCCGGAGGATTATGGGGATGTGCTCGGTCTGAAATGGCCTCCTTAGATTGTCTCTTTGTCCGACACTCATCAATCAACAGCTACCCAGAATGAGGAAGTATTTACTTTGGAGAAAATATGAGCAGAGCAAAAAGGAAATACATACTGTATTTGATATTTTATGTTGAATGTGAACTCTCCTAAATTTCGGAAAAAATAGCACCAAAAATTTCAATTTAGTTGGATGACTCGTAAGGACGCCGATTATTATTTGATTTCTGATATTTTTTGCTTATATTTTACTGTAACATACCATCGTAAATTTCAATATTGTCAAATATTTCCAAAGGAAAAACGAATATTCATTTGCATTTTAATATGCCCCTCCAATTTTTTGAAATATATAGGTGTAATTTTGTACTTTTGAAAGAACAAAATATTAGTTACGGTAATTCCCCTAGTTAATCCAATTAGTCTAGACTCTAGAGTCGGTGAGATAAGAGGCGTTTGCGGTAAGGGAACGCAGAGGGTAGAGGGATTTGACCTCACTAAAACGGAAGTTATTTTCCGGTTTATGATATCGATAGCCCTATACTAGAAGGGCATATTAGGGTATTCGAGTTATTTAGTCTTCGGCGGTATCTTAGCATTCTTAGGAGTTTATCTATTTGGGGAATGCGGCAAGATGATAAAATTATATATATATTATTGTAAAAATTTCAGGAGAAAAGCCGTACTTTTGTCAATGGCCAAACTGTCGATGGACTTTTGCTAGGTCTGACGAGTTAACAAGGCATTACAGGTCGAGATTATTTTAAGAATGATGGAAACATAAATACGGTCTATTTTTAGGAAGCACACCGGAGCGAAGCCCTTTCGATGTCCCGAATGTTCACGCTGTTTCGCGAGAAGTGATCATTTGCAGGTAATTTGAGAATATATTGAAGTATTTGACTTTTCCAATTTCGATTTTCAGCTTCATATGAAACGCCACGATCCAAGACATATGGAAACGTTACCAGATTTGACCCCAGAAGATATCGAAATGTTTGATATGCAATAATTATAAAAATGTATTATCCTGTCTTTCATATATGATTTAGTCTTTCATGTATAAAACGACGTACAATAACATCAAGTTGTTTTCATGTAATTATAATGAATGCACAATAAATTATATAAGTGTTTTGAGCTGTCCGACGTTTTTTTCAGACAAAACATAAATTTCCATCAATGTATTAGTTTAAAAATATTTTGTACTGCAAATTCTTTAAAATATCTCCGGCAATATAAACGGAAAATATTTTTAAAAAAATGTAAACTTGGAAAACATCGATTTGTAAACCAATTTTTAGAGGGCTTCTTCGGACAAGGCAAAGAGAGAGAGAGAGCAAAGAACTGTGTATAAATTATAAGTATCCTAAAGAGGAGCGAGAAACATTCAATCATAATTCGAATCAAGATGTTTGAAGAATTGAAGCATATGAGAAGAAAATAATTGAAAGTTTTCGTAATTTCAGTTTATGATGACATTATTACGTTAATGTATCATCATTTGTTATTCGGCAACTTCAAACCTCAAATTTTAAAATTACTCACTTAAACCTGTTAAGGTTTAACATTTGTATAACTTATCATTTAATAATTAATCGATCACTTACTAAACAACAAGTTATATATTTCGTAGATGTTTTGAACCTCTGATATGTCACCAAATAGCGTGAAACTCGAAGAGAACTGCAACTCGAAAAAAGCGCCGGACCGGTTTTGCCGCTAAAGAAAGTGGCAAAATTTTGATTGGTGGTAAAATAACCTCGTCTCGACCCCTCTTTTGCGAAGAAGTGCTTATTATTGTTTATCGGCGAAATTTTAGGTTTAAGTGTTTTTCAATTTTCAGGTCGACAAAATGGTCGTGATTGATATTTTCTCCTTATCTTCTATAGTCTTATTGATTTTGCCTGAAATAAGTTTCGAGGTATGTTTTGTTATAGCTTTTAATTTAACGACAAGCGTTTGATCAAAGTGATTTTATAAAGTATTTAGTGCGCCACAACAGGAATGTGTGGGTATGGACCTTCTTGCGGATATGCGCCCAGGCCTGCGCCAGTAGGTATGAATTAAAAATGTCAAACATTTGAATAACATTTGGAGGGAAATTTATCCTAATATCATAGGTTGTGGGTCATGCTATGCCAGAATGCGAGGGTCTAAATCATATCAGCCGATTAGAACAAGATCTAAAGCCCTAGCCGATATCACCTTCGATAGGGAGGTTCTTAAGCATAGGTACTTCTAAATTTGTATATTTCGCGATTGCTTGAAATATATTTTGAAAAATAGTAATATTTTAATGTAGTAATCTACAACATAATGTAGGTTAGGGAAGGTATGAAGCTATTTTTTTTGTCCTTTATTAATGCCATTTCGTGCGTAACTACATTATTACTGTTCCTACCTTTTCTAGTTATCGATTAATTGATATTTAGATTGTTACTATCACGTTTGAAGAAAGGAGAACGTCTTTCTGAAAAGGAACAATTAGAGATCCTGGCACCCTCCATCGTTAGAAATCGGAAGTCGAAATCTTTAGTGGTAATGAATATTCTCGTCAATGTCAAAATGCATAAAATGACAAAATAATGTATATGTTAAAGAGATGATAGAGATTGTTTTCTCATCTTTTATTCGCCGTTTCTTCATGCTAAGCCATTTTAGGGTTTTCATGTTTTTTATTTATTTAAATTGATATTCCAGGACCCAAATAAGGCCTTCTATGAGTGCTGTCTTGATAGACAAGTCCCTGATGCATGCTTGAACAAGTGCAATTTCCAGAGTTATAATAAGGATGCGGTTAGTTAGAGTGAAAGTTAGCATATGTGATATAATGTTGAAATTTTTAGTTATCAAGAATGTACTTCAAACAGGACGCTTGCCCGATGGAAGCTATGACGACACTACAGTTTTGTGCCGCTCAGGGAAGGTATGCAACTTTTTTTTTTAATTTTAAACAAATTATTGCGACAAAGCGGTTTTTTATTATTAAAAATCAAACAAAAGTTGATTCATTTGATGATATTTCTGAAACAACGTATTCAGAGACCACACTGAATGTTGTGCACGAAACGGCGTGACAACGACCTTGGCAGGCACAAAATGCCTATTATTCTGCGATCAAAGACTGGGTAGGTTAAAATTTTCTGAGTCTTGAAAAGTAATTGTAAACGAGACAGAGGTAGAAAAATCTGCTTCTATCAACACCTAATTAAAGATAAAATCTGTAACAGTACTATACGATGCAAATACTTTTCCAAATTGCAACTTTTCATATCATTTCGAGAATGTTATATTTGCAGGAAGATCTACTCAATTGGATCTCACTTATACCCCATGTTTCGATCGATTTGAATCAATGAAAGCATGCTTCTGGCATGATTTGACCAACTTTTATAAAGTCTAGCCCATTTTATGCATGTTAAATAAATGTCGGATCTATCGTTTTATAAAACTCATCCAATTTCTTTTTCCTTAATCGTGTCCCAAAAATGTCATGATTATATTGTTGATTGGGGAGAACGTCGGTATTCAAAAATTGCGCTATTCGTCTCGTTTCTTTGCTACACGACTCATTATTTTGCTCCAAATTCGAATTTTTATTGCTAAATGAGAATATCAACTTTCTCGCCAATTAACGATACAATAAGACGAGGAGGAGTTTTAAGACGGGACGAATTTATCAACTTTATAAGTAAAATCGCATGTTTCATCGTGTTACTAACGTCGAAAATAAGTTTCCTTGTAGGTTTTCGAAGCCTCAAAATTTGTTTAATTGAAATTTGAAATTTCTTTTGGGATTTCGAAATTTTAATCCGAATTTTTGCGTTTTGCTTGAAAGGCTTCACAAAAATTCTTTATCTTCGCTTTGTCAGAGACATCAAGCCCACGCTTTTCGACTTGAAACAACTCGAGCTTCAATTTTATGTAGTTATTCATTATGATATTCATCAAGTTTGTGATATTATTTTATTTCTATGCGTTTATTTTCGTACAAAAATCATGGTCTCAGCAGGTAAAATTATAAAATAGAAGATTTTAAGAGCACCCTAAAAACGAGTAGACTTTTGACAGCAAGACATGAAATGGCTAACTATGTAACACTTGGGGTAGACGAATAAATTTAGATAAGAGAAGAAGAAATCGAGCCATTTCAATACCTTTTTCTCGAAAAACTCATGCTATTTGCGAGTAGTAACTTAATGAAATCAAAAATTGGAGGTCCTGAAAGTGGGTCTGATTTGCGCTTCGAATGAATCCACGTCCATATCACAATTCGTCGGGTGGAATGCCGTGGCACCGGCAGTCGACATGGCCTGGCTCAAAATCGTGCAGGAAGGCCTCCTACCGCAATACACCAATATGAGGTTAGTTTTAGTGACAATTAATAAAAGTAATACGGCAAAAGTTAAAAATGATGTTTTAGAAATATGTAAATCATTTCTGCTGCTTTTGCCGTACTACGTACTACTTTTATTAATTACTATCTTAATTACTGTATAGAATTGTCAATAGAATTTTGTAGATTTGTAATTTTTTAGATTTTATTCCTATACTATATTGTTATCATAATATGTATATTTCCTTAAATTAAGAAATAAGCATAATAACTTGAAGGTATTTGTTTATTTCAAACGACCCTTTTACCGACTCGCTACATAATGAATTAACAGTTGAAATATGCGAAGATTTGAAGCGTCAATCCCAAAAAATATATAAATTTTAAGTACTTTCGAATTTTAGCATGGAAATATCAATCAACGACTGCAGCGTGGCCTTCTCTTCTGGAGCCCTGATCGAATTCATCAAGCGCGACTTTGACATAGTCCTTGGACCAGCTTGCACTGGAGGTACAAACTATCAATCTACCTGTTAAATATCCCTATTTTAGCTATGCAACTTGCGGGGACTGTAGCGAAGGTCTACGACTTCCCCGTGATCTACTGGGGACCACCGTACAACTCAGTCCTGCTGAATCAGTTTGAATATCCAACGGTTTTAACGACGTCGCCCTGTATTTTGAAGTAATCAGACTTCGTTCTAAATTTACAAGAAATAATTTTAAGTAGCGCCCAAGTCTTGCTCAGACTCCTGAATCGCTATCAATGGAACGACATAGCCTTGGTCTATTACGTTTCGAGGTTATTTTGAATGATTAAAACAGGCAGGATAGTATGACTAGACTGCAATTACCTTTACTTGTTATTTTAACACTAATCTTAAAATTGAATATCATAGAAGTGACGACATACCACGATGTTCTTTGATAGCTAACGATATCGAGGATCAAGTCAATGGGTCTCAAAACACTACTATCGTTTACAGGTCTGAAATTGCATGGCTTCTAAATCTCAATATCATTTGATGCTTAGACGTCAATTAACAAACATCACTAACTCTACGTTTCGGAATATGATGGTGTCGATTAAGGAGGTTACAAGGGGTGATTATTTTATTCCAATTCAAAATTTGATGCAATACCAACGTGGCATTAGCAAAATTGCGTAAGATTAACAATTTTAGTTGTCATCATCTGCGTTGAAGGTGATTCCGCGCTGAGGGAGTTCCTTATCGCGGCAACTCAGGAAGGCATGGACTCCGAAGAGTACGTCTACATCTCCATCGAAGGACGACGAGGAGGAACATTTCGTGAGATTTCTTCCTTGCAAGTTAAAAAATATGTTTTTAAATCAGGAAACGTCTGGAACGACCCCACCATCATCTCACTGGATGGTCGGGAGGACCTGGCTTTGAGGGGAGCGAGGAGGCTGCTTTCTGTAATACTTTCAGTACTTTATTCCGAGTCATCGTTGAAAATAAATTACTCCATATTTCCCTTTGCATGTCGATAAAATGCGAATATACTGACTTTCAGATAGATTTCCAAGCCTTGAACGACACGGATGGCTTTTTTAACGAAGTTGAGGACAGGCTGAAACTACCCCCGTACAACTGCGTGACGAACTGCACGATTTCAAAAGTAGTATTCATCATTGGAAATAAGGAAGATCGATGAACTTTTAGGAATCAAGTCAAGCCGCTTTACTCGCGGATGCAATGATGCTGTACGCCTACGCGCTCAATAAATCCGTAGCAGCTGGAGTTCCGAATCCAACAGGATCTCAACTAGCGGATAACGCCAGAGTAACGTTTCAAGGTACGGGTCAGGGGTCGAGATATATATATATATATAAATAGGAGGATGATTTTAGGATTCACCGGACAAGTCGTCATCAATAGCAATGGCACGAGGAACCCGATCTACATCGTTTACTGTCTGGATCAAAACGATCAGCCGCAGACAGTTCTGAGGATCACGAACGTGTTGGATAACTCTACAGCTAGCACGGTAGTCGCCTGAATCCTCGTCTGGGTTACTGGACGATTTTTAGGTGGTCGAGCTGCAGCCCGATTCAATCCTTTGGGCGAGCCGAGGGGGCGTTAAGCCACTGAACAAACCGAAATGTGGATATGGGGGGTAGGCTTGCATTTTTTTTTCTTAAATCGTCCCCAAGAGAATTTCAGCGATGAATGCCCAAGGTCCTTCGTGGAGCAGTATCTGGCGATCACGCTATCCTCAATAGCAGCGGCGATTCTGCTGATATGTTGCGTCATTGCTGCGGTAGTTTACGTCATAAGGTCAGATTTGGAGTAAATTGCCAAAATCGCTCAATTTGTAGGCAGAAAAGAAGAGAAGACGAAAGGCTCAACAGACTATGGCAAGTCTCATATGGCAGCTTGGTGAAGCCGGTTCAAAAGGCAAGAAAATCGGCATTTCCGGGATAGTCATCAGTTTTAGTCCACAGTCCATTCTTCTCGATCACTACAGAGCACGATCACCACTAGTACGAAGCTGACGATAGATTCCAAGAAGGCGAGTTGGAGATGAAATTTAGTTTCAAAAATAAGTCCAGGATACGGATCGGCACGCATTCTTCTTCTTGATGAACGAATCGGTGGTGGCGAGAAAGCACTCGATCAGACCGACGTTGACATCCAACGATACGGCAGAGTTGAGGAAGGTAAGGTTGTTCCTCTGAAATAAAAATCTGGTAGACATTTAATCGATGAACAGATACAAGGGACGAGGATAGTTGTTTAGTAAACTTCAGTTATTTATGGAAATTTTTGAACGATATCTTACAGATGAGAATGCTGGACCACGATAACCTCTGCAAATTCATCGGACTCTGCATGGATGGACCAGTTTTCAAGTCAATTTGGAGATACTGCTCCAGAGGCTCTCTGAAAGTTGAAATTTCTTCTACTCCTGAGATGAAATTAGATATTTAGGATGTAATCTCTAAGGGATCGCTTCAGATGGATTGGTTCTTCAAGTATTCTCTGATCAAGGATATTGTTGAGGTAATTCAAGATTTTTGGCAAATATGTAGCACTGTATTCACCGAATAATCAAATAATCACAAAAAAGGTTTCAAATACGTAATATTTTGAGACATAAATGTTAGGGCATCTTTTACCTTCATCATTCATCCTTCGGTGCCCATGGTTGGATCAGCTCTGGTACTTGCCTGGTAGACGAGAGATGGCAAGTGAAGATCACCTACTACAGTCTGGACTGCATCAAGAAGCATGAGACGAAGATTCACAAGGGTACGTTTCTGAAGCTATTAACTGTCTTGTAGAAAATATCATTTTCTTTCGATCTCAGACCTACTTTGGACTGCTCCGGAAATCATCAGAGAACCTATTCTTACTGCAACGAAAGAGGGAGACATCTACAGCTTGGCGATCGTTTGTTCCGAAATCGTCACCAAAAAATCTGCGTGGGACCTGGAAAACTCAGAATATGACTTGGAAGGCACTATTTTTAAGCTATATTTTGGAGAAAACTGACTTTCAGAGCTGATCTATAAAATTAAGAGGGGAGGAAGAAACCCTCTAAGACCATCTCTGGATACCGATGAAGAACACAATGCCTCGTTATCACTGTTGATACGGTTGGTGATAAAGAAATAGGGATTTTATCGGAAGTTTTGTTTTTTAGCGATTGTTGGTCAGAGGACCCTATTCAGAGACCGAACAGCGAACAAGCCAAGACTCTGATCAGAAGCTTGAATCACAATAGGTAAAAGTTTACAAACATTTCAAAGCACACTTCAAAACGGAATTATTTGAAGTTGACTAAATCAAGTCTTGAAAGCCTTTAAAACTTACAATAATTTTCAGATCAGCCAATTTGATGGACCACGTCTTCAACGTCCTTGAACAATACGCTTCGAATTTGGAGGAGGAGGTTCAAAAAAGCCTGAAAGAAAGCAGAAATTTTCAAATTTCAGGTACAAGCCCGGATGAAGGAACTTACGGAGGAGAAGAAGAAGAGCGACATCTTACTTTACCGGATGTTACCCAGGTGGATTTCCTCTTCTGAAAGTCCTATTTTAAAAGTAACAATTTAGGCAAGTCGCCGAAAAGCTGAAACTGGGACAGTCGGTCGAGCCTGAGACATTCGACTGTGTTACCATTTTCTTCTCCGACGTCGTCTCTTTCACCACGTTAGCAAGCAGGTGTACTCCTTTGCAGGTATTTTCTTCGGGGAATTTGTACCTAAAATAGTAATTGCTTACTTAGGTTGTCAATTTACTGAATGATTTGTACACGACATTTGACGCCATCATCGATGAGCACGATGTTTACAAGGCAGGTTTCAAAGGATTGAAAATTTTAAGAAGGATAGTCGAGCAAACTTTGTTTTGGCTGAGGATAAAAGTATTTATTATTGTCCAAACGATCCTTGGGCTAGTTTGAATGGTAGCTTTCAAAAGATTGAATATCATAAAGTTTAGAATAAAAATAATTGCATGCAAACACGCCCCTAAAAATACGAAAAACTAAACAAGAGATCCAGGTAGAAACGATCGGCGATGGTTACCTGTGCGTGTCCGGTATGCCTCACCGCAACGGTAACGAGCACGCTCGAGAAATCGCGGAAATGTCATTCAGTCTGCTCAGAGCCATCAAAACTTTCCGGTTTTCCTGAAAAATCGATTTTTAAAAACTGACGAATTTTAGCATCGCCCATTTACCCAAAGAGCGTATAAACATAAGAATCGGGATACACACTGGTTCGTCCAATCATTTATTACTTTTCAATTTTTGCCAACTCAAAAGGAAGTTGAATGATTTCTTGAACTCGCATGTTTGAGCAAGTAATTGTTGAAATTCTAGTTGCGAATTCAGTGTTCAAATTTAATGGCATCAAATAAATTGAGGCAATGTTTATCTAGCTTTTTCAGGCCCAGTAGTAACGGGTGTGGTCGGAATGACGATGCCTAGATACTGCTTATTTGGAGATTCAGTAAATACCGCTTCAAGAATGGAGAGCAATGGAAAACGTAAAATTAGCATAAAATCCTCGAAAGATATATTTTTAAGCCGGGAGAATCCACATTTCAACGGAAGCAATGAGATTTTTAACAGAAGTTATTGGCGGATACAAAACAGAACCTAGGGGCGAAGTGATCATAAAAGTAGGGATTTGGTGTTTTGAAAATATGCTCACATATTTTAAAGTAGGATAAATATGAAGATATTTACAATTTTTCCTTCTTGTAAATATGACGACTTTTCGATCATCAATTTTTAAAATAATTTTAATTTTGAAAATTTACTTTTAGGGAAAAGGTGCGGTGGAAACTTTCTGGCTCTTAACCGAAGATGAACTTCAAGAGAGGGAATCTCAATATCCTTAGTTATGCAAAAATTCACATATTTTCATCGTATACTATGCATTTATTTCCCTTATTATCTTGCATGAATATTTCGTATCCCGGCAAAAAGCGTTATTACGATTGTTTTCTGCATGCGCGGATTCAAGTAATTTATCATTGACATCCCTTGAACTTTTTTTTTATGGCTTTTCCAATTCCCATTTTTACTGCTTATCCCCTTTCTGCGAATATTTTCATAGATTTAGTCTTATATAATATTTTTGTCATATCATCGCTCGTCTATTTCTTACCAAATTTTTCGAATATATTTCAATGTATGTAATTTATTCCTAACTAACTCATGTTTAGACATCAAAGTGTTTAATATATTCTTTATTTATTTCCTACCAATTTTTTCATATATCTATTTTTTTGTTTTTAACTAATAAAATTTTGACCATATCTTCGTTTCTTTTTATTCTTCTATCTCTTGCCAAATTCTTTCACACTTGAGACACTCCTTTATTCAAGGTGCCTTCGGATAACCCCCTTTGTTATGAATAATTCCCGACAGCGACTAAGGGCCTATTCAATTCAAACGAACTTTTCGAATTATGGCCCTGTGTGTCGAACTTTTTCCCTATACTTAAGAATAGAGACTAAAGACATACTCTGCCATTATTGAAATTCGAGTGAAATATTCATGGAGATTCTCTGAATTATTGCAATTTTATTATCTTGCTACTCTAAAAATTATGCCATGAGTAATTTTAAAACTTGTCTATATTATTCTTATAAAATGATTTGTTACTCTACGTCTCTAACCTTTATATGGTTAAGGGTAGGAAAAACTACCCACACACACACCCTCACCTTTCATACTCAATTTCCGGCTTCGTATTTCAAACATAGCGTTGTCATATCTGAATTCAATTGTCCTTTGCGTCCATAGCTTCATCCTATAGTTAAGAATAGAAGGCTCTACCCACAGGTAATTTCCCTATAGAATACTTATGCTTGATAACTTCCGTATTTTGGGTACTCAACTTTTCATAAGCCAAGTCAGAATTTTCAATGATGAAAAGGAGGCGCGGAATTTTTCATCGTTTTTATTACGTAATAGAAAACACATGAGCTCATGCCTTTTGTCGAAGTTACATCATCATTTTATAGTCTGAAAATAATTCAAATATTTTACATCTTCATCTAAACCCTTTAGCAGATAAACTAATTAAACTATATCTATAAATTTCTATTCAGGCTTTGAAGCCTGCAATTATTGGTGTAATAGAATCACTTTTAGCGATACAAGCAAAACAGCCCATTGATATTTTTCTTACATTCCACCAATACGATTAATTTTTCTAACAAATTTTATGGAGATTTTTGAAATCTACGCTGAAAATTCTAGACTTTAATAATCAAGCATTAATTTTAGCCTCTTCGATTTCGCATTACTAATTAGTTTTTCTTGAAATTTCTGATCTGGACTCTGAGAATTAATTAGTCTCGTGTCACGCAAATATTGTGAAACTTCGAAATTTCTGTTTTCATAGAATCTTGTTTAAGTCTGGAGTTGTATACGGTTAATTAAAACTTGGAAAAATGGTAGTATTTTCTTGGAATCATAGTGGCTTATTTTGAAATTTTAAAGATGAGTTTCAAATTTTGTCAGGCCTCATAATATTTTCATTTAACTAACCAGGTTTTGGCATTGGCGGCTATCAGAGCATTTCTCAAAATTTCATGAATTTTCAAATGTTCTAGCCAAAATTTAAAAAAGTTATAGTTTAGGCTTGATGGAATGTATTTCTAAACCCTCCCCCTCAAAAGAGTAATTGTAGTAGACAAGGAGAGTTTCATGCTCAAATAGGGGTAAGCTTATTTCATCTCTCATTATTTTTCTCTATCTTCATATTATCACACGCTACTTCTTTATAACTCAGGAATTTATGTAACGTCTCTATTCTCTCTTGACTTATGTAACTATCTTTCATTCTTAGCATCTTTCCAATTAGGCTAATAGCCTTATACGGGAAACGTCGCATATTTAGTGTGTAGGTTTTCCGAGCAAAAATGATCTACGTCTGGATTTTTCAGTCATCTCTTTCAAATATAACGTTCTGTCTTCAAATTTGCGCACAAATATTAACTCTTCACACATGTTACCCAATTTCTTTTCGCGGCGATGATGAAAATTGCATTGTCTAGGTTTTAATTGAAAGCAATCCTATTCAATTTCACATGAATCATCATTTTCAGCGCGATTTTCTCGATTTTTTTCGGAAATTTTTGCCCGCGTTTTTTCGGTGAAATGGCCCCTATTTGAGGTGATAAATTTTTCACGAGTCAACGGGTCTTAAAAGCGGCGCTTTTTTCGCGGAACTATTTCCGGTTTCAAACTTTAACCAGCCAACGCAGAAAATCTCTAGTCGTTAAATATTCATTCCTCGAAATAATAGCTTTCTGACTTTTACTAAAACGATATTTTGAACTTTTTCATGAGTATTTCCCTGATAATTGAATTCACATTATCCTAAATTGGCCTATTTTTCGCGTTTCATAAAATATTGATTAGCGTTAACTGCACCTGCTTAGAGGCATTTTCTCTTAAACTGTCTCACACTTCACTTAAATTATGTCAGTTTATATCTAATAAATATACTATTTCAGTTTATTAGAGGATTTTGGAGGTTAATTGCTGATATATCAGATCATGCCTATGGATGTCATCCCCCTACCCGTTATATACGAATTATGTAAGTTCAAATTTGAGCTTTATTTTTAATATATTATGAGTTTTTACTAAGCCATTCAATATTTTCAAGTGCTACATAAAAATCCCCTTTTTAAAGATTCCAAATTCCATATGAAATATCAAAACATTCCAGGAAAAGAGTATTTTCACGCTATTTCATTGTAAATACAAACCGTATATCAATGTCTGTTTCACGAAAAATATTTTCGTATTATTCATCCTGAACTTTTGACAATTTTTGTATCTTCTAGGAAATTTTCTGCGAAATTTCATGTGTGGTCAAAATTGTCAATTTCCAGTGAAGAGGACATTCAATTTTCGCGCGCGCACTCTTAACACATCTTTCGTGAAGCAAAATACAAGGAACTTTTATATATTCAATCCGTTTTAGACCCCTATCCTTCATCATTAAACTAGATATTACCTTTTCCGCAAATGATTTTGGATATCTAATCCATTTTTTATCCTATTTCTCAACGTCGGCCAAGATATCCTTCTTGGAAAGTTCGACCGCGAAATAGAATATCCGGCAATTTTGATCGGATAAATTTTCTTCTGCCTCGAAAATAGTTTTGAAGGGAAATTTAGAAGTTCTTGAACAAACAAACTTAAATTTCCATTTTCAAGTTTAGTTCCTTATTAATGGTGTAAAACCAGCTGTTCTAATGAACATAATACTATACTTTCTGCAGAGACATTATATCTTTAGCATTGAAATGACGCCTAATTCAAGCACAAATTATTCGATAATAATATGTTTGTCTGCGAGCCTTAGACAAGGTTTAAAGTTCTAAAACACAGATTAGGTTAAATGAACCATGATTTAAATGAAATTATTTTAAATCAGAAATTCTATCTTGCTTAAGAATACGAATCTTGCTATAAACTTTAATTTGAAATATAACTTCAGATTTTTTTATACTTATGGTTTTTTCGTAAATAATTATTTCGTAGGCTTTTTTCTGATATACCTTGCAAATTAAGTAGTCGATATTAATGCATTAAGGGAGGGACATAATAATTGCAAATTAGATTCAACCCCCCTCCACATTTCTTTGATTACTTTGATGATTTATAAGCATTCTTAAGCCATTACCAGTGGACACAAATAAATACTTTAATTTCATCGTAAAAATAAGAAAAAATACTATAAAGACATTGCATCAAAAATTATTTTAAAGTAACAACAAATGCAAAATAAATTCATAAATTTGCAATCTAAAATCCTAACATCGTAAGATATCAGGATACGAGACTTGAAAAAATAATATGGGAAGGGAAGAGATTTCTAACCCAACTCTCTTTTATTCGATTTTAGAATGTCTCTTTTCTCGATATATTATAGTATGAAATAGTGGATAAATAAGCATATTCTATTTTGAAAGAAATGCTAATTTTAAAATAGACAATTTGCAGAGTGCTTGTCAGTCGGAGTGTAACGCTCTGGTTTCGTACTGCACCGGGCAGGAGCCTCTCATCGTCTGTCAACTCAACGTCTTCGCCTTTCTATTGATTATTTTTCTAGCTGTATTTACAGGTAATAATTAAATATGCTTTAGATTTTACGAGAAACATATTGTTGCAATAGTTCACTGTTCCATTGCTTTCATCCACGGAGATTTCATATAGAAAATGTAACTTTTATAATAATGACTGATCCAAAATTTGCAAAAGAAAAATATCGCGATTTGATATTACAGGTATACGTTTCTAAATTTAAAAGAGTTAATAGTGAATAACTAAATACATTGTTTCTACTATATCAAAGACTTAATGATTGAAGCAAGAAGCAAAAGATGTGAAACTTTAAGGTATCGTAATCCCATTAACTCTATTGGTCTGTTGGATGACCGGTTGGTGTCGGAGCTTGCGACGGAATCTGAAACGGAAGCCAGGCACCGACGAGGAAATGCAAAAACTAAATCCGACGAGTATACAAGGTTCGATTCAAATAATAATCAAAATAGTCTGTAAGTTAGGCAATTTTTAGACATTTTATTTTTTTATAATAAGAAGCGAATTAAATAATATGTTAATGTGTAGCATTTTTGCTTTTAATGAAAAACGCAGAATAGCATTGTAATATAAAATATTTTAATTATGGTAATTTTTAACCCGATATTATTTTATTTCTATGATGGACAGAAAATTGCAGTTTCCGTATCCGAATCCGATACGAACGATAAGAGCCTTGTCGTACGGAATAACAACGCAGCGCTACTCAAATCCCGACAACAGGTACACCTAACCGAGTTATTCAGACGAAAGTGGCATATTATTATTAGAGCATATAATTTAATTCATCATCGAGAGGGTATTTCCGTGTTTAGTGTGACCTAGTTTGAGATCTTGTTCATCCAACAAAACTTAGGTTATGGAAACTCTTGCTCCAAAATGAGTAATTATTCCATTTATGAAAAATATGTAGGCCATTGAAATTAAAATCGTTTTAGGATTTTATAAACTAAATCAGAATATTCTAAATTCCAGAAACACATGCAGTTTTCGCGCAAAGCCGCAATGTCAATCGCTTGAGATGTCAAAGCGAACACCGACCTCATTAATATTTTCCTTTTCTTCCTATTTGAATTTAACATCCCATGTATCGATTAAAAAATAGAACTCACTACGTTCCAATGCTATACATAACACTTATGCAGGTCAATTGTAAATGTGTCTAACAGTGTTTTATTGAATTCGTTTTCTATAATAAGATAAAGATTTATATTTAAATAGTAGTAAGTAGGTTTTAAAATGAAAGAACACAATTAGCATACTATCTTTGTGTTGCATGGAGAGTGTTGTCGTTATAAATTAAATGTATTTTTGTTTTGAAATAATTTTAATCATCATAGCAAAGAATCTGATCATTCTCAAATGAGGTAGAACCTACTAAAAGAAGCACGTTAAAATCTACTAAATGACTATTAACCCCCAATATATAAACTTCATTGATTTATGCTGTACTAATTTTATTAGTGATCAATGCGGTCATATTATGTCACTAAACTATCTACCTCCACTAGATTAGATATGAATAGGTGTGAGCTTGCGAATTCGCCACTCTTCTCGGAAACTTGTCGACTGATCTGGACCATTCCATGTGCAAGTTTGATCATTCTCTGCTCAGCTTCGCTCCCGAAATTCTACGTTTTTCTCGACTATTTTTCCTAATCTTCTTATCATTGGAGTCGAAAGTAAAAACGTCGTGAATTGTGCATATTGATTTGTGAATTATCAGTAGATCAGACCTTTGAAGGGCTGACCTTAACGACCTGACCATGTGGCTGAAGTTGATCGTCTTGGGACTTCTGGGGCACCATCATGTCAAAGCTGCATCTCCAGATCAGGTCCATCTCGCGTTTGTGTCCAGTGATACCAGTCAGATGGGGGTTATCTGGAACACTTATGTTGATGGTAAGATTTAAAAACAGAATAAATTTATTTCGTTTTGAGAGGTTACTCGGAAAAATCAAGACAAGCTTTTCATAATCCAAATTAAATAATCTAAGTTTGTTATTTTTGAGTCAAATTTAAAATATCTTAGCTAGGCAATCAGTAAAATATGGAACTGACCAGGGGAATCTGAATATGAATTCCGCTGACCAGCAAATTCCCTGGGTTTACAATGGAACGACGCGATACAGCCACAGAGCGATTTTGAATGGGTTGGAGCCTGAAACGACTTATTGTAAGAAAGTGTTGATTTTTTGAAATATCGATTTTTTAGACTATCAAATCGAGGATCGTAAGTTCTCGTTCAAAACTATGCCGAAAAATCCAAGTTCTTATAAGGTAAGTAAAAGTTTATTGGGGAGGTAGAAATTCACTATGTCAATTCAAATAATTTAAATCACGAAATAATTTGGAACCTATTTCAGAAGCAAAATTTTAGGTTTGCATTTTTGGAGACCTTGGCTATTGGCATGGAAATTCCACGGAGAGTATAATTCGCAAAGGTCTGAATGGAGAGTACGATTGGATTCTCCATCTGGGTAACTCAATAGGTAATCACCCCAATTAAACACCTAATTAACACTAGGCGACATCTCCTACGATCTCCATACGAACAACGGGCAGAATGGTGATGATTTCCTCAACCAGTTAGAGCCAATTATTTCCAGGGTCAGCCTTAATGATAATTAAAGGATGAATTAACTTAACTAGGTTCCTTACATGGTAATCGCGGGTAATCATGAAGACGACGGCGCGAATTTTACGAATTACCAGAAACGATTTCTGGTGCCGGATAATGGATTCCAAGATAACCAATTCTACAGGTGAGAATTTCGAAATTCTGGATAAGTTTTGAAAATCCTAACAAGAGAAGCTCCTATGTGGGAACTTCTCTTGTAAGATTCAAATATTTTCAACATTATTCAGTCGTTGGTCAACAATTGGGTTAAGTATATAAGTATCTTCAGCTTCGACCTCGGACCCGTACACTGGGTCGGCGTTTCTACGGAAAACTACGGATTTTACTACGCCTACGGTCAAGAGCCCGTTTTCACACAGTACAATTGGCTCAAAAACGATCTAGACGTAAAGCTCAAATAAATAATAAAACACCAACATGATTTTTGCAGAAAGCGAACAAAAACCGCGCAAATGTGCCATGGATTTTCTCCTTTCAACACCGACCATTTTATTGCTCCAACGTCAATTCGGACGAGTGTCAGTCGTTCGAAAATCGGCTGGTAAACTTATTAGTTGTCAATTTTTTAGTATTAGTAGTTTTTTATTAAATAGTTGATAACCTATTTTTCATTTTTTGCCTGAAAAATTTTCAGGTAAGAACTGGATGGCTTGACATGCCTGGACTGGAACCGCTCTTCCTCCAGTACGGTATGGACATGGGTTTTTGGGGCCATGAGCACTCGTACGAAAGATTCTACCCGGTGGCCGACAGGAAGTACTGGAATGGGGTAGGATTTAAAAGAAAAAAAAGAAGATATACAAGAAAAAATTCAGAGCGATGCATACCACAACCCGAAAGCTCCTGTGTATGTGCTGACTGGATCAGCAGGTTGCCACAGCCCAGACGCAGAATTCACCGATCAACCTTGGCCCTGGAGTGCTGCTAGGTAATTTCGTTTTAAATAAATCGGCGACTACATGAATGACCTCAAAACGAAAATTCTGTGGTTAATTTTTGAAGCATTTTTTCCTTAGATTATATTATTTTTTAATTCAGAAACAACGACTACGGCTACTCGATCGTCACGGTAAATCCAACCTCGATGCATCTTGTGCAAATTTCGATCGACGAAAACGAAAACACTGTCGACGATTTCATAATCACCAAGGATGCTGGACATGTGAATTCGGAGGAACTACGGTAATTTTTATCGATTTTTTAACATTCATTCTGAGCAGAAAATCTTATTCAAATTTCGCGTAGTTCTTAGATATTTTATCCTCATCTCCTAAACTTTCAGACGACAAACCCCAGGCCTGAAATTCCCGCCCCTACAATGTCACCCCAAAGACTATAGATGCTCCGCGAAATACTTGAAAATCGTCAACTCCGAGTTGTAAACTCATTTTTATTCTCGAAGGATCATAATACTAAAGTTTATATCATAAATAGTTTATTATCGACTATCATAAATGTACAAGATGGCTTTAAACAGTTTATTGCGAGGAAATAAGTTACTGGTTGCAGTTTTGCAGTTGATTGTTACAGCCGTCGTAGTTGACCTAAATTATTTTCTCGTAAAAATCGATAAACTCGATTCCCCAACCTTCAAACCGATTTCTTCAACGTTGCAAATCCAGGGCACTACTTGCTTGCCGCAGTAGTGAGTGTAGACGTTCTCAACACAAGTGACGTAGTCGTTGTAGGCTCTGATTTTAAAATTTCGTCCGAGGAATTTACGAGTCTCTTGATTTTTGACACAATTTTATAACAATTCCTTGATGAAAATCGAAAAATGTCGTAGGATCAAGTGTAAAAATGACGAATATGCGCAGTGATGTAAGAAGAAAAATCTTACTTGCAGAAAGGTGTTCCCGAATTCAGCGCGTTGTTGTATTGCGTTTGGCAGATGTCCATGTCTTTTTTGTCCCGGCGCTTGATGTCACGCAGACAGACGAAATTTTGCGTGACGACTTAATTAGGGGAATTAAATAATTTAATTAGGACAACTAAGATTTAATTACTTGGTTTTCCGGCATTGCACTCGTAGTCAAATATGAAGTATGTGGTACGGAATTGCTCTGCTTCTGTGACGTTAATCTTATACCAGTCCTCAAAAGCCTCGTTTGTAACGCAATTGTCCATGTTAACGTTAGCAGCTATTAAGCACTTGGTGAGAGTGTCTTGGTAACTGAAACTCAAGGCTGAGAATGATTAAACATCAAATGTGCTGCTTCTGCTTACGTGCAAGCCTGCTCGAAGCCCTGAACGCCCTTGCTGTCCATGAGATGATCGTATTGTTTTTCGAATTGCTCGAAGGTGAAGGGCACCGCATTCCAGTTGGCGTAGTAAGCATCGAAGCACTTGTGGGCGGCCTGAATTTCGTTCGTTATTTCTTGAATCGCCAAAGTAGCCGTGAGAGTGAGTTTGATATTCTCTAAGGTTACATGAAGTTATTCGAAACATTTAGAAGAGTTTTAGATTTTGAATAGTCACAAAAGACGCGTGGGTAACGAATGTATAATATTCTAAATGCTTATAAGAAAATTTTTGAAACGCTTTCAAAAATTAAAAACATTACCGCATATTGATCATCACTGCAGTTCATAGCAGCATCTCCGATCCGTCCCTTGAGTTTATCGACGAAATAGGTGAACTTCGGGTTGGTGGAGAAAACAGAAGAAGTCAGGAGCAGGGCCAGAGCAATTTTGAAGAACATTCTGGAAAATTCGTATACTTATGAAGAAAAGTATCGCGGAATGAATGTTAATATAGCTCAATATTTCATGATGTGATAATATGAAACAAGGGAAACTTTTAGCGAATGTAAATATTGGTTACTAACTACTCTGTAAACTAACTAAAATAATGAGTGCTTTATGATAAGAATTTATGAAATATGAATAATAAGAAGGGAGAGCATTCTTGTTTAACGATGATTTATTTACTCTGAATCGAAGTCAATTTATACTCATTTGAAGAAAGAGCAAAATGATTTGACGTGATAACAAATAGGCTTAGCGTGTGCAAGCTCCTTCGATTTAACCATTGATTTATCACCATTTTTTATTTCGTCATTCCTCTTTTTTCACCCTCCAATTACCCTCAATTTTATTGATAATCGGGCATTTGTTGCCCGACTAAGACACGTTTCTTTTGAATTTAACGATAAGAAAAATCAGCATTAAAAGCTACAAAACCTGAATTCGTAAAATTATAATGATTTATAATCGAAGTTGTTGACGTAGTGGCCTTTCAAATTCACAATTATAATCTTTTGTCAAAAAATAGCGTCAAAGTTTAGGATTATTATCTTAATCAGTTATCAATTAAAGCCACGCAGACGGACCTAGAAAAGGTTAATCGCGTTTCCGGAATCAGTATGGTATTATTTTCGATTGTATGAATCATTTTGATCGCTAAATTTCGAAATCAGAAACACTGTAGCGAAATATTTATTCTAATTATCGTCATTAGGCATTCTTTTTGAGTATGATTTTAAAGATATCCTTTAAAATCTTCGACATCTGGTTTGTATCGATGCAGCAACATCTAAATCTAGTTAATTAGGGTAATTATCTTAATTAGGATAACTCTTAATTAGAGTAGGTACCTTGATTAGGCTAATTAACTAGAGTAATTACATGAATTTGTTACCTATAAATATAAATTAAGCCCATTGACCGGCCTATCGTAGCTTGCTTAGCTAGCGATTCCATATAATTCAAAGCATCCTCTTCAGATTTACCTAAAATTTGCCGCCAAATATCGATGTTTATTTATTTTTGCTACCGGAATAATTCAAACAGTAGTTTTCCAGAGGGAAAATATTGAGTTTCTCTTTGAAAACGTCGACTTCATTTAGGAATAGGAATATGGGGGTTTCCTAAAAGATTATCTTTAGAAATAAAAAATGTAGGTTACCTTAAACTTGGGCTCATCGCTGATTTTCTGTAGTAATGATAGGGAGTCGATTAGTCTATTCTAAAATAAGCATCGAGTTTTTTTCAATAATAATATTATCACCATATTAGGATCCTCATACATGGTCTGATTATACTCGGATATAGCTAAGCAGAAAAATATCGCGTCAATACCGTCATACATCGTGGCCCACTTCCTTCTGTCGATTTTCTGACCTCCAATATCGAATAATCTTAAATTTTTCAGAGACATTTAAATTGTTTTTGATAGTCCCACTGGAAAGCCCGATTATTACAGGTGAATATGACATTCTGAACTCCAACTGTAGGTACGTAGCTCATGATTAGGTCCTTGGGACTTGGAACGTAGTCTTCTTTATTGATATTATCCAGGTTGTCAAGGAAACTGGAAGTTTTAATATAATTTATACATTTTATTTGATTTCATGTATGTTTTAAAGGTATCTATAATATATTTGATATTATTAGGCAATAGTTGGAAACCATTTTGGCCCTATCTAACACGTTGAATTATGAATATATTTTTAGTCTCACTATTTCGCCGAATCATTCAGATTCATAGTACTCCTTTTAGCGTAAATTTCCTGGATACTTGGATCGTTCCAGATCGATTTGATGTCGTTAGCCATGGACTCCGGAAATCGAGCGTATCGAGACTCGTCGTTATTCAGAAGAGATTCGGCGCGGGGCTGAAATTTTACTATATTCGGTGGTTTGAGAAGAGATTTTCAACTTTTTGAAACATATTGATTTTATATATTAGCAGGTATTGGGATTACGCAGTAACTTTACAAAGCTGGTATTCTATTTTAAAAAAATTTAGAACATTAATTTTTATGAGTTCTAACCTCATTTTCTGGATTCGTCAACTTTTCTCCGGATTTTTTAACTCCCTCGATTAAAATTCGAATATTTTGTAGGATATTGTTGTAAATGAAGGCCTTGGAGTGGAACATTTCGGCTTCGGTCCAATTCTAAACTATTAAAATATGTTTTCCTATTTTAAAATAACTACCTGATTATATAATAGCCTAATTTGCTCCAGTAACGTTGTTTTACCACTCTCTGCGGCACCTAAAAATGTTTATTGAAATAACAATGTCTTTTAAAATATACCTAGCAATAGTAATCTTATAACCGAATACCCATCTTCGTCCTCTAAACCAACGTTGGAGTTTGAACGCTAAATTTAAAAATTATAAAAAGAAAATATCTTCAAATAGTGTAGTACGTTAATGCTGGGTTGCCTTGCGATATTTTGACCAGCTTTTTCGGATTCTTCTTGGTTAGCTGTTTCGGTATTTTGGGCGCCGACCTGAATTTGCTTTCGGAAAATGACGATTCTTTAAAGAGTTTTTCTGTTTAGCAAAAATTCCCTGTGGCAAATTTTCTGTTGAACAAAGCCACAAGTCTGTTCAACAGAATTTTCTAAAAATGGCGGCTTATTAGGCCTTAAATCGAAAACTTGGGTCGGAGAAGTTCGGACTTAGCTCAAATTTTTCATTTTCTGCCCTTTTTTCGATGAGGGACTTAATTTTTTAATTTAGGACCAAGGGGTAGGTTTAAGTAAAAGTTAGGTTTTGAGGGCTAAAAAAATCATTTTCTCAAATTTCTGCCCGACAGAATTTTCTGTATTGTTTTCGCTCAACAGAATGATGATGTCTATTCAAGGGACTAACCTTTGAAGAATTACTTGAGCTACCACATCCCATAATCAATATTTGGAAAAATTAACAAGTTGACATGAATAGTGAAGAATTTAGCATTATGATGTATATTTTAGAGTTGATTAGCCCTAAATAGTAACTATTATATAGTTATTGTAAAATATCGATAATATATGATATAGAATGAAACACAAATTCGTGACGAAATAAGTATTGTTAACAAGAAAATGCGCGAAAATTGCGCCTAATTTTCTCACAGAACGTAAAAATATATTATCGAGCTAAGAAATGATTTTCGAATAAGATTATTCTCGCTCGTAAATTTGTACCCTCATCGTATGGCTATAAATCTTATATGCGTTTCAAACAAATCGCTACAAAAATTAAAGCAAATGTAACTTTTTTTTAAAACAATCATCACTTTACTACAGTCCTAGGGAGGACGATCGTCAGAAAACCCTTGCGACCTACCCCTATAATATTTTCTTAAGATTTTTATATCTCTAACTCGAAAATCTCAAAATTTTTCGCTGTGTATGATGACATCATTACTGCAATTTTACTCTTGCGACCTACCCCCCGCATTTTTCTTCGTCTGACGAAAGTGCTCCCTAGGTCTGCTTTACTATCAATTAAATATAGTTTCTATTTTAAACATACGAGATTTAAGGCTATAGAAATAAAGCTCGAAAGCAAGGTAACTTAGCCATTGGGGCAAGTTTATGAGAACGAAAAAGCGAGAGATAGTTAAATTAGAGAGGTTGAAAGAAAAACGGGACAAAGGTATGAGAAAATTAGATTTCTGGTGGATTGATTATAGTCATAGCTGAAATACGGAAGAAAAGCGAGATAGCGTTTATGCTGAGATACCAATAGATACACCCTTAGAAACGATACATTCAGAAGAATAGAAGCGTTAAAATTGTCTTGTATTTTGAACTCCTGAACCTTATAATTTTAGAAAATTTCTTGACACGCTATAATTTCAATTGTTTTAACAAAGGTATAGAATTTACATTTTATATAAGATAATGTCATTTTATTTGTGATGCATATGATTTCATATACAAAATTTTATGACTTGATAAAAATTGGAAATAAAATTGATTTCAAACACACGCAAATTCGAAAAATTAGAATGAAAATAAATGTGAAGAGGGAAATTGTAAAAAAAATAATTGATAGTTTTCACGTCTCGTAAAATCGTAAACATTCTTATATGTATCTACTAGTTTTTTTGCAGCTCAAACTTAGCAGGTGCAAATTCAGGTATTATGGAGTGCGAGAAAGTAGACATTGCACTCTGCAGTATCTACCTCCTCACATGCCATAATGCTTATTTTACACTTGGACGCATGACTTTATTATGGCATCATTTTGTCGATTTCTTTTCTTTATTTTATGGAAAACCATTTATTAGCCACTTTTGTATACCTTGAACAGAATTTTATGGAAAAGACAGTTTTGACAAAATAGATTTCAAATCAATGACTTTGCAGTTTGAAAAAAATCGAAATTAACTTTCGCTCTGGAAAAGCTGGAAACTATTGCCTAACCTCCGAATTTTCTCTTATCATTTCACTGATAATAAAGCATGATCACCTAAGTTTTCAAGTATAACTATAAAATAGGTGAAGTTACAAAGTTTGTGTTGAGCCAAAACGATAATATTCTTGAAAAAATACTTTCACAAAAAAGTCGAAATTTCAGAAAACAAGCAGGACAACTTCAATTCGAGTTTTAGGTCTAGCGCCTAAACGTAATGACTATCTAAAATTACCAATCATAATTGATAAATCTTATCAAAATCAATGTGGTTTTGGGGATACGTCTTTAATGACAGCTTGGAAAAGCAATATTTATCTTCAAATATTACCTTTGAATTACTACTTTTTCAAGATATCTAATTTCAGGGGATTTTTTAAAGATTTCGAAGAAATTCTTTACGCCTTATATCATTATAAAACTACTGTACCGTGATAAAAAAAATTCAAGAAAATATTAAGCAGTTTACATGATTTCTACCAAACTACCGTGCTTTAGGAAAACGAGGATATTCAGAAAATAGGCAGTTTGCATATTTTACTAGACTGCCGTGTTTTGAAGACGAAATGAGCGTTCTTTTAGAAGTGCTCCTCTATATCTTACGTTTACCAAACTATAGTACTTTCAGGATAAAGATATTCAAAAAATAATAGGTGGTTTATTTATTTCTTATCAAACTACCGTACTCTAGCAAAAGGCGTTGAGCGAAAAAGAACGGTGTACTGGGTTTACTACAGGTTCATGAGGATAGTCCTCGGGTCTTCCACAGCAGTTTTGATCTTTTTCAGGAACGTCACCGCCTCTCTGCCATCGATAAGCCTGTGGTCATAGGTCAGGGCGACTTGCATGATCGGCCTGATTTCCACCTGCAAATCTCGTACTTGAATACTTGTTAAAAATCGAAGTATGATTCAACATTTTCAATGTTGCTTATGAGAATGAATGTATTTAATTGTTCGTCGAATCTTTAAATTATAGTTGAAATGATTATGCTTCATTTTTCCGATGAATGGTTCAGAAAGTAATAATTTAACGCGACATAGCATCGACCAGGTAAAAAATGGTCAGCTATAAAAAAAGGATCAAATTTCACCTTTCCATTGATAGCGACCGGTCTGTCGAAGATACCGTGCATTCCGAGAATAGCGCTCTGAGGCGGATTTATGATGGGCGTGCCGAAGACGGAGCCGAACACGCCACCATTCGAAATGGTGAACGTGCCGCCGTCCATGTCCTCTACGGCCAACTTGTTGTCGCGAGCCTGCAGATTCAAGTTTTTGTAAGTTTCGGAAAATGTCTCATTTCATTTTTCCGAGCTGTATTGGTTGTCTTAGCGAATTTTTACTGAAATTTAATTAGTTGTTATGTTTCAAAAGATGATCATCAAATATTACTTTCGTGGTAATGATTATGTAGGCTCAAACAGAAAATAAATTTAAATCTCCAAATTTCCGACCTTCTCCCCGAGTGCCGCCAATGCCTGTTCGATCTGAGCGTAGTCCATGGATTCCACATTTCTCAAATTCGTAACTCATTCTAATTTTCAGCACTAATTTAAAATTTATAACAAGTTTTTTCTTGTTTTAAACCAGAACTAACTAATTCATCTTACAATTAGATTTAAATTTCAACCAATTTTTAGTTTTTTTTATTTGCTACCTCAAAACTGGAACTACAAGGCCTTTCGGAGTGGCGACGGCAACCGAAATGTCCACGTAGTGACGATACACCGTTTCAGACTCGTCGATTACTGAAAATTTGTAAGTTTCAAGAATTTTTTAATGAAAAATTAGCCAACAAATTATAATCTCACTCGGATTGTCCTGAAAATTTTAAATTTCATAACATGGAAAATTATCGAAATTTTTCGATAACTTTCCCGACCCTTTCTTAAAGACCGCATATCTTCCTAAGTTTAAAAATTTCAGTTAGGATAGTTTTGGTAAATCATATTTGATTTGATCAAGGAATGACCTGACGATTATGATCAATTCTTTTTATACGTTTCAACTAGTCCGAAATAAATTTTTTTTTAAACTTTTCCCGTTCTTCCCAAGGCTTGGTTGTCCAAATAAACAATTTAGTGATTCAAGTATAAAATGTGGGTTGCGTGCAAAGCCCTATCCGTAATTTGTCTACAGATAAGGCAATCGAATATTCAACTCTATGATTTCCCAGGACATCGGCTCAATTATGCCTCTTAAATCGTCGCATAATTGGAATTTGTCGTCCTGGGTGGCTCAATAGTTCTTGCGTTCCCGAGACTTTTGTCGAAGTTTCCTAACTCACTACCATTATACCATCTGGTCTATCTTTTCACCTAATGAAATTCAGTATTTCTATCGATTTGCAAGGGATTTTCTTCTTGCAAAAATTAGAATATTATAGAATTTTTGTCAAAAATATGAACCAAGAATTTTAGAACTACACTATTTACCCACCCGCATTGACGACTGGATTCTCCTGAAGCGCGTAGGCGGCGGCCCTGACGAACGGAGACATGAGGCCGAGCTTGATACCGTGCTTCTTCTGAAATAATTCTCATTTTTAAACTCAAAGCAATCCTAATTTGACGCCAAATACTTAGCGCTAGCTCGTTAATTAAAACATTAGCTAATTTGATACCTGGAACAAGTCCTGGTACTGCTTGCGCATCTCGATCACGTTGCTGAAAAGAAAAAGTTTAAAGTTTGAATATTTCAGATAAATTTTAGCAAATTTGAAAGGAAAACTTGAATAAAATCCCCACCTCATATCGATTTCATTGAACGTGGTGAGCATCGCGTACGTGTTCTGGGCGTCTTTGAGACGTTGCGCGATGCGCTGGCGCATGCGGTTCATCTTGACTCGAACCTGAAAATTTGAAAATATTTAAGTTTAAAAAAATCTCAGGAATTTTCGAAACTCAAGAAAAAATTTGATCACTCAAAGTAATTTTAGAATCTTTAGTCGGAAATTAATCAATATTCCCACAGTACAAAAATCTATGTTTCAGGAAAACTCGTAACACTTTTTTAAAATGCAATAATTCGAGTGTTTCGAATGTCTATTTTTGCCTAGCTTCTACAAACTCCAACCTCATCCCTGGCCCCAGTAATGGCGTGTTCTGGCGCGACACCCTTGGGGACGGTGATTCTCTGGATGCCAGCGACCGGCGTGGACGACATCGCAGATGAAGGCGGCTTCGCCACGGGCGGCATCGATTTCGGGATTTCGCCGGCGGCTGAAAATTTCAAAATTACAAGTTTCAAAAAATAAGATATGTATTCAAGGGAATTTTATAAAAATTATTCTGATTGAGTTCAAGTATTCTGTAACGCATTATTCTATGATTGAAAAAAGTCGATATTTTGAGAGAATTTACGTGATTGTCCAATCGAGTTTGGATTTCTTTTAAACTTTTCGAATTTAATATTGTTCACCTTTCTGTTGCGGAGGTGGAGTTGCCGGTTTTGGCGGGGCAGCTGCAGCTGGTTTGGGAGGCGCGGCCTTGGGAGGCTCAGCTGCTTTTGGCGGAGACTTAATTGGGTGAATTAGGTAAGCAAGTAGAGATAATTGGAGATAATTAAACCTAGATAAGTATTCAGTTTTAATCAATAAACGTGTCTAGTTTCAGTACAATTAGTACGTTAAGGTAATTGAGAATTATTAGACCGAGATAATTAGAGCACTTAAGTCAAAACATACAATTAAAGCAACTATTCAAATTAACTAGTTAATTACCGGTGCTGCGGCTTGAGCGCCTCCCCCACTGCCGGGCTGCAGTTTGTAGAGTTTCTGCTTGGCGGTCACTTTCGAGCCGTCCTCGACTAGCAGCTCGACGATCGTGCCGGATTGAGGCGCAGGAACTTCCACAGAGGTCTGCAAGTTATTCATTTTATTTTTCTCGATGAAGAAGAAACAAGAGAATTAGAAAGTAGGAAAATGGATTTGAATAAGGATTTTGTTGAAATTTTTCGCGATTCAAAAAAGTATTGTAAAATTAAAAAAAAAAAAAAACTTTTCTTACACGAGTTCGTTGAAGTTAATTTGACCGTTTATAATCCTTGACATATTAGAAACAACACCAACACTAGCTCAACGCTGTCTTTGACAACAGGTTATTCGTTTTCGAAAACTCTTGAAACCTAGAAATAATAAAAATGAATAAAAGGCACCTTATCAGTCTCGATTTCAGCGACCAACTCGTCCTCCTTCACAAAGTCTCCCTTCTGCTTGATCCATCTGAAAATCGAAATAAAAATTAACATGAACGCTAATTGAGTCGCTAGTTTATCATGTTAACAGCGTGTTTTACATTTGGGCTAATTTTTGTAAATTTAATACCTGATGTCGCCCTCGGAAATCGACTCCGCGAAAGCAGGACCCTCAACCGTAATCACGTCGGATTCTGGAAAAAAATGTTCTATTATTTCACACACTAAATTATCGCGAGATTCTGGAATTAATGATTTAAAAAAATTTTTATTTTTAAACAAAACGTCTTCTTGATAAAATAATCTTGACTATAAAGTTGGTATGCTTTAATTTGTTATCTTCTTACTCAAAAAGACGGACGAATGGAGGGCGCGAGTCGGAATGATCACTCGTTTCAGAGCCTGCGTCTGGACATGCGCTTGACACGGGTCGGCAGAAATTCCTGGAAATTTTAAAATTTAGACAATATTAAAATTTCATCGACTAAAATATTCGATATCCTGTAATGAACATTTTTGAAGCTTATTTTATTTAGAAGCGCAAGAGAAAAGAAAGCAAACCATAATGGTTTTTAGTTGTGCTTAGAAACTATTGGAGCTCGCTTCATTTATCAGAAACTACAAAAAGACAATCAAACAATTCGAAGTTTAAATTTTAATGAAATTTTATGGAACACTTATTTTCTAAATTTTACCTCTTTTCGAACTCGAACAGACCAAGCGGGGCAAAGTGAGCGAAGACACGGAACGTCCCCGAATGATGGCCGCAGTGGTGCGCTGCAGGGCCGTCTTCGAACTGGAGATGATCATCTTGCGGGTCTGCAGTCACCAAATCGTTCAACGCAATGTCTTGGTTCCCAACTGGTTACCCTCAAATCAGACAAATCAGAAAGTTTTTCAGGAATTTGTAAAGGCCAGAGAAATGAAGGCTGAGAGCAGAGAATCGCGGCGCAAAGTGGGCGGAGCTGGAGATGGGCAATTGGCAAAAATGTGCATGCATTTTGCACATTATTCGTCTTTATTTCGATTTTTCGAAGTTATTCGTATTTCTCTTGGAATTTTTCATTTTTAAGGGTAAATCTGTGAAATTCTCTGTAGAAATTTGTTAGTGAGTATAGAATTTTGAGTTGAATCAATATTATTTTACCTACAAATCACTTCGAAATAATCTTTAGTATTCTGGAGAAATCGGGTTAATTTGTTTAAAATCTCTAATTTTCCAGAAGAAATGTCGCTACGCTGCATCAACCACCCCACCGCGCACTTGATCGAGGACCACAGGGCCGGCGATATGATTTGTCCCGAGTGCGGAACCGTCGTCGGTGATCGGTGGGTGAAACAATAAAAATAAGTTGCGACCATTTTGGCGATTTTCTTTCGAACTCTTTACTTTTATTGGCGTTCCGACATTTTCCGATAGAATTATCAAATTGAAATTACGCTTCAAAATTCGAGATATCTCGAATTTTCTGTAATAACTATTGGTAGGAAGGTTGATCGCTTGAAGTATAAAAAATATCAAAATGAGCTACAAAATTGCATATCGTTTTCAAAGAAAAAATGTTCAGTCTGGTGGACGTCGGCACTGAGTGGCGTTCGTTCTCGAACGAGCGTTCGGGCAACGACCCGTCGCGTGTCGGTGCACCCGAGAACCCCCTCCTGTCTGGTTCGGATCTGTCCACGAGTATCGCTATCGGGTTCGGCGCGAGTGATTCGGACAACAGGTTGATTTTGAACGTCAAATTTCTTTTCATAAAATGAGTCCCGAAATGCCAATTCATTTTCACTCTTTCCATACCATTTTATCCAAGACTTGAATGAACCATAAGTTTTTGTTTTCATTTTTAGCCTGGCAAACGCGCAACGCAAGTCGATGAATTCGTCGGATCGCCAGATGACGCAGGCCATTTCCGTCATCAGAGAAATGTCTGAAAGAATCAACCTCGTCAGGAACATTCAGGTACTTTTCATGACGTAACAATTTAAAAATAACGTCTAACGTCAAATATTATCTTTCTTTGATTTATCTATTATATTTTTACCCTAAAATCATAATACTCTAGAGATGAAGTCAATAACGTAGCAGTGATATTTTGATCTATTATAGATTTTTACAAGACTGGATTTTCGTAAAGCTATATGATAGAAGATAGGAATTTTCCAATTAATATTTTAAATTCTAGGACTCGGCCGCGAAAATTTTCAAAGACGTGCTAGACTCAAAGGCGTTGAAGGGCAAGAACCTCGAGGCGCAAGCCGCCGCCTGTCTCTACATCGCCTGCAGAAAGGACGGAGTTCCCAGGACTTTCAAAGGTAACTCAATACTTAATTAAGACGACTAATTAGGCATTTCGACGCTTCAGGTAATTAGCTAGATAATTGGGCGATTAAATGGATAATTAAAGCTATTTAAACTAATAATGGCTACGAATTGTAATCCGGTATTTTTAAAATGTCTCTTAATATTTCAGAAATATGCGCTGTGTCTCGAGTCTCGAAGAAGGAAATCGGACGCTGCTTCAAGGTAGGTTTCTGGGAATTTAATGAAGCTATGAAATACACGCTTCTGGATTATGCAGCCTTGCCTTTATAGAGATGAGCCTTCATTTCGGATCGAGTTTCTAGAGATTTTACAAGGGAAAAGATATATTTTGACCTGTATTTATTATCAAGCTTTATTTTTTCAAAAAGGTAATTTCAGTTGATCGTGAAAACGTTGGAGACGAACCTCGACCAGATCACGTCAGCCGATTTCATGTCCCGCTTCTGCGCCAATCTGGACTTGCCCAACATGGTGCAGGTCAAAATTATAATTTTATCGATTTAAAAAAAGAAAAATTTTCAGATCGCGGCCATCCGCATCGCTAAAAGGGCAGTGGAATTCGATCTGGTGGCTGGTCGTTCGCCGATTTCGATAGCCGCTGCAGCTATCTACATGGCCAGTCAGGCTTCGGCTACAAAGAAAACAGCCAGGGGTACGATTCAAAATTCAAGCATTTTATTTGTTCTATCAAAATAAAATCAATTTCCTAAATTTGATACAATGTTCACAATTTCCAAAAACGATTTATTGCCACCAGACCTAGGCCTGATTGTCATTTGTAAAATGTTGAAAGGAATTGATAGATTTTGAAACTTGCAGACATCGGCGACGTCGCTGGCGCTGCGGAAGTCACCGTCAAGCAGACCTACAAACTAATGTACCCCAGGTACCTGATTCAGAAACTATTTAACCATAACAGCTTAGGATTAAACTAAAGTTATCTCTAACTACTTGGAATTAGTTTTCAGATACTGAAGTTAAACTTAAATTTGGGGCTAAAATTTCGAACTAATTATTAAGATTAACTCGAAATTTAGATGAGTTGAATTTTCAATTACAGAGCGATAGACCTCTTTCCCGAGGACTTCAGGTTCGACACGCCAGTCGAAAAACTCCCTATCACCTAAACTATTAAATTTGGCTCCCTGAAAATGTGCTCCGTTGCTAATTTTCAGCTGAAATTAGCAATAGAGTAATTTCTCAGAGTTTGGATTTATTATTTATCACTTCTGTATTTATTGAAATTGAAACCCCAGTGATTTTTTCTCATCCTTCCTAACTTATTACAGGTCAACACCGTATATCTTAACATTTTTGTATAGGTCATTGTTAATTTTGTGATATTACTTCTTTGAATCGCTAGATTTTTTCCTAATTTTTGCTTTCAAGTCAGACTCTAATGTGTTTTTATCGATAAAAATAAATGCTATTGTAAGTTTTGAACAAAATACCTTATTGTTCTTTTCATCATTGAAAGAACGAAAGCATGACTCGTGTAAAGGAAGTTTTTCGATCGCCAATTGATTTTTTAAGCTTTAGACTTGACAATCAATTTTCTAAAACCTATCATTATTATCATTTTATTCACTATAAAAATCAGTACTGAAATCATCTTTAAATTTTAAGATCAAACTTTCCGAAACATAAAGTTTATTCAAATAAAACACCATCTAACTCAATTTTATAAAATTTCGGATAAGATGATTTTTTGAAACATAAAAAACTACAATAATATCATATTTCAATATATAAGAGTTAAATAATGCACGTTTTCTGGTCTCCGTCTAGCTACTGAAAATTTGTGCTTTGTGAAATATTTACTCAGTCGTTATTCGAGTTATTTGTCCTACGGAAATCAATAGGCGAAACGGAGTTTCGGAAGCTCTTTTCCTCATTTTGTCATTGATTATTGACACTTGTCAAAGCATTTTCTTCGTTATTCATTCGTTTGCATAATTTATCGATTTTTCGTGATTTTTCAAAGCCTCAAGTATTTATTTCCTACCGAAAAGCTGTTCAAATATTGATTTTGCTGGATTTTAATAGATTTTAGGGATTTCATCTGAATTTTATATTGATTTTTTCCCTGCAATGTTATCGATTTTCAGAAGATGTCCGAAAAATCCGACGAGTCCTTCTCTTCCTCTGAATCAACCACGAATTCCAATATCCCGATAATTCAACCAAATCCCGGGGAGCCAGATTTGACAAGACCTTTGACATTAGACACTTCGAATTTACATTTGAGAGTACCCCAATCTCATGGATATGCGGTGGGTTTTAATAATAAAAAAAAAACTTGATCTGATAAATCTTTAATCTTTTAGTTTTGGTATATATTTAGTGGAATAATTAAATTTTATTCAATAGATAAATTTTAAGAATGTTTTGAACAATTTTTCCAAGCTGCAGCTTTCAGTTACGCATTAATGAGATTCTTCGTTTAGTAATCAAAGAAATTTTTGAAACTTATTTTAAGAAATAAACTATTTTTGACAAATTAATGTCGATCGCTAATTAACGAGAGTTCAATGTTACTAATCAACAAAAATTTTGCAACTCACTCAGATCATCTTCGAATAAAAAATGACGCGCACCCAAGGTATAAGTTCTATTGACAGTCTGATTCATCCAAAACCCTAGGGCCCTTCAAATTCACCTTTCTCTATTATCTCTCAAAGTCAACTGCTATTTCGACGATTGTCTAGCATTTTCCTTATCTAAGCATTTTTGCATACCCCCAATGTGAAGAAAAGCGAAAGGCCAGTATTGACTATTGACACTATTTTAGTCAAAAAATTCAAGAAGTCGATTTTATTCTAAATTTTAAAATTATTCAAAATGCTCAGACCTACTTCACCGACGGTAACTAGAGATGAGGTTATTTCATTTGGATTTATTTTTTTTAAAACAAATTAAGGAATTTTCAGGACCATTCACCAGCGTTGAGCGCGAAAATCAGGATCCCGAAAAAACAGTACTCTGTTGAAGACCCCCTGAGGCGCTTGCCCACTCCTATGTTCGATAAAGTAATGATTTCTTTGAAAATTTCCAAACCCCCATAGTGGCCTATCAATTTTTGTATTCAATATTGTACAACATTCAAAATTTCAGTTCGAACAAAAACAACAAAAGCAAGGACCTTCTTCTGCCGCCACCGTTCTAGCTTTGTCAGGACTTTTCGTCGTTGGACTACTTCTGATTCTGAGCGGAGTGCTGGTTCTAATTTTGGTATGTTTCAGGACTAGTCATAGAGCGATGATTTCCGAAGCCTTTAGCGTCAGAGTCGAACTAGCCAAAGATTTAGCAACATCTTAAAATATGTTCTAAATCAAATTGTGAGTCAAATAGAACTTTTCAGATCAGTACCATTCGTTTTGTAAATCGTTGAGTACCTTTAAAATAACTTAATATAAAAATCCCCCTTTATAGTTGTCAAATTAATTGATAAGCCTAGGCGATATTTACATCAAATCATCTGCATCATGATTACGTTTGCGTCATAAATTAATCTTGCAGAAAACACGCTGTATCGATGTCAAATTTGGCGTTTCTCATTTTCCCCTATTTTTCTACCTTTCCTCGCACCTACTGAAATTCTGCTAGACGCGGCGGCGCCAGGACGACTTTCATTTTTCACAGAGAGGGTTGTCCTCCTTATGCTAGAAAAAAGGAGAGAAATTAAGCCGAGAAAGCTAGATTTGACCGGTAGATATAGGGTTAGGAATGCATAGTTTTCTCTGGGCCCTCTAAAATTTATTCTTTATCTATCTATCACTGATTATTTCTCTAAGTCTTTTAGAGTCCGATATATCTTTCCTTTGACTTTTTCTTCAAGCCCTCTAAAATCGGCATGATATTCTTTATCTATCACCGTCTATTTCTCTAGACTCGCTAGATTCCGACATATTCTCCCCATTATTTTTTCTCCCAATCATCTAAAGTCTCCCTGATTTTATGCAAATGACTGATAGATAGCCGAGTGGCTAAGAAACCGGACCTAATTTTGGGGGTAAGAAAGGTGACTTCTAATTGATACGCTTCATTGCCCTATAGATAAAATGATAGAGAATTTGCATAGATGAAGGAAAAATTAGGAGTGCGAAGAGAAAAGTCAGAATTCTTCAAAGGAAAGCGGGGGCTTTATCTCTATCTGCCCTTATCTTTATCATTCCTTTCCTTGCATATATGCAGATTCAGAAGCTGCTGGTCAGAAATGAGGATCAGGGAAAGTTTGGGATGAAAAAGGGAATAAGTTCAGAAATATTTTTCTTAACTTAAGACACTTTCGTCGTAAGCGGCGTTTTAGCTGGTACCCAAATTTGCCGTATGATAGACTAAACTTGGTACTATATCATTTACTGACGAAATCTATTCTCAAAAGTAACGTATCTTAGTTTACTGTACAAAGAGCTGCTTGACTATATCATGAGATTGAACATATAATACATAAAAATTGACCAATAAAAGAAAGTTTTGAGGTTTCAATGCGGATGTCTAATATTCTGTAGTACCAAAATATAAAAATTCTCCAATGAAATAATGAATGGACTGCATAAGAATTGTGCACTGAATAACTTTCTAAAAAATTCAATTAAATAGGGCCTTTACGCTCAATTATACAAAAAAAAATCAATTCATTTCAGCAAACCCAAACCCCGTTTGTCATCACCGGATGCATCTTTCTGGGCATTGGCGTTGCGATGCTGTTCGTCTGCGTGATTCTCCAGAGGAAAAACCTCGTCAAATTCGTCCTGGACATCAATCGCGACCTGTACTTCTTCAACATGAGGAATTCATCCATGTTCAAGATGATGTTCGAGGAAAGGCATGAGTTGCCGTTGTCTCACTAATTTGTAGATTTTATGAAATCAAATCAATTATTTCGGACATTAATGTTCCAATAGCCAGCCACCTCTTTGGTTTATTTAAATCATCATGGAAAAAGAATGTTTTATGAACTTTCAACTTTATTATCTTGAGAATGTAAAAATGATGAGATGCTTGCACTGCCGGTTAATAATATTTAAAAATTTATCTTTATTCCCAAGAAAACTTCAATCTTTGACTGATTCCACGAAATCACCTTCCAAATCTTAAGAAACGACCCTTTGACCCTTTTCTAATCCTTCCAGATTCAAGTGATCGAACATCCTCGAGTTTAAGCCGATCAGTGCCTTTCCAAGCCTTTATTTTTGCAATATTTTTGCAGATCTTACACTTCATAGAGCTGGTTAGAATTTTACGGGTATTTTTAAAAATTATTTTTTCCGACAATTCCGAAATGCTAAGACTTAGCGGCTATTGAAATGTGAAAGTTAGGTTTGATTAATGAGCAATTCGTTGTTGTCAAAGAGTCATGTTATTTCCGAATTTCACTTTTTTCTTGTAAATATGAAAACTCGAATCCGATTGAATAAAGATGTCAATGAAAATCTTCTTCGTCGTCTTCATCGTATCAAATATTCAGCTTATCTGACATATCACTTTCACCCGACGTTTATGCATATTCAGATTCAAATTCTCTTAATGAAAGAGGTTTCTGCCTGCCGCGCTTACCCATCAAAAAGTGACCTATATTAGGGCTTTTGCTATCTGGATTTCGTCTTTCTCTGTACGTCTATATTTCTATATCTATATATTCATTATATCTTTATATTAATATATTTCTTCCAATTTCTGACTCTTTATTTCTCAGTGTCCATATAATATTTCCTTAACTCTCTGCATCTTTTACCCCGAAATATTCTAAACTATTTCTTCTCTTCAATATCTTTATTATATTATATCTCCCCGATTTTATATTTCTTTTGTTCCCAATATATTTCCACTTCAATATCTTATTCCCATATATATCCTCCAATATCTCTCCCGTATCTCGCTCTCTCTCACCCCACGTATAAAAGCAATTGTCCCCCCTTCGCCGTGTTTCAGCCACCGCGCACCGACGACTCGTTTCATCACGAAGCCATTTCCTAGCGCTTCGTTAATTTCTCGATTTGGATGGAGAATTTATCACTTATCGGTTTAATCCGTAGATTTTATCAATGAAATTTAAACTGATTACTGACTATTTGGTATTGCTCAAACTTTTTTAAATAGAGCTCACTCTTTCTAAAATATGTTGTAGAATTTGCCAATACTTTCATATTTTGTTATTCTTTCCTTGATAATTACATCCTGAATAAGCTGACTCATTTTTAAATGATATGTAGCAAATTATTTCAAATTCTTAGCGCATTTATAACTAGGTAGTTTTATCGCCGCATAATGCTACTATTTTTAAAGTGATAAGGTTTTAATTTTCAGGCAACCGAATTTCCCGTTCGGTGTGCTTTCAAAGATGGAGAAGCCAGATGGCCGCATGAAGGCCTACAAATTCGTCGCCTACACGGCCGTCGCATTCTCCGTCGTCGCTGTTTTGTCCGTGGTTTTGACTCTACCCATGGTCTATCAGGTAAATATCAATGAGAAAAACACCTGATATCAATATTTTAAATTTCAAAATGTATCCCCGAATTTGATAGATTCTATTCTTCCTACCTTTCCCTTTTCAGATATAAGAATATGAAGTGAATTAACGTACTTTGTATAGCTCATCTTCAGTAGATGCAAGAATATGAACTTACAGTGTTATTTTAAATCTTGCTTGAAGAAATATTCGAGTTTTTCAGTACGTCAGCCATGTTCGACGACAAATGGAGCATGAACTTCAATTCTGCAAGGTAAACTTCAAAACTTAACTTAGATCCTTGTTTAGGTTATGACATTCATAAAATTTCCCTCTTAACTTTTAATCAGTTTCGAAAGGTATCATTTACCAGGATAAATAAGCCAGAGTTAATTCTTTAGATATTTAATGGATTACTCAGATGAAAACATAAACTTTCAGGGATCAGCAAAAGACATCTACGCAGAAGTGAATTACATGAAGGCCGCCAACGCGCCAAGGAACCGTACTGCCCGTCAGGTATCATACAAACAAATCAGCCCTAAATCTAAAATTATTTTTTGCCAGAAAAGTTTGGATACACTAAGATTTAGAATTCGATACTAAAATGAACACTTAGTCAACAAATGTTGGTATAAAACAACTTTCTAAAATCAAAATAAAAATGGATAGTTTGAAAGCAATACAAATTTGATTTCAGGCTTACGGATCCCCAGAGCCCGCTCAGCAGCAGGCCTATGGAGGACCCGAAGTCAACCCAGCACCCAACCTCCAATGCGACGGATGCTGCCTTCCTGGGTAAATTTTTAAAAATATTATATTTGACTTAATATATTTAATTTTAGACCTCCTGGCCCTCAGGTATTATTACTACCTATTATAGTTTTTTTTTTTTTTATATTTATCAAAAACTAATTTTAAATTACTAATGGATGTAATTTCAGGGACCTCCCGGAGTAAGCCATCTTCAACGATTTATTTAGCTTCAATTTTAATTAAATTCTATTTCAGAAACCCGGTAAATATTCCTAGTCAATTTATATCTACACACTGATAAGTTGTTATAGCAGCTTATTTTAGTTCATATAATTTGACTATGAATATTTAACAAATTAAGGACGACCTGGAAGACCTGTAAGATAGATTTGTAAACATGACAAACTTGATTATTTTGAATTACAGGGTGCCCCTGGAACTCCAGTAAATTCATTTATAATTTCTATACAAGGCCTAAACTATTGATAATGATTAAAGGGAAAGCCCGGAGCCCCACCCGTCGCGCCTTGCGAGCCATCGACCCCACCTCCATGCAAACCCTGCCCACAAGGACCACCGTAAGAACCATATAGTCGAATCTTTAGCCTAACTCATTAATTTATTCGATTTCAGAGGCCCACCCGGACCACGTATGACTTATATTTAAATGAATTTATATATAATCTATATATAATGATATACATTTTAGCTGGAGCTCCTGGTATGGACTTTCGAGAATTCTTTATCAATTTGTAGCCAAAATGAGCTGTTTATCGATTGAAACGATTTAAAAAAAAAAAACTATCTAAATCGGGCAAATCGATAGATAGGTCATGCTTGGTACCAAATGATCCTGAATTCATGATGAATTTATATGTGATCCCGGAGAGGCTGGCTGTAAGTTTTTTCCTATTTATACCGTAAAAATAGGTAAAAAAAACCCCCGATTTGTTCATATAAAATATTCGTATTTTGCCTATTTTTGCCTGCTATTCTCATTTATACATGTAATTTTTTCTATTTTAGCACCCGGCAGACCTGGAATCGATGCCTCGCCTGGTAGCCCTGGCCCACGAGGGTAAACTTAGATTTGTGCCTGAAAACGTTACTTATAATTAAATTTTAGACCTCCTGGACCAGCTGTAAGCGGATTTATTCTTTTTGCAGCATCATTTAATAATTTATCTTATTTTAGGGAGAACCTGGCGTACGTCAATTTATTCTGTTAAAATTCTAATATATGCGTTAAACTTTAATTTTCAGGCTACTGGCCCTGCTGGTGAACCTGGCGTGAGTATTTTACCTATAAAAATTTCGGACTTGAATGGAAGCGTAAATTTTAGGTTCCTGCCCAATCTGAGCCACTGACCCCTGGGTGAGTTCAAACGAAAATTTAGTTTATTGAATTTCTAATAATTGATATTTCAGAGCACCTGGAGAACCCGTATGTGCATTTATATGTTATTTACATTAAAATTTAATTTAAATATTTTAGGGAGATGTCGGACCACCGTAAGATTTTCCCTTTTACTTTTTTTTATTATTAATTTATTTGATTTCAGAGGACCTCCTGGCCCACGTAAATTCTTGAACATAATTCAATTTTAGATTAATTTTTTACTGATAATTTATTTCAGCTGGAGCACCAGGTTTGGATGGACCCTCTGGACGTAAGTTAAAAAATGATAGTTTTTGAACCCGAAATAATTATTAAATTTCAGCCCCTGGACCCAAGGGAGTACGTATTTTTAAAATTTTTCCTTTAATTAATTTTTAATTGATTTAATTTCAGCCCCCTGGACCCGTACGTCGATTTATTTATTGCTTTATGTTTAGATATTTGATTTTTTATTTTAGGATGGACCACCAGGTACTGAAACGAAATTGAAACCTTAAGTCTCGAAGAAATATCGATTTTTAATCTTTTACTAGTTTTTTCGAGACTTAAAGTTTTACTGAGCTGAAATTTAGGAACGGACGGAGCTCCAGGACCAATTGGGTAATTATCTTACGCAAAATTCCCGCTTTAATTAACTAATTTAGTGCTCCCGGACCTGCAGGACCAAACGGAGAGAAGGTCAGTTTAATTTATCATAAATAATATAAAAATTATACTCGATTTAACATAAGATTCATTTATAAGACGAATTATTAACAGAATTAGCCATTTAATTAAAATTAGGCTCACTATATATGAGAAGTACTGATAGTATATAATTCAAATAGACTATTAATTTCAATTTCCAGGGAATCTGCCCGAAATATTGCGCCATCGACGGAGGAGTGTTCTTCGAGGACGGAACCCGACGATAAATTTCGAATTCCTCTTAAATTTATCACGATCTTCATTTTTCTATCTTCTCTCAATTCCCCTAATATCTCAAAATTCTCACTATTTGAATTTAAAATTGCCTAGACTACCCTCTTAAATTAAAAAATATTTTTTCGTATATTTATTCGGGTCCCACTCCCAAGCCCTAAAAATTTACATACAAAAACGCGAATTTTACAAGAAACGCCGTAAAACAAGCGCAATTTCGGAACTTTAAGCAAAAACAACAAGCTGCCTCGATTTTTAAAGAGAATTTGCAGACGATGATAAGATCTAACGTCGTGCACTAGAAATAATTTATTAGATTTAGATTTAAAAATTTTAATATATTTACGTTCTTAAGAAGATTCTAAATCTCCAGTTCGCATTCGTTTAAATTGTTATATTTATGAAAATATGAAGTCTCCGTTCATCTATTATATCATAATCAAGGAATCTTGTATTTCACGTAAATCGCACTCCATTAACAATAACACCATAGGACTACGCTAAATGGAGCGTTTTTACGTGAGGTACAAAGCTCGTTAACTGTGATAAAGAGTGGACGGAGCTTCATATATCTGAGGCTTGTATTTTCTGCAAATCACTGACACATTCTCATTGTACACAATTTGCTCAGGGATTAATAAACCACTTTATTTTGTATTTATATTAAAAACAATTATAAATTCAGCTATTACTTAGGTTATAAGTCGTTAAAAATAAAAAATTGCCACTTTTTCTAGAAGGGGGCATGCCTTTACGAGAAAATCCGTGAATCACGTATATCTTTGCTTTCGGCTTTAATTCAATTATGACGATCGAAACGAGTTTCATTCCTCGAGAGAAGCAAAGAATATGGACTTTGAATGCCGGATGTCGCTATAATAAAGAAATTAAGACATTTATGAGAGGGTATTCATTTAAAATTTTGGATAAGATATGAAAGTTTTAGGAACTAGAAGAATAAATATTGCTAATCAGTTAGAGGTTTAATGAGTCATTCCTCAACAGTTTATATTATCTTCAAGTATTCTCTGTCAAAAGCATGATCATATTGATGGATAAATTAAGTGATTAAGATTCAGGACCAGCTTTCCACATTAAAGACAAAACTATGCAATATTTCATCATTTTTCCCTCCAGAAATTTCTGGAATGCATTAAAAAAATAACTGAACGTTATCCGCAATAAATTATATTATCATTTTCGATTAGCCTATTGAACTATCTTAGACCTTGAAAAGGTTCTGTTTTAATTCTTCGTATTTTGATTTTCAATATGGTACAAATAAGTGTATCCTATCGGAGTTTTTTCCTTCTAAGGCGAGATTTCAACGGTGTCAAATTCACGGGGCGAAAAAAATCGCTGGAGAAACCTTCGATTTCGTCAATTTTCTCACAGCTAGAGGCTAACTGTCATCATGACCCTAATGAGGGATTGGAAGAGATCAATGATTTTTCTCTTCCGATAAAATTTTGCTAACTATTTCTCGAAGTCTCGCTTTCTCTGGGTCGTTACACTTTTTCACACCGTTTTTTATGTTCGATCCGAGTCGATTTCAGGATTTCAAGTATCATGCGAAAGTCCGCTTTCGAGAGATTTAAAAGTAAGATATAGGCACGATGAACCTCCAGTGAAAGTGACATTTTGGGAAATTAAAATGAACAGAGAATTCTTGAAAAGAAAAATGTCGATTTTAAATAAGCTACACAAATTTTTCTGCTAGTAAATCACAGAAATATTGGGCTTCTGGGGATTCCTTTCGAAGATATCCGACAGAATAAGAATATCTAAAATCGGATGAACCTCAAGATACGATACAGAGAATTGGTTTAAAATCCAAAGGACAGGAGAGAAACAATAATGATTTCTCGATAAGTTTCGTTTTCTAAATATACAGATCCTTAACGAAATCCCGAATTAGCCATAAGACTTCATAAATCACCTCTATTCCCAATTTCCTAAATCCTAAATTGATAAAATTAATAGTGGCAGGAAAGGGCAGCTTTCATTCCCGAGAGGCACGCGCGACACGTCTTCTGACAGACCCGTTTGCTGATTTATTATCATTCCCCTATCACTTTCATTCGCAGCCCCTTATCATTATCAGTCAAAGGATATCATACCAGCCAGTCAGTCATAAAAGGAGAAGCTTCCACTAATAGACTCATTTCTTGGATTCATACATTTTTAGAAAAGAACAGCTTATCTTTATCAGAAATTATATCATGTATCAATCAGTTATAGAAAGAGAAGGGAAATCTTTTCCAGCTTCATTAATAAATTCATCTCCACTCTCGAAATCTCAAATTTCCATCGAGAATGTCGTTTTTTATTCATAAGATTCACTTTCAATGGAATTTAGAAGAAAAATATGAAGTCAACAATCAAGCCAAACAAGGGAAATTATTTATTTTAGAAAATGTATTCAAATTCCAACGAGAAAACGAAATAACGATTTATTCCTAGAAAAGATGTACGTGATTAAGAATAGGAATTGAAACCGGAAATTATACGGCACTGAATATTTGAAGTCTTTTAGGATTCAATCGCAGTGACTGTCGAAGTCGAAGTCGAGGTTCCCGAGCTCGAAGAAGTCAATCCCCTGGCCCCACACATGCATTTGTCTTTGATGATCCTACCCTAAAATTTGAAGATTTACCTTCAAAACGACATGATCTTGCAGCGGTTTTGCAAATTGAAAGAGGTAAGCGGGGCGAGGCACACCACGTTTCACGAAGTACGCGCCCAAGTCGTCGATCAACGCAGCTGGAATTCTATTTTTCGGTGAAAATTGTTTTTTTCTTTTTGCAAAAAATACCTTTTGCCCATAACAATTCTGACACAACAAATGATAAATGATAAATATTTTCTCGAAGAAATTCAAATTTATTAAAAATCACTTTACAATTGGTCAAAGGATATCGGAGATTGCTTTCGGCTTATTCAGGGCTCCTTTGTCGCTAGACGCGACAGAAGCGGTGAACGTGGCTCTGGAATGTTTGTCTCTGATCTCTGAAGGTTTGTCTCTGATTCGTTCTGGAACAAACCTGTGATAATCCAGATCATCTTCGTCGCAGATGCACACGCTGTTCAGGCATTGCGTCGAGAAGGTCTGAAAATTGTTAAATTTGTTTTGGAAACTTCGCAAATCACTGAGGTTTCCAGAGGTTTTTCGAAACTTTTTTTTTGCATACTTTAGAAACTCACCCCGCATCTCAACCAACACTGGAACCCGAAGTGGCAGGCTCCGGTGAGCAGGGCGCAGGAGAGCAGCAACGCGACTGCAAGAAGAACGCGACACGACGACATCGGAACAGGTCAGGGCGATTTGTAAACCTCCACTCATTTTCAATCGATTTTTCATGCATTCTAATTTCTTGACCCCCGAACAAATGATGAGTTCCTGTGTTTTACGCTTTGAGCTAATGTTTATATTAATGATACGCAATAATTGTGACTCTTTCCCTTCCTTCTCGATCTAATATGAAGTATCAAATTACAAAACCCCAACAAATCAATCCATTCAAGAGGACTATTTACTAAACTTTCGTCAATTTTTCAATGACCTAATGCTCGTCTAACAGCTTTATCACTAAGAAATCAAAACATGCGGATCAGATTTTTGGCTCCGCTTTTCCTATTGGTTTGTATCGGGGTTGTCGGATCTGATGACTATCCCGACATCGAAATTGCAGATTCGAATGAACCGAGGTGAGTAAAATTTAACTTAGCAGGAAATTAGGGATCTGTAAATTAGATCGAGAATAATCATGGTGGACGGGCACATGTACTTCGAGTCGGGGGTCGGCAAGAACATCACCTTCAAGACGAATGGCAAAGGACGGATCAGAGTTGGTGACACCGATATCACGGAGCTTCCAAATGCAGTAAGTCGACTTTCTTATTGTCAGAAAGCTGATGAAATTTCCCACGATCAATACCCATTTTTCTGAGTTGATGTCGATTTTCTATGAAACATAAATCAAGTTCTTCTCTTTAAATGAGCAAGCGTAGTCTTCTGGTTCGAAAGTTTTTTGTTTTTTTACATTCCGAAAAAAGAAACACGAAATCATCGAGTTTTTGTTCAATTTTTGACAATTTCTCTTGAATCATAACAGAAAATAAAACAATAGTCTCAGGGAAAGGCCTTTATTCGATCACCCACAAACGTCTATCGTCAATCACGAGCAGAGGAGAGGAGAAGAGAGATGATTTGATGACGTCGAAGAAAGGGGCTTTCGGAATCCTCACACTGCACGTCGAGTGATCTCGTAATCGTGCGCTCACTTGATCGCCGGCTTCTTCGATTCTTCCTCGAGGAACCTGGAAATTCGGCATATTACTTTGGTGAATGCGGATCAACCTGTGTTGTGGTCCGCAATACGTCATTAGCGGAGCAAGAATGCTTTTGGATAGTTCATTGTACGGAAACTTAGGAAGGTACCAAGTTGTCGAATGAGAGTAAACCCGTACTTGATGAGATCAGCGCGTTCGTTGGCTTTCTTGAGTCCGGGGAAGACCATCTTCGTGCCGGGGATGTACTTCTTCGGATCGGCCAGGTACTCGAACAGTGTCTCACGCGTCCACACTACGCTCTGAAATTGATACGGCGAGAATTTGGATATGTTGGTACGGAGCTGAGTCTATCAAGGCTATTTTGACACTACGAGCCTCCCTCCTCCGTACCTTGCTCTTGTTGGCAGCAGAATAGTCGAATCCCTGGACGGTGCCGCTCTTACGGCCGATGAGCCCGTTGAGCGTCGGACCGGTCTTCGTCGCCAGCGAATCCACCACGTGGCACTGCTCGCATCGCGACTTGAATAGCTGGAAAGAAATTCGATGAGTTTCAAAGAAATGGACAGCTTATGAGTAAAACGATGATTTGATCAACCTGATGAGCCAGAGAATTTTACAAATAATAATGAAGGGTTAGTTCTCAAAGATGGAATCTTTTTGGTCTCAAGACTTTTTACAATTCATCGAGGTTTGGAATGGCTTTTCTATGATAAGGTCTTCTGCTCGATTTTAAGATGGTGTCATCTACAAGTCACCAAGGTGAAGTGTGGCTCTCCAAAATGATGATGTTCTTGCTTGATTTCAAGAAGATGGTGGTTTTACGAATCATCGTGATGAATGATGATTGTGACTTCTATTCCGCACACCTTCTTGCCCTTCTCGTAGTCTCCCTCTGGAATGGCTCCACCACCAGCGTGCTTCTTCTTGCCGCCAACCATAATGCGCTTCAGCCGATACATGAATGACGATCAGCTCTGTGAAATGAAGATTTGACTTTGAAATTGATAATGCAATCTAATTTCATTTTGAATTGAAAGAATGTAATCTAATTTTTCCTTTTGCGAGAGCTGTAAATCAGTATATCAGCATTGGTTTGAAGAATTGCTTTTAGGTTGACTTATTTTTTTAAACGTGCCAATTTTACGTTAAAGCTTTCAGGGTGATTATACCCTGTGAAAAAGGTTTAATAGGCTTCAAAATATAACAAGTCAGAAATAGCGCGTAAACAAAGCACTATGCATAAGTCAGAAAACTGAATAATCTAAATCCATTTTTAGCTACAACTCACCCAACTCAGTGAAGAGCTGAAACTCGTCAAGGACAAGGTTCAGGCTTATTCCAAGAGAACCGATGACATGGGCAAAGGCCTCATCATAACTATCAATTCGATGAAAGCCATCGTGCAGAAGGTCAAAACATTCTTTTTCCAGACAAATTTTTAAATTTCAGCTCACCATCATGACTAAGGCCATGCAGAACATGACTTCGTGGAAGAGAGACAGGGATGTCAGGGAGTTCAGAAGACGGGGAACAATTGTGAAGTTGCAGAAGCAATTGGCGTAAGTCTAAAATTTCTCATGATTGTATTTCTGTCATCACAGTCAGATTCTAAAAATTATGATCCTTAATGTAACTTGGGTTTGACCTTGGCTGATTTTAACTATTTCATAGATCTGATTCTGAATTCGTACATATCATAGCTTATCTTAATGAATTAACAACTTCCCTTACTTAATCTTCAGGAGCATTCAAGCGCTGCTAACCAAAGACGGCTGCCGAGACATGCCTTGTCAAGCTGGGGGGCAATGCGTTCCCAGCTACGGTGGCAAATTCGTCTGCATCTGTCCGATGCATAGAACTGTAGGGCTGAATTTTTGTTTTTCAACTTGCATTTTACCAAACTCAGGGTGACAAATGCGAATTCGACGTGAACGAGTGTGAAATCTACAACGGGACTCACGCCGGGTGCCAGAACAATGCCACCTGCGAGAATACTAATGGGAGCTTCATGTGAGACTTGTTTAACAAACGCTAAGAACATCTATCCTGAATATATCTATTCCCTATTTATTAAAACTATCAAATTTCATATGCAAAGTAGGTATCAGGATAGGATGACAGAAGTGAACAGTGTTTTTGATGATATGCTCTGCGGACTAGTTTAAGAAATTTAGCTGTCACTGCATCAAAGGCTACCATGGGCCATTGTGTCAGTACCAGATGTCGTCATGCAGTCAGAGTTACAATCTTTGTGGATCTCACGGACACTGCGTCGATGTCGATAGGGCTGATGGACAGGTAGCTGAAAAATATGAAAAATGCAATTTTATAATTTTACTCACGTCTATGAAAAATACATTGGGCAGTTTATTTTGCACAACCATATGATAGTTTGTGAAACTTATGAAAACTATTCCCGATATTTATGCTGTGCAATCGAAGCCCGTGTTGAACGTTTCATCATTCCACACCATAAGACATCTTGTTGAACTGATATAAATTCTCACTTAAATTTATTTCACGACTCCAATAAGCAGCCTAAATTGAAATATATATTTTTGAACACTCTTCTCCTCATTTTTGAATAATATCAACATTTTAGGCGAACTACAAATGCATCTGCGAATGGGGCTTCACTTCCTCACCCGATCCCGACAACCCGGTCTGTATCGACGTCAACGAATGCGACTCCAATCCCTGCCACCCGGGAGTCGACTGCGTAAATCTACCTGGGTCATTCGAGTGCAAGGGGTGCCCTAAAGGGCTCAAAGGTTCATCTTTATGAGCTATTGTTGCGCATTAAAAATCAGAGTGTAATTGCTCAAGAACTACTATTTCAGCTTCGATTTGGGATATACATATCTAAAGAGCTTTCGGATGTGAACCGATTATCCCCTTTTGCAGAGCATGCCGAACAAGACAAATTTATTACCTTTTTCCAGACGAAGGCGGCGTGTGCGTGGACATCGATGAGTGCGAGGACGGTCCGAACTACCCGTGCTCCCGATCGCCAAAAACCGAATGCATGAATCTGCACGGATCATACGTCTGCACACCATGTCCGTTAGGTCGGAGCTTTTCCGATCTTCTAGGAAAATAAAGCTGATTTTAGGATACACGGGTGATGGAAGGAAGTGTAAGAAGATTGAGGACTGCAAGAGGAACAACCCTTGCAACCACAGAGCGAAGTGCATTCAAGCGAGTGATTCGATGACGTCCGGAGGAGTGACAGTAGGTTTCAGTGAAATTTCTGGAAATTTTTGGGAATTTGAAATTTATTCACTTGATGCATTATCTTTTCTTACGGCTAGAAGAGAATCATGAGGCGAGAATGAAAACTACTATTTGACGGATTAACGGATACTCTTTCCAAGACTATCTCATCATACTCTATCCTACCTTTTCTGCTCCCAAGTATAGAGTCCGTTAGATTTTCATTTAGCAATTGCGGAGAAAATGCTTCAAATTTTAAAATTGCAGTGTAGTTGCCCCGAAGGCTATACGGGCGATGGTATCGGTATGTACGGTTGTCAGGACCTCGACGAAGAACACTGCGAGGATCACAAGTGCTTAAACGGAGCGACTTGCGTGGTAAATAGAATGCATAAATTTCCATCAACTTCTGATGATTCACCATCATATATTTGTCGTCAATAAGTCAACAACTTCAGTCCAACTACTACAATGGCTACCGGTGCATATGCCCTCCGAAATACACCGGACTGAGGTGCGAGAAGGTAGGATATTTATCATTGTTCCAAATGAGCAACCACCAATAAACTTGCATGAAACTAGCCAAATATCGAAGCTTGTGAAGCTTAGATATAAAAATGGGTGAAAATAATAAATATGGCACTCATCGGATTATTTTATTCACGATGAATTTCAACTTACACAACAAATTCAGAGAAGCTTCATTCAAATATCACTCATTGAGAACATAACGAGCCTTAGTTGCGCGCTCTCTCGGCTCGGTCTTTGCTTCACAAAGGCTCCAAAACAAATCAACGTCAAGCCATTTTCAAAACAATCATGAAAACAAGCGACAATCAATGGCAAACAATAGCGACTTCCTCATTCATCCCTTTTCGGCAATGGCCAATTCATTTGCAGAACTTCGCCTTCTATGCATTTTCAATTTCAGTTCATGACTAATTTGCTAATTTTGGATGCTAAGTTAACATTTTTAGAAAACAGTTTTTACCACAAATTAGCATACTATCAATGCAAAATCGACCAAAATTTTCTACGTTGCACATCTACAACAAATTACCTTTCGAGCCACGTATAGCAGCACATTGGGGTTAAGCAAACCTATTATAGAGAACTAAGCTTGGACAAACACACAAACTCAACAAACACAAAGTTAAAATTGTAAGAATGAATAATTTTAGGTCTTGAATTGCGAGAACGGTATCACGTGCATGAACGGCGGATTCTGCACGAACTCATCAGACACCTGTCAATGCTACCCAGGGTTCTACGGCGAGATGTGCGAATTGGAGGACGAACGTAAAAATTCCCTCTTTTTGCAATTTGACCCTCAGTTTTAGCGTGCTCTGCCCACATCACGGATACGACTGGGGTTTTCACGTTCGAAAAAGCGAAAAACGCGTCGCATCAGACCTGCATGATCACCTTCAATCCCAAGGTCACTCAGTCGGTAAGGAAATATTTCGAGCATTATTGGCAAACCAACAGTTATTATAACTTCAGAGTTTTTGTGGAGCTTTGAAATTTTGAAGCTGATTTTACTTTACACTTTACATTAGATTATTTTTAATGCAAATAGGCAGCTCGGGGTTAAGATCTGAAGAAGTTATGAGAGCTCCAAATGTTTTGCAACTTGTCCTACTACAAGTGAATACTATTTTCTAGGATTTACTGAAGCCGTCTGGGCACCAACTTTGTTAATAAATAACAAATCCTTCTTAAATTTTAACACGTATTTTCTGAAAATAGGTTTTGGTGCTCCGTTTCACGTACTGGGACAAAATGGATACTGACGGTTCCGGGAACACAAATTGTTCTTTTACAAAGGGGAATTTAACGCTTTATGATGGCCTAACTGAAAGTGCATCCGTCATTCAAACCTTCTGCGGATATAGGAATTCTCCTCTGGTATTTTTAAATTACATTTTATAAAACGGAAATTTTAGGCTCCGAGCTGGAACATCCCAATATCGTTGACCTCATCGAGGGCGCTGCTGAAATTCAGAGGCGTCTCCGGAGAATTCACCGTAAAATATGAAGTGGTTAAGAGGGGTATTGGATAATTTGAATTTTATTCTTTAAACCTATAGATACATTGTTAAATGTAGTTTTCCAAAGTCTTAAATTTTTTGAAGCTTATAATCAAATTCTCAATCATATGGAAGCACTCGATTACTAATCAAATATCGATTATAAAAACTACTTTAGTCCAAAAATATCTCGCAACTTATATTTTAGACTGCGGTTTCCGAACCAGCAAGCCTTCTGGGGTCATTTACGTACCTCCTCATAAGCTCAACACGACTTGTGAATGGTAATATTTTAAAATGAATTTACTTAAAAATAACATAAATATCTAGGTTCATTGACGCTCCCGCGGGTCAGGTAGTTCAATTAGAAGTTCCGCCGGTGAATCTCTACACTAATGATGTCGATAATTGCTCAATTAACGAAATCGAGGTAATTAACTTTTGTTAATTGGCTAACTATCTAATTCGAAGATATTTGATGGCTATACCAACTATGATCGGCACAGGCTGATGCAGATTTGCACGAGCATGAATATTTCGAGAACGGTATTTTTATTATTTCAAATCCTGGGTCTTCTATTTTCATGAAAAAGAGGCTTCTATAAAAAAAAAATATCATAAGAATCCTTTAGTTTCGATCTACCGGACCTTACATGGCCATAGGATACTTTGGAAAAGCCGTTACCCAAGATGTGACTGATGATAAAAAACACTACGGATTCTCGATGAAGTACAAGTTCGTAGAGCGTAAGATCTAACATTTGAGCATATTTTTTAAGATTAATTATTATTTTTAGCGGATAGATCCTGCGGAGGAGAATTCATAAATGTTAAAAAGGACTTTGAATGGGTCGGATGGGTCAACTCGCCGAATTTTGGTATGAATTGAATTGAATTTTACATATATCATTAAGGAAGATGGATAAAGAAGATGAATTGGTAAAATTACGATTGAGCATAAGTTAGAAAAGTGAAACGTATCAAATAATTGCTGAAAAATTTATCAGTATAGTTATAATTTCAATGCAGAGTATGAAGCATTGATATCATTTTGATTGAACATGATTTGAAAAGGCCTTGGAACATAATTTCATTTTTAAACTTTATTAATCGAGCTTTAAGTTTAACATCATATCTGCAATACAATGTAAAAGTATTATGACTATATTGATTTCAATAGTCTTGAATCACATCTCATTTTTCAGGAGGCTTCTATCCTCCCGATATGGATTGTACTTGGAAAATTTTTGGAATGGGCAATTCTCAGAATGACACCGATGATGACGATAATTCGGCTCAAATTATATTGAAGGTATGATGTATTTAAGTAAAAAATTAGAACGAAAAAAACGAAACTCATACCACACGTCCCTGGTCATAATATATGAAATAGTATGGGGCTAGGATAAGATTAGAGATTATTTTCTCATAATAGTTTGCAATTTACTACGTTACGACATTCTGACGTTACAGCAATGCTAGGACATTACCAGATTGTCTAACGATCACTTTTATGTTCAGCTAACCTTTGAATTATTCGACGTTCGAGGCAATACGCAATTGGCATTCGATATGAGTCGAGCTCGATTGTTGGATGACGATTTTAGAACACGTAAAATAAAAGACCCCTTAGATTATAATAAAAGACCCACAAATAATTTAGAAGGTCGTAGATTAGGAGGCACACTCGGCTCTGACGTGAATATTTTCTCAACGTTACATTATAGAAGACGATTTCCACCGTTATATGCTAGAACTTTGAAATGTTCCGAGGATTATGTTCATGTAAGAGATACCATTAGATACCATTTGGTGATAAAAGAATCACTTTAGGTATACAACGAAGGCAAGCTGGTTACTGACGCGTGCAATTACAACAAACCTCAAACCCAGCTGAGACTAAACTCTCCGGATGCAGTGATTCAATTCCACTCCAACTCGCAAGAAAATGGACTTGGATTCAGGATAAAATATGAAGCGGGTTAGCTTTTCTCCCTTCAAAGATGTTGCTAACTTTTTAAATTAGAACGAAATTAGTTAAACTTTCTGTTATTATGAGAATGTTTGTGGACAAATAATATCTAACACAAGTTTCGAGATATTTCTTGTAAGAAGGCAAGTCGTAATCGATAATTTGTCGACTCAATCTTCATTAAAATATGCTTGGAATTATTCTTTTTACTAAACTCATAAATTCAAGTCTGCGAAAAAGAGTTCTCCGGAAACGGAACGATTCAAACCTGGAATTACCCGAATGGAGGCACGGCCGGCAAATGTACTTATATCATTAAAGGAGCCCCATCTCAGGCAATACAAATAACGTAGGGCATCTTTAAAAATTATTATTTATTTCTAAAATTCAGATTCAAAACTATCGGTTTACGCGTCATCGCTCAAACACGGTGCTTCTACAACAGGAATATTACCGATTTCCCTAATTATGTCGAGGTTAATTAGTCAATTGCCTCACTTTTAACTATCCTAATTAAGTTCCAAGGAGGCAAATCCGACGACACGTACTTGAATCAACGATATGTCTGCTCGAGATATCCATTTGTCGAGGAGGGTAACTAGCTCCGTTACTTAGGGTAATTAACTAAATAACTACAGGATCATTGACCATGAGCCTGAACCGACCCTTGACAATTACGGTAGTTAGCGATGGAAATAAGAATTTCAAAGGACTATTGATGGAGTATAAGACCTGGGATATCGGTATGGGGTTTTTTATCTTTTAAAATATAAAACCCCCTAAAATTTCAGGTTGCGGTGGCCTTTACACCGGATTTTCCGGGCAGATTAACTCTCCTAATTACCCGAACAATTATTTGCCTTTCATGCACTGCGTTTATACAATCACGGTTCCATGGGTCAGTAGGGAAATAACCCTTTTTGTGGGCAAAGGTGAATTTCCAGATGAAAGTGGTGAAACTGACGTTCGATAATTTCAATACTGAACTCCAAAATGGCGGTGGAGACTGTCAACACGATAAATTAGAAATTTACGAGTCTTATCAGAGCCCTGAAAAGCACGGAAAGTTGCTGGGAAGGTATGAATTAGGAAAAAATAAATAAGAATAATAACGAGAGGTAGATTCTGCGGAACGATGATCCCTCCGGTAATAGTGTCGTCGAGATATTCAATGGTTCTAGTCTTCACGTCCGATAGATCGGTCCAGAGTGAAGGGTTCTCGGCGAAATACGAGGTTAAGATTTGCATGCGATCCTATTATCGTTATCTTAAATAATTTAATACCTATAAAATTATATGAAACCCACAATTTTCCAGGCAATCGATCACAGGTTGAGCTGCGATCGAACACTGGTTGACCCATCTGGATTCCTCGAATTCAACGGGTCCCTAGCCGAGTATAAGAAGTGCGAATTCCATATTGTGGCGAGTCAAAAAGGCTTTTTTTTCGACGAAACAATCAATATTTAGGTACCAAACAAAGCCAGAATTTTGCTGAACATGCAGAATTTCTCGATCCCTTGTGCTCTGTCGAAATTACAAATAAAAAATGGTCCTTCTACTCAGTCGGCTGGATTCGCATCGTTAGGAGAATCCTCGGAAGTGTGCGACGGGATGAGGGTAGGTTTAATACTTTTCTTTTAAATTCCGATCAGTCAGAACTATTAATTTATTGTGGTTATCATTGAGCCTTTATTAGTTGAAACATAGAAATTTAGAAGATAATGCGCTTTTTTTTTAACTTTTTTGCTTATTTAACACTGGTCAATCCGGATTATCGAATTACATTTTAAATATTATTTAAGCCTATTTTATTTGAAACGTATAGAATTTTCAAAGGTTCTATTGCTAATCTAATGTGATGTAGCAGTCATCGACTTATATTCAATATCATTGGACCAATTTAATTGTGAAAAGTAATTTAATGCTAGGTTTCCTCACTCCGCTCCCAATCCAACAGAATCACGATGATTTTTACGACTACAGATTCCAGAACGACCTATTTCAACATTAGCTATGAGCAGATTGGCTCAGGTATATCAAATTTTCCACTACATGCACAATATTTCAAAATATTTATAATCATTTATGAAACCTGTTAAATTCATTCAATTATTTTAGGCTGCGGAGGTCACATCTCAGGAATCTCCGGGTCCGTTTCTTCACCTCAGTATCCACTAAAAGACAACCGAAACCACGACTGCAAATGGGTCCTTGCAGTTGCGTTAGGTAAGATTGATATTTTAAATAGCAAGACCTGTAAAAAAAAATACGTTAATTTTCTTAAATTGAACTACTTCGTTGTCTTGTGTGCATGCGTTATCTTGAGATTTGCATAAATTCTTAAATTTTTAGGAAATAAGGTCAGGTTCGCATTGACTTCACTGGATGAAGTGGGAAGTGCCGACGAACAAGGCTACTGTATGAGGTCGAAAGCTTTCGCGAATAGGCTTGATGTAAGGATTTGTTTGCGAAAGTAAATTTTGTGGACTTTTAGATCCTGGACAGCCCGGACTACGGCTCGAAATTGTTGCAGCGATTCTGTAGAAAGGAAGTCGCACCAGAGCCGATTACTTCAGATGACAATGAAATCGTCATTCATTATAAGCAAGCATTGAAAATTTTAAATGTTGCAAGATTTTGTAATGTGAAAGATGATTCCTCTTCAAATACTATTGCCGGCAGTTCTAGGCTTTTTATTGAAAATCTAAATAAGTAACAAATTAGTGAGATAAGAATTAGATTACTCTAAGATCACCAAAGAATTAAGCAAGGAAAAACGTGTAAAATTGTATTAACTTAGGCAAGCCGGTGGAATGTACCCTGGCGCTGCGACTTCTGGATTTCTAGGTCATTTTAGTACAGGTACATAGATTTGCATTCTTGTTTATTTAAATTAAAGTTTAGTTTGTACTGGTATCAAACTATCTGGAGCGACAGGATCAATTCAATCACCAGGATACGGCTTCGCGGTGCACACTCCGAGATTCTGTACTTGGACAGTTGAGGCTAGTAATTTAATTAGTTTTTTTTTATATATATAAATATTTGAGATTTAAGGTCTCCCAAGGAAACAGAATCGAGTTTAACGTCCAGCACTTTAATATTGAACCGGTTAACAAATTCGGAAGATCTACTTTCTGCTCAGGAAATTATCTTCAGGTAAACTTAGGAAGGAAAATTTAAAAGGCGATTTTTTCAGTTTGAACCGAGTAAACTGGACACGTCGTCAATTGCCAAAAATTCTCAAGGGCTAAAGAACAAAACCATCCCTGCTGACGGACGCGTTTGTAATGATGTTGGAATACCTTCAAAATTTACTGTAATTTGGAAGGAAACTAAGGCAATTAATACGAAAGAATAATTTTAGACCAACACGAATTCAATAACAATTACCTTCACATCTACCGTGAAAGAACAGAATCATTTCTTCATCACTTGGAAACGAATCGGTATATTTTTCAAAAGATACCAAAGAGACCGTTCAAACTCAGTTGTAATGCAACTCGCTCGAGATAGCATGGGAAATCGAGAAAGCACAAAAATTATGCAATCGCGCTATTATTTTTCATGCTATTCGAGCGAGTTGCAAGTTGCATTGCAACCAAGTATTGAACGGGTCCAGGGAAAAAAATTTGAAGGCTGCGAAAAAATGGACACCGATATCTTCATGAACGTGAACAAAATGGACAAAAATGCTAGTCTATGGGAGTGCGATTGGGTTTTGTCGGTAATTATCTAGGAATAATTCAGATTTAATCACCATAATTATACCTCAGGTACCAATCGGCAAGCAAGTCGTATTGAAAGTCAAGGACTTCTCCGTCTATTACGAGCAGAGTTCTGAAAGCTCAAACAGCTGCAATTACACTGACAACCCATTCCAGGGGATTGCGGTTTGGAAAAGGATAAAGACGATTCTTATTTTCCAAAGGTCGGATTCAGGTCTACCAAGGCACAAGCAATGCGTCAGGTATAGCGGAAATGCACTGTTTCCCGGCGAAAGACATTCTCTTCACATCGCACACCAATGAGATGTACGTCAGGCTAACGGTGGGTTTCAGGCCAATATTCGACGAATCTTAAAAATGCGTATTTTACTCAAATGTGGAGGCATATATCAACTATTCAGATCATCCCCAAGAACGCCATTCCTGACAAGCATGGAATCTTCTTCACTGCTGTTTACGTATCTGTCGATCACGGCGTCAATGAAAGCTATTGTGGAGCAGATATCACCGTCAAAATGAATCAATCGACAGTTCTGCATTCACCGAATTACCCCTCTATGTATACGGCTGGCGTGATGTGCAAATGGATATTGAGAGTAAGAAAATCTAATATATATTTCGTGCTGCAACAATTTTTTGGCATGTTTTATCTAATAACAATTAATATGTTGCCTTAATTTTAATCAAACTAATTTAGCCACCTCCTGGACACTATCTCAGATTCACGCTAATAGATTTTCAAACCGCAGATTCTTTTAACAAGCTCTTCCGAGCCGCTGACAACGTATACAATCGAATCGTCGGCTGTTATCAGGGAAGCCTGACTCACAGTGGGCTGTTGCTGATTTTTGATGGAAACCATACAAGAACATCGAAACTTCTCTCGATTTGCACAGATCTGAAAGACAACCAACCTGTGATTGATGCGAAGAGTGGCGATGTAGGTTTTCAAATAGCCTGAGTAGAGGGCGCAAATAGAGTAAAATTTTCGAGACGACTTTTCCTAAGAATTTTTCGTCATAATGGCCATGCATAGTATTTTTTAAGTAGAATTCTTAAAAAATGACGTTAAGTAATTCCTGGTAAAATTTCTCGAGGAACATTTTTTCCATTTTGATAATTTTCGAGTTTCTTGGGCCTCCCCTGTAAAATCCCCAAAGCGATTATTAGACTTCGGACCTCGACAAACATTTTTGGAGAAAAAAGACTAGAAAAGAGCGAGCCTCAAGCAAGTGCACATCCTTCAAATTTGACGAGTCGCACGAAGTGCACAATGCGCAACTTTTTGATAGGAGCATCGGTATGATAAAGTGTAAATAAATTTGGAGTTCACGCATGCTGGCCAGTTCAATTATTTTGGTTTCATGATCAGAACTTCGATTTCGAAAAACAACTTGCGCCCTCTAGCTTTGAAGGAAAAGTAGACATTTGTTATTTCAATCGTGTAATCAGCAGGTGTGAGTAAATTTCAGACGCTGGTAGAATTCAACGGAGCCGTGTCCCCAATGACGTACAAATCCGGCGAATCCCAAGCCGAGAGGAGAATCGGCTTCAAGCTCAAAGTCGAAGCCGTCTGTGGCGGAATCGTCTATGCTGACGATCAACTGCGCACATTCGAATTGCACGAAGCCAACAACGAGCCGATCTGCAACATCACGTTCAAGAAGAAGAATGAGGATGATGACGGCATTTACATGAGAGTTGTGGAAATTGGGTCTAGGGACGTCGGATCGAGTGACGCTAGCGATAGTTCCAAATCATCTAAAGTCGTCGTCCAAGTCGATGGCGAATCAATAAATTCCACCCATATATTTGACTACTCGAACAATTTCAACCCCGTAGCAGCAGAGTACCGTGGTAGCGACCAGATATCCGTTGTAATGGAGCATAAACCCGGAGATGGTGCCCTTGACTTCATCCGAATGGATTACTCGACCGAAATCAATCGTTGCGGCGGCGAAATCAGAGGATCGGGAGCATTTTTGGTAGGTCCAGCAAATCCAGCAGAAGAATTCGACTGCGAGTGGACAGCGGAGAACTCACCAGGAAACTCGGTCGCGCTGATCGTCCAACAACTGAGGCTTCCAGTAACTCAAAATTGCACCGACTCCTTCCTCGAAGTCCGCAAATTCAATGAGAGCGGCGAAGTCATGGAGAGGATTTGCTCCTATCAAACGGGTGTCCCGAAGGTCTATGAAGAACAGAAGCTCTGGTTCCGCATGCGCTATAGGAAACCGGATGAGGAAGACCCCGACGCAGACGCAGATGTCGTTCCAGCGTATAAGATCAAGGTCAAACAATACGCTGGTGGTTTCACAAACTCGCACGTAATCGAAGCACCATTGAAACCACGCTACTATGGAGAGATAGTCTGGAAGTTCAAGGGAGAGCAGGATCAAGGAATTCTGATCAAATTCGAACAGCTGGGTGTCCCAGAGAGAAGTCGAGGCATGAAGTTCTTCCAGTCAGCGGATAGCTACGAAGACGACGATTCTCAAATCGTCACGGCACGAAATGTCTTCATCAAGGGTCATATGCCGCAGTCAGGTAGGAAATGATAGTGATTTTTTATGGATAAATTTTCAGACATTTACCTTCCCTATAGCTCTGTATCGGTCAGAGCGAACAATGACGACAACTTCCGCTTTACCTGGCAATCCATTCCAGAAAATGAGTACAAAAACGAGTCTGTAGAAACCGCGAGCTCTTCTCCGACAAAAATCGACTACGCCTGTGGAGGTCTGATGACAGCTACTTGGACTTGGCAAACCATCGAAAACCCCAAGCACACGCCATCGGATTCTGACGAAGAAGGTCGATAGTGTTGATAGCTTCTTTGAAATTTTGATTATGGTAAATTCAGAGGTAGCATACGCGCCAAACTTGCATTGTAAGTGGTCTATTGAACGGCCGAGGTTCCGGGGCATCGATGTGAGGATTGTTTATGCTGACTTGGAAGTAGATCCAGCCTGTGAATTCGACTACATCGCTATTACGACTTCGCTTGGCGACGCGAATGATGCCAAGTTCCACGGGGATGATCTGACGCATGCAGCTAGATACTGCGATAATAAGCTAGCGAATATGTCGCTCAAGTACTCTTCCAGCAAGGCAACTAAAAACCTGAACTTCCTTAAAGAGTGTACTAGTTTAGTTCGTTTACCTCCATTTCGTCACGGACCACAGCAGGGCTGGCAGGGGCTTCAGAGTGCAGTATCGACTAAATTGCAACTCGTTCGATCACATCCCGCTGTCTGATGGAATCCTGGACAGATACTTGACAAGTCCGAACTATCCGGTTTCCCTAAAAGAAAAGATGGTAATTGTAAGACGAAGCGTCGAGAATATCGAAATTTCAGACCTGCGTCTGGACTATCATCCTCCAATCGAATCGTCATATCAACGTTCAAGTTGAAGATCTCGACTTGGAAGAGACGACGGGTTGCGTCAGCGAGTACCTGATGATTGTAGGGATTCTCCTTGAAAATAGGAGATATCAAAATTTCCAGAACTCCCACCTGGGAATGGGCGCCAACTCTAAGGACTCCAGGTACTGTGGTGTGCTTGATCCGGGCGAGAGAGCAAACCTGACGACTCCCAATGGCAGACTGTTCATCAAATATGCCACGCAAGGAGCATCCAATAGAAGAGTTGGTCCCTTTTCATTCGTTTTGTATAATATAAGATCCGAGCACCCAATTGCTCCATCAATTTATCCAATATTTCAAGAGAGCTTTTAAGCATACTATTCGATGATGATTATTAACCCGAATCGAGCACTCAATTGTTTTGTAAATTTTCATATTCTTCAACAAGAATTTTCATGAAACATAAAGGCAAAATTAGGGATTCCGTCTCCGCGTCGTCGAGTACCTGGAAACCTGTTCTTCAAACAATCTTTTCCTGGACGAAGCAAACCCAGTGAAGACGTTCCTGACACCGAGATATCCTCAATGTGAATTCAGAATTGTGTTAAAAATCATTAGAATGAAATTTAGTCCTTCCAAGCAGCATGGACTGCGCGTATCTCATTTCAGCGCCGAATGGGCATCGTCTGAAGTTCACAATCGACCCTCAGGGCTTCAGGATGGAGGCGAACGGGTTTTCGAAGAACAGGTAAAGAATCTTGTCGACGTTCAAAATACGGCAAGGATTTTCAGCTCATGCGTCTGCGACGCTTGTGATTTCGTCGAGTTGAGGGACGGACCTACTGACGAGTCCCCTCTCTTTGGCGCGTACTGCAACTCCAATCCGCCCTCGACTATTACGACCACGGGCAATTATTTATACCTGAGAATAAGGACAGATTCCTTCGTCAACAGCAACGGATTCAAGGCTACTTATGAATTGGGTACTCTGCAGATTAACTTAAAAAGTTCGATATGAAAGATTTTTAGCATCTTGTGGTGGCACGATTAATTTAAGGCCAAAAAAGAATGAAATCTTGACTTCGCCGAATTTCCCACACCCATATCCAGTCAATGCAAACTGCACATGGACGATACGATCTCCGAATACGCATATGGTGGAGGCGAGGTAAGGATATATTTTTGAAAGTATTTCGGAAATATATAGCGATCAAATAAGGCAATCACATCACTATTTAGCCAAGATTTTCTTGAAACATTATTTTTCAGAATCTCCCACCTATCACTATACCCAGCTGCCAAGTGCAGTTACGAACGCTTGCTTATCAGAGATGGAAATTCAACTGGTAATTCTTCAGAATTCTTTTTCCCCCAGGAGTTGCTATTTTATAGGACGACTCTTGACCGACCCAACCTGTATCTCCTACACTAGTGGTGAATGGTTCAGGTCTTCGAGCTCTGTCATGACGATCATGATGGAGATGAATGGGACGATTGAGCAGGTGAAGAAAATTCTGACTCCAGACCTAGGGAGGAAGATTGTAAAAAAGAAAACTCATGCTACCTAACCTTACCGTAAAAACCTGATTGAAACCTCCCTCGGAAAGGGGCCTGAAAATAGAAGCCCATGGACTTCAGTTAGAGGTTTAATGGTATATGAATTTCCTTCGCCAGACAATAGTGCTACTGCCCAGATCAGCCTGACTTTGATATCGAAAACTGATATTGATGGAGACATTCGCACTAAAACAACGAAATAATATTGAAAGATCGGATACTTCTAATTCTTTGAAACCTAAAACTATGTGTCCTCTTCATTTTCAGCGTCCAAGCCCTATGTATTGCCGAGATCGAAAGTGCGGACTCTCGATGGAACTCCGAGTCAGTGAAATCGGTTGCGGAGGTCTTATCACTGACCTCGCCGGCAGCATCACTGCGCCAGGATATCCGAATCGGCTCCTCCCGAACGTTAGATGTCAGTGGACCTTCCGAGCACCGATAGAGTTCACCTACGCTTTCAAATTCTCGTTTGAGGGGGAGAAGAACGTACAAATCTGTATTATTTCGGATTACAAAAAGGAATTCAGGGCTTCATCCACCACCGCTTCGGGGGACAGTGCTATGGGGATCTATCGGTAATTTTTTAATTATAAAAAAAATTCAGCTATTTCAGATTTCCAACGGACTCCCGGAACACGAAAAGTCAGGAGCGTTTTCAATGAGAAACTTCTGCGAAAACATGACGACGCTTACTGGACAGAGCGACGTCATGACTGTGACGTAATACTTAGAAAAAAGTCAATGAGTTAGATAAGTGAAATCATAATTTGTAGATACTCCGATATGTCCACTATAGATCAAATGATCCGGAGTCAGGCGGCAATGGACGACGATACCTATTACGTGCCCTTCAAGTTGACGTATCAAAGGGTTAGGGTTAACTTCAAATAACGCGATTAGCGATTTTCGCGCTTAGGTACCGGCCAATCCAGAATGCTCCATAGCATTAAAGGCGAACTCATCGATGGAATACAATATTTCAAGGGCGGAAGTGATTCAAGCGTCCAAGTCCAAAACGACGGCGTTCATACAAAGTTGGATCTTTACAAAATAAGAGTTAAAAACCCAAGCTATGTTAAATATTTGCAAGAGCATCACCAACTTCCTTATTCTATTTTTGAAAAATTACGACTATTTTCAAATATCTGCATGAATAGATCACATTATTTATATTCTGTTTCGTTAACTTATGATTTAGACAGACTTGTTCAACTTAAATTACTATTATTAGAATTCTGCCACGCTCAAATAGTCAGACCAGAGAACTACGGAACGACTGTTGTTTCCATCAAGAACTACACCAGCGAGCAGGGAGCCCAGTCCTTCTACGGCGCGAGGTGCTCGGATTGGGGCAGCTTCATTCAGATCAAGTGTTAGTTCTTTCGAATCTATTCGTTGGTAGCGTGAGTGAAATACGGATATCAAAGATGCTCTCAACATATTCGATTCATTGATGCATATATTTTTGGCAGAATATGCTATTTGAGAAGAGGCCACGTAGAGAATCAATTAGTTCAGACTTAATTTTTGATGTTTAGTATTGTGATATTTTGAAACATAAAGCTTCCATTCTTCAGCGAACCACTCCGACCCCAACGATCTACCTCAACTAAATGAGCGATATTGCAATGCTACCTTCGATGCTGGTGAAATAACTAGAGAAGATCGACCTTGTCATAACATCGATTTTTAGGAACTAACTCAATGCTATTGCTTTATGTCAACCCTGTTATCGATATGTACACGTACACTTGGGCCAATGCTTACTTGAGTAATCAACCACAGAACTTCATACTGGAAGTCGGGTTTCAAAGTGAGGAGATTTATCGTGGAATGCTATTAGACTTATATGCTATAAGAAGTGCCATTAGATATGAATTTTTTCGTGAGATATTGAGGTTTACATTTGAGATTGGGCGTTTTGCAAGATATCATAAAAGTTAAAACTTAGGATGCGGAGGCATCATCGAGAACGAAGGAGGTGGCACGATTGCCAGTCCAAGCTTCGGAAGCGGTGTCTATTTGAAGAACTCCAGGTGTCTGTGGCAATTAATGGCCCCGGAAGGCAGAGTAGTCAAGGTTCGCTTTAAAGTAATGAACGACGGTTGCATTGAAATCTCTTTATTCATTCGTTGTGAAAAGTTGGTCGAAGAAAGAAGGCGTGAAAGAGGAAGAGAGATTCGCGGAAGGGCGTCATCGGAAGATGATTCCGGCGTCAGGAAGCCGGAAGTGTTCAGCGCTTTCCGTATCCGTAATATCCTGAAATAGGTCGGTAAATACCCTCACAACAAGTGTGCTCGCAAGTTATTCATGTGAAATGAACTAGAAGTAAAATCGTTACCGTAACCACTGTATCCAGGGTATCTAAAGTAATCGGTAAATTGCGTTATTTTGAGTGATTCACAAACCCATATCCACCGTAATAACCACCATAGCCACCCCATCCTCCGAGACCGTATCCCCCGTAGTAGCTACCCTGAAATCGGAAAAATTACTACCCCAACTATTCCTGTTGATTTAAAAATCGATTTTTCGCTCAAAGCTCGAAGCATTGCGATATTTTCCGAGGTATCGTTGGGTGGAAAGTCTTCTAAGATGAATATCTTGATTAAACTCCACTCACGTAGTACTGGGCGACGGTGTCCTTGACGGCGAAGACGGCGAAGAGAGCGAGAACGAGGAGAAGAGTGAGCTGAGTGGATTGCATGTTGAGCTGAAGATGCAAGACGATGCTTGATGGTTCAATCGACAAGGCGCCCGGTATTTATACTTCTATCATCGTCTCCCCCAATTCGACTCCGCCCTTAAATTTTTCTGCAAAAAAATTATCTGGATGTCAAAGTTGGGCTGTTTGTCAACAGAAATTAGCTGGGTTGGGAAGGAAAGCGCTGCCAATATTAACTGATCCTCCTCTTCGCCTACTGAAACTGGATACTATTTCTCCGGAAAACGCCCAGACTTTTCCGCCGGTAAGCGAATAAAGGAGCAATATGCGCAGTGTATGCGCTTTCACACACGTTTGTGTACGTTTAGGTAAAGGTTGAAAAGTGAGCGAAAATGTTAGGCAAATACGAGAGAATGAAGCGCGAAAAATCGGTAAAATACTGCGCAAATACAAGAAGCTAATGCCAGAAATAAACTGTCCGCGGCAAAAATGCCGCAATTTCTGACACTTTGCGGTTTTTGTCAAAACTTCTACCGATACTTTGAGTAAATAGAGGGTATTCTGCAAATTGCCGAAATTTTTCTGTAATACGATCGACTTACCGAAAGAAAAATATGCGCTTGCCAAAATTCCTCACCTATCCAAACAAATGCTTCAGAGTTGTCATGTACATCTGTAGTTCTGTGGTAGAGTTAGTTCAAATCCAGTGAGTAAAGTGTTCATAAAAAATCTGGTTTTGAGAAGAGAGTTAAAAATGTGTAGCATAACGCAAATAACGATATTTTAGGGCGTCAAATTTCATCATGTACTTACTTGATTTTTATACAAAGAAAGAGCACTGAAAATAAAAAATGTTGGAAAAACATTCAATTCCAGATAACTATCGTATCTATGGATATTGAGTATGAAATCCACTGCAATCTCGACTCGTTAGTCGTTAATGATGGTATAAATTTAAATATTAAATATTTTATTATGCTTAAATACATTTTAGGTCTTCACCGTAATGTTATTCACCGCTATTGTAATCGTGAACAATCCAACGAAGTCGCAGCGAATTTCGTATTGCAAGAGAGATTTAGGGTAATATAATATTTGAATTAATCAGTTCTTTCTCTGATACAAGTCCGGGAAGTTCTCTTATATGCATTCTTGAGGATTCAATTTGAAAATATTCGACACTTTAGAAGTATTTCAGTTAAATTTATAGCAAATAAAAACCGTCAGCCGATACATGACCCTAATGTGGCTTACCGATGGCCAAAACGAGTACAAGGGCTGGAAAATCGACTACGAATTTATCAACGACGACGCAGGTATTTTATTAATTCATTTAAACATATTTTAAAAATCATAGAGTGTGGTTTCAATACAAAGGGCATGGGCGGAATCATTATCTCTCCCAATTTCGGCAATGGTAAAGAATACGACAACAATTTGGAGTGCGTTTGGGATGTTCAGGTACCAGAAATGGGCGTTTGAAACCATTTTATTACTATTTAGGTACCACAAGGCTACCATATCCGAGTCAATTATAGTCATTTCGACATTGAGCTTACGCCGAATTGCTCGAAGGATTATTTGATTGTAAGAAAGAAGTTGCTTAAAATAATTTGCATTGTTTTTAGTTGTCCCAAGAGCACAATGGTAAGGGAATTGCTCCGATTGGAGACTATGCCTTTGTTTTCGAAGACGAGGAAAAAGAAGACCCGATTTGCGGGTTCTTTTTACCGAAGGACTTCGTTTCGGAGAGTAACCGAGTCAAATTGAACTTCACGACCGATAGCTCGAAAACGGCTAAAGGGTTCAGAGCGCAGTGGGCTGCAGGTACTTAAAGATTGATATTTCAGTTATTTTTAGGCTAACAACTCATACACTAAAATTGGTTCAAAGTTGCATTTTGTTTTCACAAAATATAATATGTTTTTAACTTTTCAAAGTTACCCTGTGATTGGTTTAATTCATTCAGCTTATGAGATAACAATCAGCATAATCGCAGGTATTTTTAAGAATGCGGAACCGTGTTTACCTTGTCCGACGGCGTCGTTACGTCACCCGGATTTCCAGACTCCTACCCGAACAAGGACCAGACCTGCTACTACCTTATTAATCCGCAGTTGATGGTAAGAGATTCAACCAAACTGTTTATAAACTGCTATACCTTTTTCATCGAAACCTGACCTTAGCTCTAATTTTCTAGCTTCTCATTCGTTCTCTCGCTCCTCCTTTCTCTGAGACATCTATCTTTTGACGGCGAACAGAGTAAAGCGACTATAGAGCGGTGATAAGACGCCGAGTTTAGAAATACAATTCGGCAACAGTCACGACTTTCTTCTATTAAATAATTTTTGACGAATTTAACAGATAAATGAGAGAACGTTCGGAAGTGGGACAGCGAATGAGAAGCTGGAAAAATGATAGACAGGACCAGAATTTGATTAAATGCAAACTAAATTTAGGCCGCATCCGAAAACATCCACGCCCTGGAGAAGGAGCGGGAAGGCATCGTTGTGTTGAAATTCGACGTTTTGGATTTATCGAGTTATCGGGGTAAATTAAGAAGAATCAGATTACAAAAATCAAGCAAACTTGAAAAAGCAGTTTTGAAGTATCCTGATAACGTGGAATGTGAAGTGTAGTTCGAGGCTAGGAATAGAATTGGGATAAGGAGGAATAGTAAAGAAAAGTAACGTCCTCATGCCATCACGTAATTTACTAATTGTTATTTGAAAATCCTTACTCTTTCAGTATCCATGGACCGAGACGGCTGTGACACTGACTACGTGGAGATCATTGATGTGTCCGTCAACAGACCTGTCAGAACCCTATGTGCAGGAGATGAACTGCCTACAGACCCAATTTCCATCAAGGTGATAAATTTGAGCATTGAAAAATAACAGGACTTTTTGACAACGAGGTAGGAAATATGGTGTTGGGTTGGCTAAGAAGAAATTTGTTTTGTTGTTAAAGAAGTCAGTTCATTTTTATTGCTATAAAACTACGAAACTTTAGATAATTTTAGTCTTTAGGGTCAAGTCGGTATCAAATTCGTGACCAATGAAACCTTCAGAGCGGGAGTAAATCGGGGTCATAATGGAAAAGCGCACAAAGGGTTTAAATTGACGTATAATATGCACTGTAAGTAGTTTTTTTGTCGGGAAAAATAGACAATTTTAGTCTGCGGCGGCAATATTCAACTTGATGAAGAGAAAATGGTGACTGAAATCACGTCTCCGGCCTATCCTCTGCAATACCAAATGGAAATGGACTGTATCTGGAACATCACCGCGCCGAAAGACAGGATTTTATCGATCAAGTATTTTAGGACCTATTTTTAGAGGCATAGGAAAATTTTAGAATTGTCGCAATGGAACTTGAATTAACTGAGGATTGCTTTGCGGATGGATTGGAGATCTATGATGGTTCGTTCATCAACAACCAATCGAGTCTGGGCAAATATTGCGGCGATATGTCGGGGTATTTTATTGTGGAATTTTTAAAAAAAGTTTTTTTTTCTCAGTCGAGAGATTTCATGAATTGACTTAATTTGAAAGCACATGACAGTTATTATTGTATCGACCAAATTGAGTGACAGTTCGTGCGCTAAAGAGCGCCTTGCGAGAAATGCGCGTCACGACTATACGCAATGAGGGAGGCTAGAGCACCGAGAAAGAGTGGTACGCAATTTCCTCTGCGTCTCTCACTATTTTCTGACACACAAACTTTCATTTAATTTGACCGAAACAATTATTTAATGAAACTTTAAAAAAAAAAAAAACTTAGATTAATTTGTGAATATTCATTTGACAGGAAAAGCACCAATGTTGTATTTTTGTCATATTCTGTATTTCCCCACCAAATTTGCGTTTCCTTCCAATTTTCTTGCTTCTCATTCTTCTCGCCATTTCCACACTCTCGCCTCTTCTTTCCCAAAGACATCTAGCTAAGAACGAGATGTAATGGCAAGACTTTGGTATAGTAGTAATGCGTTGAGTATTCTCAAGTCATTTGGCAAAGGCTTCAGCCATCTCCTTTGCAATAACTTTAGCATATTTAGCATAGTTAGGTATGAGAGATGATGAAAACGAAAACGAGAAAAATTGAGGGGAACGAAAATTTGATGGCAAGTACAGAGTAATTTGATCTTCAACATTTTGAAACATAAAATATCTTCAGAGTACCCTCAACCCGTTTCTCAACCAAGTCCAATGCCGCAGTCGTTCGCTTCACGGCTGATGACAGCATTACCGCCGCTGGATTCAGACTAGTTGTTTCCGCTACTTTAGGTTACTTTATTTCTAGACATCTTCAATTATCCCATTTAACTATTAGGTCCTACAAAAGGCTGCGGAGGAAAACTCGTGACGGCTTCTGACGCCTGGAAAACTCTGTCGAATCCAAGGGATCAGGATGGTACCAATTAAATTAAGTTATTCCATGAACTAAGATATAATTAGGCAATTACTACAACGGCTTGGCGTGCGGATGGACGATCAAGAGTCCTGACGACACCACGATAGAGATAAGGATTGATGCTGTTGACACTGAAGAGCTGCAACATCTCCCTGGGGAAAAACCGAAGAAATACTGTGTCGATGAACTGACGGTAATTAAGAGTAGTTAAAGGGGTAATTAGAACAATTAAATCTAGATCTTTGATGGATACAGAAAATTCTCCCCTATTCTGGTGAACGATATCTGCACGAAGAAACCGCCTTTGCAGTTACCGATGACGTTCTTCACTTCACATAGGTAAGTAGTTTTTTTCTTTTACGTTCGAGATAGATGGAATATTGGTGTAATGATGAATTTTAGCGTTGCCTATGTCTATTTTGAAACCGACGAAAACGGCGTTGCAGAAGGATTCAATATTTCCTACAGAGAGGCGAAATGTCAGTCAATTTTCTTTATTTCGTTAAAAAATTTCGAGTTTCAGTGCAATGTGGTGGAACTCTGAGCCTATCACCCGACAAAGACGACAACATTTTCTACGAGACTAAAATTGATGGTCCGTTTTTCCAGACTTTTGAAAATCATTTAGCAAACCATGATCTTTAGCCGCTAGAACGAACGAGAAGGTGATAAGATGCCGATGGTTCATCAAGGCACAGGGCAATCAACCAATCGAACTCGAATTTTCGTGGGTCTAAAAATTAACTTTCCGAAAAATAGGGAACGTTTAGGAACTTCAACATCGACTCGAAGGAGCCCGACTGTTCGGATTCGTTCTTGGAGATACGAGACGTCGGCATTTTGACGAAATGTGATCATCCTGCTTGCGCGAGGGATAACAAGGACAAGAAGAACATTCATTTGTGTGGATCCGCTCTACCAGCAAGAATCGTCTCAGGGACACAAGTTCTGCAGGTTGGATCAGAAGGCAACTAAAATTTGACGGAGTGTTTTTCTCCACAATACTTCTTTCAAATTCCACTCTCTCGCTTAATCACTAACTATAGCACTCCGTTAAATCTTGACCACCAGACCAGAAAAATTAATATGTCTGGAAAGAATAAACATCTTCTGAAGGAATAAAATTATTTCAGTTAACCTCCTCAGCAATCGTGGAACCTGGCAAAAAGGCATCTTTCAACGTCACCACAAGAATTCTGAACAGTAATTTTTGAAAAAATTTTTAAATAGGAAGAAGTTTACAGATTGCAACAGGACGATCGACGTCGTGAAAATCCAATCAGGAAGACTGACTAGTCCGAACTTCCCTAACCCGTACAACCACAACTCGACGTGCATCACGAATTTGTCTGCAAGAAGAAACCATAAGATACTGATTGTTTTTAGGTAAAAGAATGCAGGAAAATCGATAAAATTTGAAAAAATCCATATTTTAGACAATTTGACATGGAGAGAGGCAAGGTGGAGAGATACCGCGTGGTGGGTCAAAGACGAATCACCGAGTACGAACTCGAATGCGCTTTCGACTATTTGAATGTAGGGTTTAAAGATTTTCCAAAAAAAAAATAGTAAATTATTGAATTTCTTTTATTTTTCTTTAGATAACCGATAATTCTGAACTCGTGAAAAGTTACTGCGGTGGAAGTATACCAAGCACGTACCTGACTACTAGCAATAATGCTGCGGTAATTTCGAAACATATTTTTCCCTGGAAGATTTTGAAGTTTAGCTAATATTCTCTTCGGATGACACTTTAGCTACCGAGGGCTACGATGCAACCTACTTCTTAGTGACTGAAAAACCGAGTATTTTTCTTTGATCTGATTAGAAATTAGAAGTTAACAACTCAGATAATGTCATAATCTTCTCCGATAATTACGATATGATGGGTGTTCTCTCCAATCCTGGATACCCAGCTTATTACAATAAATCCATGACTTATGTGTAATTTTGCAAAAATAGGTGAAATTTTTGAAATTTACCGAATTTAGCTGGAAAATCAACCCTCCGAACGGACACGCTTGCACATTGAACTTCCTTGGATTTGGAGTAGCAGTTCTAGTTAATAGACCAGAAGATTGTCTTACTTATGGTCAAAATTTCAAACTTATTCTTAAAAGTAACTAGTTTTAGATGAATACGTTGAAATTGAGCAAAATAGTGGGCTACCAGGCGATAGGAAATCAGATACGGCCAGACTCAGGCGGTGTTCAATGGTTTTTTTTTTCTTGAAAATTGATACAATTCATTTATTATTTATTAATTTAGACGGGTGACGATGCGTTCGATAAGATTGACCTAGAGCTTGGAGTGGACAGATGGGTGAAAATCACCATGAAAACCGACGATAATTCGCGTAATTTCAAATAACCACGCGTATGTCTTAAAGTTGTAATTTCAGAAAACGACGGAGTTGGACTGAAAGTTTCCTGGGAATGCTTAAATTATCAGCAACCTAATGTATAAATCTTAATTTATCGAAATTTTATTGTTGATCTACACTATCTCGTATTTATTAACAATCAATACCGATTAAATCAGGATACACGAAAAGGTGAGAAAGGGACAAAATTGAGAACCATGTTCCTGGGCAGATTTTTAATTATATTTTTTCAAAGTTTTAATTTCCAATAGCATCAAATTGCTGTATATTGATTCCATTTTAATTTCGTACAAATGGGGCGCATTAGCTAATGACGTTGCCTTCGACTGTTAATGAACATGGTATTGTAGATCTATGAAATACGAGTTTAATAATTTATTAAATGAAGATTTTTACTATATATTACAAATAAATATATGTAAATGATATTTTCGATTAATTTTGATAGTTCGGTCTTCATCTTGTCAAATATGTATTTTTGCTATATCAGATTATCAGATCGTTTTTCTGCTACAAGGCCATTCACGAGTGAACATGTTGTAAAGGGCTAATTCTCTAATTTCCATATAAAGAAATCGAGAATAGGGAATCAGTGGACAGAATGACACGATGGCAGTGAAAGTACGCACGCCCAAACCATTGTTGTTACAAAAATAATCGCCCACAATGGCGGGGGAGACAAGAAAGAAATTAGAATCGGACACAATACCTAGTTGTATACAAAACCACCATTGTCGAACAGCGACAATCACTTGCCAATTTCAAATCGACTGCAAACCGCTTTCCGGTCGATTTTTTATTTGTCTAATGGCTTTCAATCAGATATACGTTTTATAGTTTATGTTTTACTTCAAATTATATCATATTTGAAGCATCTTATTTTCACATGTTTTACAAAAACCCATTTCACTTCATAAGTTATATTTTATGCCTTATGTAGGTCAAGGATATTTCGTTATATTCGATATCGTTTCCGTTTAGCTCTACAATAATAGCTTTAATTAAGATTCGTGATGATGAAGTTAATTGCGAAACTATCCTTGGTTCTTCTAGTAATTCGAAAAGCTGAACAATTTGAACATCGTCCCATGCCCACATTAGACCCGGCGATTCCCACAGTGGCGTGAGTTTCTGTCTAGTCAAATCGTTTGAAGTAGCTTAATTAAGTCCGCATGAAGTTCACGAAGATGCGAACTCGGAGTCGTGTGCCGGGCAATGCACCTTCACATTCATCGATCAAATCAGAGACCAATTAGGATCAACAAGGACCATGTCGCTGCTTAATGTAAAGAGATAATTGGACTAATTAAATCGACATTAATTGAGATAATTACAGCTGAACTACAACGACTTCCTGCGAGCGTTCTCGAACACGACGTTCTTTGAAGGGTTTTGCAAGTTAGTATTTAGTGTCATACATGAATAAAAGAACACACCAACAACGAGCAATAACTTGATATTTATCAAGGTTCAAGGCATATTCTGAAATATTTGTAACTCAATAAATAGATGCAATTCTCAGAAGAAACTATCAGGGATTTATTTAGACTCCACAAACACAATGCACGCTAACTTTTCTTGCTCATCAGAAATTGAAATTTCCGATAATGGTAAAAGAAATTGTAGTTTTCTGGCCACATATTATGCGCATACACACTGCTCAATAACTCGCGCAATCACTTTAAGAGCGATGTGAAATACTAAGGCGCGGGTGTAAAGGGAAAATAAACCCATAATTTTGCTGCCCGCAGATGTCCGCGGCTAAAAATCATTTTGCAATTTCGCGAACGAGCGACTAATGAAGAGTGAAATTCGAACGATTCAAGCAGCCAAAATAATTATGCAAATCTAAAGAGATAAAATGTCTGTTCACTTTTCGAATTTGTTTTTACCTACTTTATAGGTAAAATGCGTTCAGGGAGATCTTTTAATAGCCCGAACATCTAAGTTACACCAGTATCTGTTCGTAGACATGGCTTTTACCCTGAAAGAATAGCCATGAGAAATGTGTTTGCGGGACCTAGATTAGTTTCATAAAATCATGAAAATTTTGAAACACATCATTTCAGAATCTATCACACATTCCAGCACTGTACCTCGAAATGCGAGCCTGGTTTCTTGCACGAGTTGCTCATGAGAAGCTCCGAGATCATGGATCACTACTGTGTCTTCAATTTCGATGGTACGAGCGAAACTCCTATCTTAAAACAATTTCATTCTCAGCGATTCGAAAGAAGTTCCCCTGCATCGAAGCGGTAGAGCCGCAAGAGGCATGCATCAAGACGTGCACTTCGCACCACGATGCGGTGACTTCATTGATCAACAATTTCAAGCATCTAGCCTTGTCTGGGGATTCAACCCAAGCTGAGAAGTATCTGGCGGAAAGCTGCGAGTGAGATATTTTGAGAATTGCACGTTTATCGTCTTTTTTACTTTAGATACGTGACTTGCACACTCCACTGCGACGTGCCGGCAATCGCGAGCAAGTGCAGTTTCGATACGGCGAATCTGGTGATCGAATTGACAAGAAAGTCCTTCGCGAGCATGGAAAAACTGGCGCTCGACACGAATACGGTTTCAAAGTAAAACTTAATGATTTCTTATGACAATATAGCAACCAAGGCACTAATGCCATTGATTGTGTCGAATTTCATTTGAATGACTAATCATTCTGAAACATATAAGTCGTCACTTTACAATTCGGCGTCAAAATTTTTTATCTAGATAATTCATTTAATATTCGCATCGACTAGTAAGCCATTGTATCAATAGAATCCTAACTAGATGATAACTTATTCTGAAATCGAGAAAAAATTACTATTAAATTCAGATGGCCTGGAGTGTGTGCTGATATTAAAACCTATCGGCTCCCAAGTATCAATGATGTCAAACCACTACAAGTCGACCAGTCCTCAGTTATAGGAAGGGGAGGTCAAGCAGGAGGCGGCGGTCCCGATCTCATTGTAGCACCGTTCTTTAATCTGTTAAAAATGTTATAAATCTAAAATTTCAGCTCCTTCCGGTCGAATCCGTACCGAGGTTCTAAGAATCAAACGAACAGCAGATCTGTTTCAAATGTCTGTATAAATCTGTTGAACATTGTACTTCTTGTATTTTTAGTGCTTATTGTTTAGATATTAGGTGCCTAATGTATGAATAATTATTGAATAAACGGGTTTTATCGTCATGATTTGCAATACAATCGATTGAAACTCGTATCTAGGGAGTTTAGGAAATGTGGCGCAGGAAATGATCGATGACATATGATAACAGTCGTACGAAAAATGAGTTTGGACAGACGGCGGCGGAACGAAATCGCGCTTTCCGAAAAGTCGAAGGCAGGCATTCGATAAACTTCTGTAGTATTGATGTGACAGTTTCACCGTCTTCATTGATGCTTGATGTTGTTTATATTTGATGCGCTAATATTTTCATAGTCAATTTCTTTATTTCTTCGAATTTTCATTTCAGGATGCTCCAATACTTGGTCCTCTCGGTATTCTTACCAATCACGTTGGCTCAATGGGGCGGCGGCGGCAGAGGCCAAAACAATTTTGGCGGGGGTCAATTTGGAAATGGTCAAGGTTCGTTTATAATTTTCAAAAATAATCATGCATTTTAGGGCAGTTCGGCGGAGGTCAAGGACAGGGCCAGTTCGGTGGAGGTCAGTGAGGCTCGGCATTTTCTATGAGTTTTTATCTTAATTTTGAATTTTCAGGACAATTCGGAGGCGGCCAGGGTCAATTTGGAAATGGCCAAGGCTCGTTTATAATTTTCAAAGATAATCATGCATTTTAGGACAGTTTGGCGGAGGTCAAGGACAGGGCCAGTTCGGCGGCTCCCCTCAAAATCAAGGAGGTGCCCAAAATCAGCCACTCAACCCCCAGCAATTGGAATATATCAATAGTAAAAATTAATTGGGAATAAAGAAAGACTGAATTTTTAGATATGGCCTCGAATTTCTACGATGAAGACGTTCGATACCCTGCGAACCAGATTGATCTGATCCACGAGGTGCACTTCTAAGGATCATATTTTAAAAATATTATTATATGCTTTTGAACATAGAGAATAATTAACATCTGAAATGGTGTATATTTTTACGAAACCTTCTGAGACGTATTTTCAGATCTCCAAAATCGCTTGCGACACGAACAGAGACACGAATGAGCGACTGAACGGCATCAGGCCAAAAGCGATCAAACTCGCCGAAGCGGCAGGAAGAGGCAGCGGAAATTCTGCTTGGGTACTTATCATAATTAACTCATTTAGTTACTTAAATTATACTGACTATCTGACTTAATTACACCAATTTTCTTCAGAACGGCGTTCAAGCCCAGTATCGCCAACAAATCGCAGATTGCGACACCGAAAATGGGTACATGGAAGCGGAAGGCGTCCCCCAGATTGTAATCCTCGATTTTATTCATTTTAAAATTACCCATTTTCAGATCCACGCCGTCAACGATGAAGTGAGAAATCTGAGGCACTCTCCGAGATATTACAAGGTTGAAAATGTGTATCTAAATTTTAACAATTCAAATCAGGGTTGAAAATTTGAGACCCGATCGGATCTTATCCGTGTTCAAATTTGCAACCCTGATTAAAATGTTTTAAGACAACGAAATCCGAAGCAGTTAACGCCATGGTAGTTTTGCTGAAATCACTCAGTCCTAATGAGCTACAACTCTGGTACAGAATTAAATCATCAGTAGAGCAGCAGCAACAGGGACGACAAGGAAAATAAAAATTGCAATTGTTTAAATAGCGATTAATTTAAATAAAGATTTGTAAAGTGTGAATTGTGATTCTTTGTTATTTTTCCGAGAATATTTTTATCTCAAAAGTGAATCTACGTTTTCGGTGATTAGTTCGATATTACTGAGCATGACGCGTCAATGAGTATCATTCATTAACAAGATAAGATCAACATTAGACGACTTGTCGACATATTCGCTAACATTGTGCTAGTCTTTAAATTCTTACGTTTGTTTGCACCTTCTTGATGTGATTTTAATGGTAATGCTACTTAATTTAACTATTTTCCCATTTCAGAAGAAAATGATCATCAAATTGGTTTTCCTAACGTCGCTTATCGGGTATGTCTACCTTCAAAAGGCCGCCGAAGTTTCAGAAGCCGAAAGGACAAGACTTGTGAAACGTAAGTTATTTATTAAAAAATATACTTTTTAAATTAATTCAGAACTTTCCGAACTCCTCTACCAGAGAACGCAATACCCTATGGATGGTGGCGAACAGATGCATAGGATCAATAAAATTGCCTGTGAGCATTGGAGACCGAAGGAGAAGAGGATGGAGATGATAAAGCCAATCGCAACTGCGGCGGCCAGGTGAAGAGAATATAAGAGTAAAATCTAAAATATCGATCTGAATTCGTTCACATATTAACCAATACTATTCTTCGATAAAATGATCAATAAGTTCAGAAAGTTCCACTTACTCACCGAAGGCATCGACGCAGTTCGTATGGGCGGCATGGTGGACGAGGAACTTTGGGTATAAGTTTCTAAAAATTCAATCCCTAAAGTGCATTGATTAATATTTTACAGGAGGAAGTCAAATGGTCTGTAGAAAATGTTATCGATGCGTGCGATAGAGACGATCAGCGATTCAATGATACGAAATCTTTCCAGGCAATTATTTTTAAAATCTTAGGTACAAATTTATCTGATGAATTTATTTAGATTCACATCGTCAACCAAGAACTCGTCAAGCTGAGAGACACCAAAAGACTCTATTCTGCGCCAAAAACAGCCGCAATTGAAGCGATCGAGCAACAATTAAATACCCTGAACGGCACCGAGATGAAGAAATACTGGGACTTGAGGGCGAGAACATCGGTGAGTTAGAGATAAATTGAATACTGATTTTTTAATTTAATTCTAAAACAAATTTAATATAATATTATTTCAGTTATTTCTGAGCAACTTCCAGCTCGTCAATCTTAACACCGGAAAACGATAATCTTATTCTATGAACATTTTATGGAATAATAAAAACTGATAAAGATTAGTAATCTAAATTACTGCAAGTAATGGTTGAAAATCGATATGATTGCAGTACATAGCACGAAATTATGACTAACATTTACGCTGCACGAAATAACATCAATTCAATGATAACTCCACAGACAATCGATATTTCAAGAATCTATCCTTCAATAAAGTCCAGTTTGTTTTAATTTATCATAGTCTGTCATCAGATATGTCATTTTCAGGCCCGGTATAAACGTAGCATCATGAATTATCTCTACCATTTTTCAAATAGCTATTTCTTATCATTCGATAAGAATTGAAAAATTCGATAATTTTTGGGTAAAGATATAGAATTTTATAGCCGTAAAAGTTTTATTATTGATATCTATGGCGCACACTGTATAGCTAAACTTTAATTATGTTAATTTAGGTTTTGTCCATCCAATTTGATCGAAGTAAAAGTTTGGACGAGAGATTGAAATTGATGAAGCCTCTAATTATCGAGATGAACAATAAAATTGCGAAGAAGAAACCTGACCCGAATAGGGATGAGGCGGAATGGGTAATTAGTTATTATCAACTAGGGTAATCAGTTGACATAATAAAATTTAGGATAATTATTCTGGTGATTTAATTCGGGATATCATGAGTATCGATGACAGGAAAGCTAAACGAATGATGGAGGAAGATATAACGGAAAATGTAAATAGTTAAATTAAACTATTAGTTATCATATGTCTCGATAATAGCTACGAAAAGTTGACGGAGCATTGTCGAATTTATTGCTAGATCCAGATTACTATAGTAGAAGCGAAAAAGACGCCGTAAAACATGTGAAAGGAATTATAGCAAAACTAAGCGATGAAGAAATTGCTAAATTGGCGGAATGTATGATAGAAACTATGGTATAAAAATTTAATATTCATATTTTTATAACTTTCAATTTCAGTCATTCGATTGCAAAGGACATTAATCTTCTAAATCTAAATAAAACATTATGTTTTGATCTGTACATTTTGATAAAAATTTTAATGAGTGCCTGAACAACACTTAGCTTTGTGTAAAGTTATGTAACGTTTTATTTTACTATGCTTTTGAATCATTCTTTTACTCGTGAATAGTCTTTGTATAGCGTTTTCTTCATTCTTTTCCACCTCTTCTTTCCGCAACTTTTGATTTCTTCCTCTTTGATAGTGATTGACAATGATCAAAATGATTGCAACCAGACAGACAACCGTTCAATTTTCTATAACTTTTTATTGATCAGTATTTTTATCATTTTATTTTTTAAATTACGTTTCATAGATATTTTGGTTTAAAAAACGTTTATTTTGTAAGAATTTTTCACTTTCTTTTGAAATATCAAACTTCATATACAACTAACAACATTGTTTTTCCAAGTCAAAGCTTATGTTTACTAAGGTTAAAATTAGCTAAGAAGGCAGTATCCTTAGAGATCAGAGTACCTTCTTCCTAAATATTTTCAACCGAGAACAAAATACTCATTTTTGGGAACAAATTGCTCCAATTTCAACGTATACACGATATTTCTCGGAGGAAAATTTGGTCGAGATCGATAATTCGATGGTAATCCGCTTGTCCGGTTAGTAATACCCTGGGAAAGACTGGCGCATTTCATAGAGAGAAAGGAAGTTGCATCAACCCGCGACTATCACTGTCTAATTCATTCTATCATTGATTTAGCGAACACTCCATAAATTAGTGGTTTTATTCATGATATCGTCACTTTTTCGCTAGACTAAATCATGTCATTAATTGTTGTTTTATGATCTTTCTAATTTCTCTCTTTATATAGGCATTTTTCCGACCTTTGTTGATTTAGATGCTACATTTCAGTGAATCGATTTAGATTTTCATCTTTACCTTTGCAATAATTAAAATAAGTTTTCTCAATTTTTCTCTTCACATTAGCACTTTGCCCGCCTAGAGAAATGATTAGCTTCGAAACCTTCTATCGAACCCACGCATGGCTTATTTTTGAAGTTCAAGTTCATCGACAAAAATAACGAACTTTTGAATGAATGGAGTGCTTCAACTTTCAATAGTTTTCTGACAATCTGATGAAAGTTTAATAATTAGTTCTAGCCTTCTAAATAAGTTGCTAGTTTCTAACAAAACTTACTAACGTCTCAAAATTAGTCGATCCTCCTCTTGAAGTTGTTTTTACCGCCTCCGTCACCTGGAACCGTTTCAAGGGCGTCCGTCACGACTCCGATATCGGCCGCTGCCAAAAGCACGCGCATCGAGAAAACCTCTCAAGGTAAGCACCAATTATAACGTATTTCTTGCTAAACAGGGCTGACCGAAACCGAACTCGAAATCGAAACCAAATCTTCAAAAATTTTCGAAACCGAAGTTTCAGTAAGGCCCGTAATATATGCCAAATTTTTCTTTGTTAACACCGATCTTGTGATTTGTTTGTTGGTTTGTGTTCATGCTATAAAAACAAATTTCGGTTTCCCTTTTGAATTCGAAAAAAATCAATCGACACACTTTTCGTTTTCTCTACAACTTTGCAAAACGGTTTCAGTTATCCTTTTTCTATCTAGTATCCGTGTGCGCATGACCTCTTATGAGTCTAACCGGGTATATTGTTGATGCCGAAATCTGGAAAGTCGACAATGAGGGGAAAAAGAATCATTTTAGGCCAGTTTCCCCCTTTCGCGTGCTATTTCTCGATTTTCTAACCACTAAAAATGGCTGTACACCACTTTGCATCTCCCAGATTTCAACATTAACGATAACGATTTACCACAAATCACCACACAAAACGACGACAATCTAGTAAAATCGATTCAAAACATCACTCCTCCATAAAATTTTATGAGTTCTGGTGATCAAACTTATAAAAATATTTTTGCCTCTGATTTGCATTGATAATCTGTCTATGTAGGAGAAATTTCGCTCTTAAGGCATCAAACCCGACGAAAGTTGTTGTCCAATCATATTTTCCCGTAAAATGGAAATATCGATTCAGAAACTTCCGTGATGAGCCTCGAAATGGACGAATCTACGTCGTCAACGAAGGAGAAGCCGAAATTTCATCAACGGCCCTTCATCAAGGCTAAAGATACACCACCTTTGGGCATAGCGCTACTTTACGGATTTCAGGTATGTGATGAATCTTCGCTTGGGCACCAATCTAAATAAAATCGAATATGATTGTCATTTCGATTTGAAACAGGAGTGTACAAAGATAACGCACACGCAAAAATTAGGAAAATCTTGTTATAATTTTAGCCATTGAAATATTGATAAGATATCCTTAACCAGCACAATTTAGCGTTATATTGCTGCATTTTAGCTAACTTGTGATCTTAGATGGGTTTTAGGCACCTTCAACTTAAAAATTGAATCATTTTCAGCAAGTAATGGTATGTGTCTCAGCACTACTAACAGTACCTCTGATCATGGCCGATTCACTATGTGCTGGACAAGACATTGCAAAATTACGGCAAACGTTGATCAGTTCAACATTCGTCAGCAGTGGCATATCGACGATCATTCAGACGATGTTTGGGATGAGGTGGGTCAAGAAAAGCATGACGAGAAAGTCGTTGTTTCCAGGACTAGCAATATCTACTCCGTTGCTAAAAATTAGGAAAGAAAACTTCATTATAAATTTTTGATGTAGTAGATTTTTAAATCAGTCTAATCTATTTTCGTAACATTTAATTTTCAGGCTAGCTCTTCTACAAGGTACCGCCTTCGCCTATGTGCCATCCGTGCAAGGCTTCATGTCCCAGCCAGAAAACGCCTGCAACGCAACCGACAAGGACTACGTGCCGCAAGAAATCTACTACGGAAAGTTAGCTTTGGTAAAACATTTATTGAGAAGGTGAAGAAAAAAGGCGTTTTTCAGCTTCAAGGCTGCCTAATTGCGTCGTCGTTCGTGCCGATGCTGATTGGTGCCACTGGTATCGTTGGCAAGTTGACGAAACTTATCGGACCACTGACGGTGAGTAACTTTCATATATGTTTCAATTTATTTCGCATCAAAACCAGATGACTGTATTAATGTTCGATGGACGACGTGAACTAAATTTCGAAACATAGCTTTTCACTTTCAGGTATCCCCTCTAATGATGCTGCTCGCATTTTCCCAAGTCAAGACGATGGTCGATCGGATGGCACTGCACTGGGTGGCTGTCGTTCAAGGGGTCGCTCTATTCGCTACCATCCTCTATTTGGCTGATGTGCAAGTGCCGATTCCAGGCCTCAAAAACGGCAAATTCCACTGGTACAGGATGAACATCTTCGGACAGTATCCGGTATTTTCAACAACACTTTTTAATTATGGAACTTTTCAGTATCTCTTCGCTATCATCACATCATGGCTGTTCTGCGTCGTGCTTACCGTTTTCAACTTGGTGTCGAAGGATAGTGCTGCAAGAGTCGATAGAAACACATCAGTCGAAGTGATCAAGCACTCGAATTGGGTCGAAGTGCCTTATCCAGGTATTGGAATAAACATTTTTCGGAAAAAAACGGAAATTAGATCGTTACTTATGAAATAGTACGAGAAGGAATCCTTATCCTTCTACCATTCTCTACGTTACATTTTCGCTTGTAGCGATGCAATTAATTTCCAAATGTCTTATTTGAGATGCAATTTGTGGTTTCGCGATTTCAGGCAAATTCGGAGCACCTCAATTCAACGCCGGCCTCGCTCTGCTGTTTCTGCTGTCAGCGATGACGTCCGTGTTCGAATCGATCGGCGACTACCACTCAGCTGCGCGAGTCTCGGGCGAACGACCGCCACCAAGTCATGCGGTCAATCGAGGCATTCTATCTGAGGGTAATCATAGACTTCTTTAAACTATTTTTCTAGTAAAACTCCCTTTCGTCCATCAATCGCAGTGATATAATTTATTGTCATCGATAGGTTTGGAACATCTGTAGAAAGGGCGTTCAATATTGAACGACCAGATAAGCGCGTATCAATAAGAACATTACAAACTTAAACTATCAAACAATTGAAGCATAGTGCTATTGATTGTTTAATATTTCAGGCATGGGCTCACTCGTCTCCGGCCTGCTCGGGCCTGGCGTCGGCATGACGACCCACACGGAGAACATCGGCGTGATCGGCATCACTCGAGTCGCGTCTCGGTGGACGATGGTCGTCGCCGGACTGTTTCTCATCGTTTTGGGCATCGTTACGAAGGTTAGATCGATCGTCCAATTTTAACTAATCCAAGATTTCCGCTCAGGTTGGTGCAATTCTATCGACAATTCCCGATCCGTTAGTCGGTGGAGTTCTCGCGTCGTCAATGGCAATGGTGGTCGGCGTCGCGGTATCGAATTTACAAACGGTAATTTTCGAAGATGGTTTTTCAAAAAATTTATTCGAGTCTCAGGTCGACATGACCTCGTCTCGCAACATGGGCATTTTCGGCTTCGCGATGATGTTCGGCCTCATTGTACCGGAATACTTCACGAGGTATCCGGTTAGTTTAGGTTAGTTTTTCATTGTTTTGAAACTTTTCAAGGTAGCTATTTCAGGAGTAGGATGGCTAGACCAGACTCTAAACGTCCTATTGAGAATGCAAATGTTTGTTGGCGCTCTATGCGCGTGTATTCTGGATAACACGGTTGGAGGTTAGTTTTAGTAAACAAGTTTCCAATGGTCAAAATGCTAGTGTTCCACTGATCACTTTTAGGAGCGACTCGAGAGCAGCGTGGTCTGCAAGAGCGTGGCAAAGTGCACGCGGGTTCGCTGGACGAGTGCACCTACAGCTATCATCCGGTAATCATGAGGGTTTTAAATAAGGTATTATTTAAGTTCATTTTTCTTATATAAAGCTTAGCTAATGTCTTAGGTTTGATTTTAATTTTCACATTTTTAGATCCCCTACATCCATTACGTTCCAATAATGCCTAAAGACAAGAAGTCAAAGAACAAAGTGGACGATGTGGAAAATTCGATGAAAATGCCAACTTCAAGTTCCGACGATACTCATGTTCGAATGTAATCATAATATAATGAATTCATTAATTTAAGTTCAATTGTAAAATAAAATTTATGATAAGTATACTTGGCACGGATTGTCTAATCAGGTCTATGAAGAATGCAATAATTTAAGGTCCATGTGAATGTACAGTGGTGCCAACTTTTGAGCACTACTGTATGTAGGACTAAAGCTCATTTGCCATTCATCTCTTTTTGCCGTTTTAGTTCTTCGAGCTGGAATTTCTTAATTTGAATTTTCAGAGTAAATTTTTTAACCTGCTGCTCAAGCCGCTTGTTTTCTTCTTCCATTTTACTAACTTCATTCACGTCCATTTCGTTGCCCTTGTGTGTATCCTCGATAGCGTCGATGGCCCGTTTCAGAATCATCGCACGACTGGCCTTAAACGCGATTCTTTTGATTTTTTTTTTTTCTAATTTCTAAATTTTACCCTTTCATTTTGCATGTCCGGAATGGTATCCTTTAGACTGCTGTACATGTCTTTGATATTGTCGCGTCGGCGTCTGAAGCCTCATTTTTCAAGAAAACTGAAGAAACCATATTTACCTTTCCAATGCATTATGTTGAGCTCGAGCGTGCTTCTTCGGATCATCCTGACCGTTTAGCGGTCGCACAGAACCTTGAGGCGAATCGTAATGCTCTTCCTGAAAATTGAATCATTTTTTCGGATTTTTTTTTCGAATTTCTTACATCAGAATCGGAGAAGTCGCTCATGTTTCGAGAGGTATTGATTGGTTATGAGAACTGAAATTGCCAAACTTTAAAAAAAATATATATATGCTTCAAAATTGAGCATATGAAGTATTGAATGGGTTTGAAACCATTGCCAGGGCATAATAAAAGTTTCAAAAATCTATATTTCAATCGATTCATACAATAAATAAGTGAATGAGGATAGATGCATAAGTGAACGCGGATCAGATCACAGATAAAATTTGTTTGTTGCTAAAATCTTGGCACCTTTCAAAATTTCACCATCATAGCGCCATCGAATCATGATATCCAGAAGAGTAAAGGACTAGATAGAATTGATACATAAGAGATGACTAGTACATTCATAAAGCTTAATATTTTAAGGTGATGGTGCATCTACTTTTCTAAAAAGTCAAATTATTAGTTTACACTCGCAAACATTCCTAGATAAGTGAAACGAATCGGCTAAACTCATAATCCAATACCTGAACTCAAAATAAATTCAATCTCAACAATAAATTATCTTAGAAATGTGGGTAAATGAAAACTCCTATTCACAAACTTGCATACTTTTCCTGGCATCATGGCATTCTTTCAAGAAAAATGTGCAAGAAAACCCGAGTAAGTTAAAAATGCAAGTCGTTGGAACGACCAAACTCACGACTATTTTTCAATCGATTTCGCCCCGGACGATTTCGGTCCGATGAAGTAGACTCAATCAGTCGGTGTATCCCCAAATTCGGGCTAAATTGAGCCCGATCGACTCGGCGCCGGATCGGTCGGAATGAGTCGACAGAAAACTGGCCGAGAGAACGGTAATGCCGACGACGAACACAATGGACATTGGAAGAGTGTGCATCGCGGAGATGCCCACGAAGCCCCCATACGCGAACCACAAACCCGGCCAAAAAATGACAAAATACACTATGACGAATGGCACAAGAACATATTTGAAAGCCAGCGAGAAAATATTATGGCTGTCAAAGTCGTCTTTGGGAACGAAGAAGGGGAGGATGCGGTATCCTGTCAGAATTTGAGCCACATGCACGACCGGCGGGGTAAGCAAATAGTAGTCTTGAAGGGATCGGGTCATCAGTAGGGTGTTGGACAGGGCCATGATCAGCAGCGGGACGGTGCACATGACGGCTAGCATCAAACGCATCGGAGAGGAGGCGTACTGAAAGAATCGCTTGAATAAATTTTCCTGTAATGCGAATGTAACAGTAAACTAGAAAGAAGCCGATTTTTCGATGTTTCCGAAGCCTACCAAAATCATCTTGAGCGACATCAACGCACATGCCAGGTAGGAGTTGAAGAAAGCGGTCAGGAAAACGATGCAGTCGATAGCCAAAGAATTCGCCGTCTTCAGGGAGGACTTAATGTAGTATCCGCTGAAATTTCAATATTTCAAATTTTTAAATCTCATTTTCAGTACTGAACTTCTATCTATTTTTCTAGTTCAAGTTGCTAAGATTCATTTTCATCACGGGAGTTCTCTAGTCCTTTGTGTCGGCAGAAAACGCTATGAAAAGAGTGTTGACATTCGAGAGATAGAAAAGACCGCAGACGTGCCAATAGACCACATGACGCAATAGCGGGAAATAAAAAGAGAGTAAAGGGAAAAAGAAGTGAGAGAAATAGAAAAGATTCGTCGAGAAGAGAGAAATCGACAACTTGAACACACTTGCCTCACAAACTACATGTGACTTTCAAGCGCCTGACCCCTTTAAATTAGTCTGATAAATCCAGTTTCAAGCTGATTTTCGACATTTTATCCAATTTCATAATTCATGAATGTTCGTTTTCCAAAGTACAAACTCTAAATCGCAGGGAATTTCTGTTGTTTACCGGGGTACACTATTTCACAATCCCTTTCCCGTCAAAGACACACAATTTGTGCTTACAATTCTTATCTCACCGAAAAACGCTCTACTAACCCATTTCCACATGCCATTATTAACGTATTTCAACTATCTGATTATAAAGATTTTCACCAAATTTTTCGAGGTATGAAGAAACTTTCAATTCAATCGATTTTTACCAGAAGTTAGCATACATCTCTAAAAATTAGTTTATATTCAAAATCGTGATGCAATTGTTCTTATTGTTATTTTTTAACTGACTCGCTCGACTGAATTGCCTGTCTTATCAGAACATTTTTCCAGGTGTTACTGATGGCGGCACAAGGGACGCGCAAAGTCGCTGCTTATTTCATGAGGTGATTCAAGCATGCCCTTGCCTTACTAGTCTAGAGAAAACCCTACATTTTGGGAAGCAACTAATAAAGCACAAAAATCGAAGTTTATCATCATCATTTTATTGTTTCTCAACATGAAAGGTCCGTTCCAAGCCTGCTCTTCCCCACTTGCTAGTCTGCAAAAATCGTCAAAAATCTATCTGTCTGCTTTGACTACTCACAGACTATTGACATTTCTTTCTCAATTTCATCCCGCACTTTCATAACGGTTTGCAGTGTCGTTAGATAACCATTTGATTTTGACCAGTTTTCATTTTTAAAAGATGTCATATTTTTCTTCAGAGGCGTCGCAGTGACGTCGGCCGCTAGCGTGGCAGCGATCATGACGAAAATGGATTTGGTGAGGGATCATCCGGGCGAAAACGACGCCAACGCCGAACTGCACCATCGAGGTCTACAATTCAAGGAAACTGCGGCTGCCAAGTGCAGGTAGATCACCAAGACAATTTGAAAACCCTAGAGCTGCGTTTATATATCTTGACATTGATGTCAAACGTGTCAAAAATTCGTGAGTAAAATTGCTTGAATTGACACACGACTTCAAAGTATATCGACGCACTCTTATGACATTGTGACATTAGAATAATGAGGCAAAGATCTCATTACCTGATCTTCATCTATTTCTCGTTGTTTGCCGCCACGATACCGATGTCTCCCGATAAACAAGCCTTAACCTCGAGGAATAAATTTCAATTTTCCAGAAGTCTGTGGCGCTCATCGCTCGACAAGCTCGCCGAGGTAGAAGCCAGACTATTTGCGAGTGCGGGCGTTCAAACGCGATCGAGCTTCGTGCCGATCTCCTTCCAAAACAGTCAAATCTACACGGTCACGCTCGACCCGACCGAAGCACCCACGGCCCCCTCGACGTCAACGGTGCCAATTGGACAACTGACTGGAACGTGAGAATTCTCTTCTGGGCAATTTTAAAAGTTCTTCGAGTATCCAGAATTTAAATTCGAAGGGAAGTGATGATAGTGGTGAAATAGCACAAAATCAGAGACATTTCTAACATACGAACCAGTGTTGAGCGGAGTGTCCAAAAATGATCTGAAACGGAAAAAAAGAATTTCCGCTCAATACTGATATGAATCTATATTATAAAAGGAGATTTAAATAAAGTCTTTTTGACGTCCAAGAAAACCCAGATGATTTCCAGATTAGCCTCAACTGACTCGACGGCAGAGCATCCGGTTGTGTTGGTGCACGGCTTCGGCGCGGGATCCGCGATTTGGTGCGCCAATATGGCGGCGATTACGACGCGTCACATCGTTCATGCTATCGACCTATTGGGTAAGACGACTTCAATCTTCTGTAACTTGGAGTTAATCAAGAGCTAGTCTTGAGCAGTTAGCGTTAAAATTCGAGCTAACCCCAATTAGTTCGAGTCAATCTCTAGTTAACATCAAGTAGTCACTGTCAATTTCTTGTTAACCCAGACCAGTTAGGGGATAATTTCGATCCATTCTCAGGATAATTTGAATCTTCCAGGCTTTGGTCGTTCGTCGCGTCCGAAGTTCAGTGCGAAGCCGGAAGAAGCGGAGCAGCAGATGGTGGATGCGATCGAAGAATGGAGAAAGCAGATGGGCATCCAGAAGATGTATCTCATCGGGCACTCGTTCGGTGGGGGTTTTTATAGAATTTCTAATAGAAGATCCCGGACTTTAAATTTTAACCATTCTGATTCATGTCTTCTTGGATAGGGAAGTTACGGATCTTATATTTTTACAGCGTCTAGAAGAGTATTCATCATTTAGTGGAATATATGCTTTCCAGGCGGCTACCTCTCGACGTCGTACGCGCTGAAATACCCGGAACACATCGAGCACCTCGTGCTCGTCGACCCGTGGGGCTACGCCGAGGCCGAAGAGCGACAACTCAGCCGCAAACTGACATTGATCGTCGGAATCATCTCACTGTTCAACCCACTCACTACTCTCAGAGTCTCTGGGCCATTCGGTAAGACGATATTTTTTGATGATATGATTCAAACATTCTTGGGCTCAAATCATTTCAATCCGTTGATAATAAGTCAAAGGACATGACACAAGTTTCATTATAAAATGAGTGCAGCTTTTCAATAAACTAAGTTTCACATTTTCTTGCAAATTCATTATGAAAGTACACGCATAAAATAGATATTGAATGTCGAAGAGATGAAATCTCTTTTCCAGGTCCCAAACTCGTGAAGAAAGCTCGCCCCGATCTGGGCGTTCGCTACCCGTCCGAACACCCCGACGACATCTACGAGTACATCTACCGTTGCAACTCGCAGTCGCCCACCGGCGAAACCGCGTTCAAATCGATGATGGCCAAGTTGGGCTGGGCCAAGAACCCCATGCTTCACAGGTAATGATTTCAAAATCACTACGAATCGAACATCGCACCTAGTTTAGATTCCCGGACATGCACGAGGCCGTACCGGTGACGTTCATCCACGGCGGTCGGAGCTGGATTTCTGCAGACCCCGCCTACGTGCTCAAGGACCAATTGCCGAACAATAAAATCAACATCCATGTGGGTTTAAAGTTTTCTTACATTTATAGTTAAATTTTGTTAAAGCGAATTCCTTTTTCGACGTGCGTTTCAGAAATGTCCAAATCTTCGCTGAATATTCAGCTTATAATTTTACCTTCGTTATTCTAACCATGTTCCAGATCCTCGAAAACGCTCACCACCACGTGTACGTGGACGCGCGCGACGAATTCAACGAACTCGTCAGGTAATCAACTCATTTAATTACCCCAATTAAATCAGCTTAATTACCCCGATTTAGAAGGATAATTAGCGGCGAAAGAGCGGACTCTTCTGAATCGCGAATGTTCGACGACTGCTCGCTGGCGGATAGTGAAACGACCGACTACGTTTACGCGAATCACAAGACCAATTAATTAATGAGTTAATTAAGACGACTAATTAACTCTGATAACTAGGAGCAATTAACTGATTGAAACGGGAACGATAATTAGCCATAAAAGATGTCCCGTGTAATAACTTATCGAGAATAAAGGATTTTTAAAAATTAGCTTACATGTAATTCCTTGCGTCTATCAGATACTGGAAAAACGGCTCGGCAAGGACGAGCAGAGCGAAAATCGATAGAGGCTGGATAAGGTAGTTGAGGCCGAACTCGTAGTTGTAGACGAAGAAAGACGGGATTCTGAAAATTTTCGTTTTAAAAATTCACTTTCGAAAAGTTCTATGCAAATTTTTGAACGCTTGAGATTCGATTAGAAATTCTACAAATTTCAATGTTTTATGAAAAATTGAGAATTAAAGAAACTTACAGAAATCCGCACCAAATGATGTGCGCCATGAAGGGATGAATTTGTCGGAACAAAGGTAAGGCGCTTTGCTCTGAAAGTGCTTAAACTAAACAAGTTTTAAAGATGAATTCTACTTTTATCCTTTTCGAACTCGAAATCCACCAGAGAGAGAACGATCAAAGTCAGGTACAGGTTCCTCAGAATTCCGGCCGCGTTTGACAGGATGAACTGAACATTTTTTCTGGTTTTTAAAATGTTTATTTATTCATTTTTTTTTTGTTAAAAAAAGATAAAATCTCACGTTATAAAGCGAAGCCATATCGTAAGCGTCTTGAATCGTCACGTTAAGCTGGTTCGTCTTGTTATTCAATCCATTGGCGATCAGAACGTAGAAAGGAGAGACGTGGCCTGAAATATAAAATTTTTCATAAAACCCAAAATATCTTTTCACAAGGGAACCTCCCAAAGTGCGTGCTTAAATTTTCAATCAAAACCTATACAGTTTTGAAATACTCGATGGATTAAGAAAGTTGATATAAAAATTACGTGCTGATATGCGGTCATGTGTATTTTGCGCGTACGAATGCACATTCCCTAGTTAAGGAAGCGAAGAAATCCACTTAAAAAGTTCTAGAAAATCAGAATTAATATGTTCCACTACTTCTTTCACCAAAATGGCTCAAAATAATCTCTTCTATCGATTGGTACGGGATTTAAACACTTTGGAAATTTTCGAAAAATCCGATTAACACAAAATTAGTCTAATTTGGTATAAATCAATAGAGACTATTTTGGGCAATTTTGGTGAAAGAAGTAATGAAAAATATGTGTCCCTGATTTTCTAGAATTTAATTTAGCTTCTTAACTATGAGGAATGCGCATTTGTGCATACGGGCCCGTAATTTTATATCAACTTTCCTAATTCACTGAGTACTTCAAAACTATGTGAGTCTTGACTGGAAATTCGAGCACACACTTGGGGAAGTTCAGTGGTCAGAAAAAAGAAGTCTTAAAGGAAAATAAGAAATTACCAGTGGAATTATTGTTGAACCCGTAAACCAGCGTCCTGGCTTTGTATGTCTTAGATCCCGAAGAATCAAATTTCCCCTTCAAAGTCATGAAACGCATGCCATCATGGTAGACTAGAAGGTTAAAAACTGAAAAATTTGCAATTTAGCTATAAACAATAAGGGTAAAAGCAAATTTTTTGGACTCACGAGAGGTAGATTCCACAGAAACTGAGAAGATCTGATACTGAGTTTGCGGCTCGATCTTGAAACTGAGCGTGGGGTTCTGAAAATTGAAAATTAACTAATTATGTTTAAAAAATCCGAATCAAGATATAATGCGATATTCTGATCGTTTAGATTTAGATTTAAAATAATAAAATTACCTCCTTCGACAGTTCGAACTTTGCCTCTTTTTCTTCCCAGAGTTTTGATTCTTCGAAAGTTTTCTCCAGCTCTCTGCGATTTTGGTACTTCACTCCGGCCGATTTCAGTCTTTGTTCGGTCTGAAAGATGTTTTTTTTGTAATTTTTGAAATAAGAATAAATTACCTCCTTCTGAAAATACGTCTCCATTAATTCCTTTCCGGTCCTTCTCATTCCTTTCGGTGCGTTCACCGTTTCTTCAGAGTAGAAGTACAGTACTCTGCTGAGATGTCTGAATTTTAAACAACGTAATTTAAAAAGAAACGGTTAAAACACGAACCTCGCCATTTGATTGCACCATAGGACGCATTGGTGATCAGCACCGTAGTCGGGGGTATTTGGGATGGCCCAAGCGGGAAGGTGGATGGTCTAAAAAGAAAGGTATCTTTAAAAAATTATGAAAGAAAGTCTCAAAAATCACCCAGCCTATAATATTAGATCTTCAGTTTAGTTGCCATCCTTTACATATATTTCAAAATATCGACAATCTCATAGAAGAAAAACAATGCATGTCAAAATTTGCTAGAAAATCTCAACATTCATCTTTATCAATGGTCTTGATCTCAGTTTAAAATATTAAAAACCAACATTATTATCTCCAATCGTTAATTTGTCTGGTACGAGGAAATCCTTGATTCCCCCAGAAAACGAGAGCAGTCCGTAATCCTTCAGTCTTTCCGTGCCCTCTCTCTTCATCTTCCTGTAGAACTCCACCATCCAGATGTCGGAGTATGCGGCTGAATTGCAAAAATTAGCTCCGGCCATCATTTTAGATCTCGTCTATTATTTATCTTTGAAACTCATATTTTTAAAACTCGTAGAAGTAATATAGGGCCATGATATGAAAACATGCTATGAAATTAAAGTAAAAATTTTCCTCGCCCAATTTTTAGTCATGCTCATTATTCATTTTTTAACTTACGAGGATCCTGAAGCGGACCGGCAATTCCAATAAGCAAATCCGAAATGTCCGAGTCGAAATCCTTGTGTGAGACCAGACTGTAGAGCACTGTTGCGCCGAACGAATGACCCATCAGGACGATCTTAATTAGGCTAATTAGAAGGGTTAACTACTAGGATAATTAACGAGATAATTAAGGCAACTAAATAAGCTAGTTCAAGCAATTAAGAGTGAATTACCTTCTTCTCCAATTTTTTCGCTCTGTAGAGGTTCTGAATCGTTTTGATGGCGAGCAGGACGTATTCCCGCTGACGCATCAAAGTTCGACCGGTCAGGAAGGAAAGTTCCTGGAAAAATGAAGATAATATATTTTAAAAGTAGGTACAGAAATTTTTAAAATCACCTTTCCGAAGTCGACGGCGAAAAACTTCATCCTGAAGGAAGAGTGAAGAAATTCGGTCTTATTCTGCATGATGGAAGCGATCGAGCGGACCTGAAAAATAGGAGTTTTTCTCTATAAAATTAGAATTTGGGGAACGTTTCTACGGAAAGAATCTACCTGTAAAGACACAAGTATTATTATAGTGAATATCGTTTTGATAAGAAAAGTTTTTAAAAGTATAAAAAGTGACATCTAAAAAAATTCTACAATAAATCCGAAAGACCTAATCTTATAGCTCTATAAAATAACCTAAAATTAGAAATTGGAAAAATCTACTTGTCTCGAAGTGCCTCCACTGCCAGGCACGAACAGCACGGGAATGTCCCTTTTCGAGGGAATGGTCGGGTTGTAGTCGTAGTAGAACTCGTTGTACAGAATCATTGAGTAGTCTGCGAATTCTCGACGATTCTCAGCACCAGAGACTTCCGTGTCCTGGAAATATTGTTCATCTTTCAATTTCTATTTTTCCATAAAAAATGTTTAAAAAAAACCATTGATTTTAATATTTCATGAAAAATTATTGCATCTGAAGAATAATAATGTTGGTAAAGAATGAACACAATTACTTTTCTTTCCGAAAACGATAATTTTGTATTATTTTTAAAATCTAGTTGTTTTAATTTGCATACATTTGAATAAAAACTCACGATAAACTGAGGCGTCAGCCACATGAACGTCATCTTACAGTCATTTTCGGAGTGCAATTTGTCGTGGCACATGAACAGACAGGCGCCGATCCAAATCAACCAGAAAATGTACAGGTCGAATGGCGATGGCATTTTCTGAAATTAACAGGCTTAGGGAGGACGATTGTCAGAAAGCCCGCGCGACCTTCTCCCAGGAAATTTTCTTAGCAAAATCTCATCAGTACAGCCCGGTATCATAGTTATGAATTCGCTCGTGCGACCTACCCCCTATAGTTTATTTTCGTCCGACGAAAATGCTCCCTAGGTCTAAAGTTACTTTTTTTAATTGAAAATATTTGCTAAAGAAATGTTATCGTTATATTTTTGTTTTCCACCCTTACCCCCGAAACTTCAGGTCTCCAGGTTGTTCTCTTTTCTTCTAACCAGGTGGTTCATGCACGATCTTCCCCAACACTTTCCCGATCTTACCCACACATAACCTGAAAAGTATCAATAAAATAAGAGAAAAATCGATGAAAAACGAGGGAAGCTGGAAAAAAATGTATGCTGCAAATAATGAGAACGACGCGTAAAAATGAAAATAGCGCAAAATGTGTGCCTTTCATTTTTGTTGATTTTGTTTTTGAGGGGATTTTTGTTTTTAATTTGAAATTTTTAGATGCTTCCGGGTCTCCGCTTGCTGGGTCAGACCCTCAAACCGACCTATTTCGTGCCTGCGAATTTGGCCTTCAGTACAGCCTCAAATTCGGACCCCTTCATTCTCGAAAAACTCACTGGGAGTGATGCCGGTTTTAACATGAAACATTTTCTCGTCATTTGTAGAAGCTTTCAGGAATCGCCCTGTTTCGTATGAACATCCCGACCACGAAAAATGCGATCAGCAAGGCGTTTTTGACAAAAGTAGGCTAGACTCGGCTTTTTAATGTCCATTTTTAAAAATAGGGTGATTTTTGAATTTAAAAAATTTGCAATTTTTAGCTCCGCGAAAGCATCACCGACGTGAAATTCGACAAGAATGTGAGGGTCGTGGTGATCAGATCCGATGTTGCTGGGGCTTTCTGCACAGGTAAAAATTGGAGATTCGAAAATACCCGCAAAAAGCCTAATTAAAACTACCTGAAAATATCCTTAGTTTTGATTCTCCAGGAGCCGATTTGAAAGAGCGACGTCAAATGCCTGTGGAAGAAGTGCCGAAATTCGTCGACTCCTTGAGAAATGCGTTTTCGGATGTGAGTATTCACGTTTATTTGCTCACAACTTCTCCCTTTAAAGGGGCTAGGAAGTGAATTATATGACTAGCGATGAGTCACAGAAGAAAGTAAAAATGGAAAATGCCATGAGTATAAAGTTAGCAAAAAAGACTTTGCTTTTATGAATGAATTTTATTGGAAGACGAAAATATGCAAGATTTTTTATCAGACACGAGAAGGCTAATCGTCAGAAATTGTATACACCTATCTCCTATCAGATTTTCACTTCCATGATGACACTATAGCTATGACTCCTCTCGTGCAATCTGACATTTATATTTTATCGTTTGCAAGGAAGTCTCCCTAGGTCGGGTTTTAATTTGTATATTTTCAGATCGAGCGACTGCCTCAACCCGTGATCGCAGCGATTGACGGCTATGCTTTGGGAGGCGGCTTGGAACTAGCCCTGGCTTGTGACATTCGAGTTGCTTCTGCATCTTCAAAAATCGGCCTGACCGAAACGAAGTTGGCGATAATTCCCGGGGCCGGGGGAACTCAGAGATTAACCAGAGCTGTAGGACCGGCGATAGCCAAAGAGCTCATCTTCACGGGTAAAATGGTATGGATTTTGGAGTACTGTAGTTGTTTCAACGTTATTTACTCAGATTACGGGCGAAGAGGCTGCTAGACTCCGACTCGTCAATCACTGCGTCGCGAAAGACTCTTACGAAAAGGCGCTGGAAATCGCGAGGGAAATTATTCCGAGGGTAAATTCTTTTTTTTAAATCGGCTAAATTATTTCGAGGGCAAAGAGAAAAAAAGTATAAAATTATTCCTAGGGTAAAATCTACAAATTGATCGAATTTTTCTGAGAATAAATTTTTAAAGATCGATAAAAATTACCGTATTTCGTCGGTTTTTAGGGCCCCGTCGCGATCCGAGTGGCGAAAATCGCAATCGATGTCGGGTCCCAGACGGATTTGGCAAGTGGTCTGGTCGTAGAACAACAGTGCTATGCTCAGGTAAGTATCGGATTTATTTTTAGACAACATCATTTACAAAAAAAATTACGATTTAGTCTTTTATCCAGTTTCATACAGTAGTTTTCTTGGAAATTATGCTTAAAATGTTTTTAAACCACTTCATTTATCAAATTTACGCTTAAATTATTTAATTTTTGGAAAGGCTACAATGAGAGAATTTTCAGGTCGTCCCGACCAAAGACAGACTCGAGGGTCTACAGGCTTTCGCCGAAAAACGAGCGCCCGTTTACAAAGGAGAATAGTTTTAAAAGTGCTCGGCTGTTTTTAAATTCCCGGAATTTCGAGCATCGAACTAGGTTAAAGTGAAAATCTAGGAACTCGCATTTTAGCCTCAGGGTTATGATTTTAAATTTGATGTGCCATAACAAAATACCTTAAATCTATGAATAAACAAATTAATTTAATCTTCTAAAGAGATTTATTTGCTAGAAAATCTACACAAAACCGTGTGTTCAATCAATCCGATAAAATCTTTCGCGGAAATAGATAGAAAAATCGATACTAAGAGGATAAAAACCAACGTCGTTAGCGCAAATTACTGGACGGTAAATCAAGCGCGCTCACAAGTCTTCAGGTTCATATTCCTCTGGCTTGAGGCCCAGCTTGTTCATGAGGTATTTCGCCTTCGAGATGTTCTGAAAAAACAGTAAATTTGAAAAATAAACAATTTTCTTGGAAAAGATCATACATTTTCCAAGAATTGAAAAATCGTCAATAGAAATTGAAGAAAAATCAATAACATCAACACAAATCAAACTCATTGCTTACCTTTCCATCGAAAGTGTTCTTGGGCACGAGTTGCGCGGCCTGTTTGAGATGCTTGACAGCCTCGTCCTTCTTTTTCAACTCCTTCAGGGCGGCTCCAAGATAGTACAGGTTGGACGCAGAGAAACCGGCCTTAATTGGATAATTAACGAGATAAGTAGGGTAATTAGATACTTAATTAGGGGTAGTTAAGTACCTTAATCGCCTCAGCCTTCTCGCAAGCGGCAGCAGCTTCTTTGTAGTCTCTGTTGTTGTAGTGAGCGATGCCTGAAAATGCAGATAATTGAGGTAGCTAGGATAGTTAGGCTCGACGCTAAACTCTATAACTTCCTTTGAAAGTCAAACTCCAAAAAATAAAATAAACTATTGTTCAGGATAATAGAAGATAATTGGGGTAATTAGATACTCAATTAGGGTAGTTACCCAGCAAATGGAAGGCATACGGGTCCTTGGAGTCGATGTTGGTGGCCTTCTCGAGGTGGGTGACGATTTCGCCGCCGTGGTTCGACTTCTTCTCGATCGAATCAAGACGCATCAGCACGATCGCGTACCTGGAAGAATTATTTTAAAAATGTTTCAGAAAAATCCAATTTCAAAATGAAAATTAGGGTGGTGATATTCGACAGTGTTCTTAATCGGGATTTTTTTATTTTAGAAAAATCGAAACTCAAAGTCGCATTTTATACGTTCATTCTCGCGACTTCAGTGGTTGCATAGAACATTGTGCCAATATCTTTAAAAAAAATTTGAAGATATGCAACATTTCAAGAAGAAAATAATAATATAGTGGATTTTAGAAAATTTAAAATATTTTTTTTAAATTACCATTTATGCGCTCCCGCAACGCCTCTACCCGGCTCGACAGCGAGTGCCTTCTTGGCATGCTCCTTGGCCTCGTGCAGAAGATGGGCCTTCTTATCCTTGCATTTGCAGAGTTCGGCCTGAATTTTTCAAATCGACTTTTAATTCTAGATAATTTTCAATTCGGGAATAACTATTTTCCTGATAATAATATTTTCGTTTTTAATTTGATTTTGTTTAAGTTTTACCTGTTCAGCCAGCACACGAGCGATACGCCACTGCAGCTCGCAGTTCTGGATCTCGGCGACTCTGCAAATTTGTATCTTTTAAATAATGTTTCAAACATTTTATCTGAAAAAGGTTTTCTTTATAAAATGTTATATGGAAGAAAATGATGTCTAGAAAAGGAATTTGTACTTGTCCAAAACCTCCTTGGCCTCGTTGAGCGTCGACTCAGACTCGATGAAGCCGTATTTGGACAGGCGCTTGAGCTGAGACTCCAGCGAGCGGACCGCGTTCTGATACCTTAAGAAAAAAGTTTAAAAAATATATAATCAAATTCAGAAATAAAAATAATGAATTTTCATGAAAGATTCAGTTTTTCTTCGTTATCAGCACTTTATATAGTCAAATGTGGGTGATCTTTCCAAATGATTTGCGAGTGAAACAGATGAACTTTAAAAAAAAAAAAAATACAAATTAAACATAAATAAAATTTCAAAAATAATCTTTAATCTTAAAAGTTCTTACCATTCAGGTTTCTTGTTGAGCTGCTTGTCGGTGAGCGCGACGGCGGCCGCAGCGCCGAGCTGAACGCCACCAAGCCCGACAGCGACCCGACCCAACGATGAAAATGCGCGACGGAACATCCTGGGCAAATCAAAATTGAACAAGAATAAGAACATTGAAAAGCGACGATTTTCAGGGAAAATATGGCGAAAATTCTGGGATTTTTGTTTGTTTTTATGTAAAAAGTGCTTTTGGAAAAATTTCGAGGAAAATAATTCGAGAAAATAAATAAGAAACGAGTTTGAGGTGAATAATATGAACCTGCATTTTAAGCAACACCCCGCCCGTGAAGAGTTAAAAGGCGAGCGGGAATAAAGGAAAGTGGTATGTGGTTTTCACGAAAACTAGCTATTTATTTATTTTTTAATGTTGTATAAAATATTTTATTCATCGAGTATAGTGCATGATAATATAATTGATTTAGAGACAACTGTTCAATAATGTGTCGAATATATAGACAAAAATGGTATAACGTTGCATAGATCTGATAAAAGTATGATATATACAGAAAAACAAGTATAAATTAATGGTTATGAGTATAAGCTATTATTTTGTGAAGAAGATAGCAGTGCGGTTAAAAGTCGCATATAATCTCCGCTGCAGGTTTGGTGAATATCGTACTCCAAAGTACGGTGATATTTCCTTTTATACTCTTCGGAAATGTCGTATAGATCAATCTAAATATATTTCATATATATACTTTATACTAATATATTTTTATTATATATGCACTAGGTTTACGCACGAATATGTAAATATCAGGAAGTAATTGGTTATGCTCCAAGAAATTGTATAGAATAGCGTGATAAGGGGTATTCACTCAATATAAAGCGAAATGTTGCGGCTAAAGTTCGCAACTCTTACCTCAGAACGAGTTACACAGATGCGTATAATCGTCGCATGATCGGGCCGATCCCCGGTCATGGCGGTGTGCAGTTTTTCGGCGAAGTAAATCTGCATGTTTCGGGAGACTTTCACTGAAGTTAAGCGTAATTTGGGCGAATGACGTTAGGATAAATACTTATTGTCAAAAGCATCAGTCGAATTTCGGAATGAATCGTTCGGTTTTTACGAATCACAGCTTCAAGTTCCTTGTCATCTTTTCGCACTTCGTCAACCTAAAATTCTAATTTACCGTTTTTTTCGAGATCAAAATACCTTATCCAGGACCGCGCCGATATGCTTCCAGGAGTGACCCACGAATAGCTGTTCAAATAACGCTGAACTTCGCGCAATTTCCTCTAACGGGGTCTGAAAAGGATTTTCAAAGGTTTGCAAGGATTTTTAAATTTACAGTTAGTAAAATCTGAACGTGCTTTTCCACGAGTTCTTCGTCAGGCTTCTTCCCGGCCTCATCTCGGGAAGTCGTCAAAAGCATGGTCAGGCAACGACCAAAGACGCCTTCGACCTGTAACTTATATTTTATAGACTATTTTAGTTATCATATAAATAATACCTTAACAGTAATATCCCTCTCGATCGATTTTTTAAAGTCAGTACCGTAAGTCTCTTTGATCACTCGGAGTTGCTAAAAACTAGCGTTTTTTTCGGGATTTAAGAAAAACTTACTCTAGCGCTTCTCGTACAAGCGAGTTCGATGGCCACGGAATGGTCACCGTATCGGTTCTAAAGGCGTTCTTTCAACGTTGATTTTTGAAGTTAATATCTACCGATAGGGACTTGTACAGGTTCATGGTATCGTATTGGTGCGCAGGTTTAAATAGGGCCTGGCATATTTCGAGAAAGTAACCACCAGCCTCCTCTTCTATGTCATCCAATAGACTCTAAATAGAAACAATTAACCACGTAGCCAATATAGCGATGTATTTAAAATAATGCCGAAGATTTTAAAACATACCCGATTATACATGTCTTCATAGGCGTTCAAGATCTTCTGTCGTTGGAAATTGTCGTGATACAGGATAGTAGATATTATAACTTGATCATTTGTATCTAAATTATAAGATGTATTGCATTAATATTATCATATTCTAAATAAGTTTATTCAAATGTCTACTTTTTCGAAACCTACCAATTCCGCTCAAAGCCTTGCGCATGGTCTCTGCGGCTTGCACTGGGTGAAAATCAGGAGAGTCAGGGCCATACACAGTCCCCCGTAGGTCATCATACTGCAATTATTAATTTCAAAATATTAATCTTCCTATTTATTATTTCAGATTATTTTTGCTGCTTTAGCACAGGTATTAGCCGAGATGGGGCTTATCTTTCACATTCGGTCATAATCCGAAGCTGTTTGAAAAAAAAATGGATAACAGAGATAAGAAACAATAGAGATGTGAAGAAGCAAGGTTAATATTGGAAAACTAGAGAAGTCGAAAACCAGGGTTATTTTGGCTGAATAGGAAGGGTACTGTAGAATATGATAGCATTACAAGTTCTAAGCTATAGAAAATACTCAAGTAAATAATATATGATTTAAAAGTAGTTACCTGGCTCTCGTAGAGTTGATACATCATAGGCATGTTGAGACGCTTCTTACTGTAATGAGAACCATCAGAATCAAGACTAGACCCAGTGGATAGGGCCTAAAGTTTAAATTTTAGACTTTAGTATTTGGGTAAATCAGAAAATAACTCCTAAACACAGTGACTAAAGATCCCAATTTATCCTCTAGCTCTACACTATGATGGTGAAACTATTTAAATTGGAATTCTTTTTCATTGGGTTTGGCGTACTTTTCCGGGTTGATATTTTTGCAAAAATCTACTCTCCTACATCTTAGCTATAAATGTACCCAAATATACGCTCATCGCGTGGCAATAAATTTCGCGTGACGCAGAAATAAGTACCTCCAACATTGTTTTGAAAGTGTGTACTTTGCAGATATTTTGAATATTCATTTAAAATTAATATGTACCTCATAGTCGTTTACCAACACGGTGAGCAAGCGCATCATTTTAGGTAGGTAAATTTAGGACAGTATGGTAATAAAGATCATAATAAATTAAATCGATAATAGAGAATTTTCGGGAAGCCTCCTATCAAAATATCCCTATCTGAGCATAGACTGGTAGACTCTAAATGGCTCGGGGACAAAATTAATAATTAAAAAGCCAGCACATGTAAGGCGGGGGTAATGAAAAATTCAGCGAGTTTACTACTATGCGAAAACGAAAATAACACGGGGTCGTTAAGGGTATCAATATCAACAGGTTCATATGGTAGGGAGGGGGTGAATCAGAGGGTATGATTTTTGTATGTCTGAAAATTGGTAGACTTAATGACGATTTTTGACCAACTCCCAGTCGAAAAATGTGTTTTGAAGATCTAATCTACGTAGGTTCATCAAATTAATCTCGAGGTATTCTTCCGCCTTGGGGAGATGAAATAATTTGCTATTTGTAAAAATCTGCAATTTGCGTAAGAAGAAGAGCGGGAGCCTAAGAACATACGAAAATTGTTGAATTTGAAAATGCATAGACTGAATTTTGATTAAACTAGCGAAAAGTCATCAAAGTAGTCTTCGTTTATTAAATATGGATAATCTAAAAGGGTGAAAAGATTAAATATGCACTGTGACGAAACTCATCCAGTCTTTTTGACATGAAGACTTTTGGGACGTCAAAATCTCGTCGTTAAAAATTAAGCTGTGTCTGAAGTCCATTTAGTGTTCAAAATTGGATCAAAACAAGTTCGGCTCAGCACTTCACTATATCATGCAAATGGTAAAACATGGGTGGAATCAATTTAGATCAGGGAATTCTTAGTTCCGAATTAATTATTATGTTCAGATCAAAACATGTTTGGTAAGGTTAAGCAATTTGCACGTTCTCTCTTGGATGCATTCTTGATGGCTCAGAATGAATATGCCGAGAGATCTTTATATTAGGCCTGAAAATATTGCCTGACTTCCTTATTCCAGATCGCTTCCAACCCAAATTTGCCGCGCAGAAAGCAGAAAGTCGTTAAAAATTCCAGAAACTCCGACTTAATGATTTAAAAAATTCGAGATTTTGCACGAATTTAAACATGTTCAAACATCTCTATTTTAGGGAAATTTTAAAAATATTTCAGGAACTCGATTTGAAAAACTCGACAACTTTTCGAGGTTCTTCAGGATGTCAGCTAGGTTGAAGGTAAGATTCATTTGATTATTTTCCAGAAAGTTGAAAGCTACCGAGTAATCTCACATATTATTTTGAAGGGTACTCCGAAAATTTCGAACCTCTAAACTTAAAGAGATAGTATGCAAAGGTGAGAACGTTTCTCTACCGACTCCCGGTCCTACATACAGTTCTTCATGTTGCGAGATTTCCTAGTAGGCAATAAATAAATGGCGGAATGTGTATTTCCCAACTTTCTTTCAGATTTCATTCTCTCGCTTATTTGTAACAATAGGACTCCGGCATCCGTCACTCCGCTATTTATTGGCTTCTTTCCTAAGGCAATTTTATCATTCGTTACTGTGTTACCCATAGTTAAGGGTATCACATGAGGTAGGAATAGATTTTTCTCATGCCATTTCGTAGGTAACAAAGTAACGAATTATTCAGGTTTCTCATTTATTTACAAGCAAATTAATTTGTTACCCTCAATTTTTTGCCCGCTTGATCGTCCATCACCGGAGGTGACAATGGTTCCGTCGACGTCGTTTCCGAGCCCTCTCCCATTTTTTTTCGAATTCAAAGTCTTCCAAGTCGGATTTCAAAAATCTTCTACTTTCGCGGATTCAGCGGATTTTCGACGACTTAGTCACGATAAGCCCTTGAAGTCTGCAAATTTAATCTGCGAATTTTCAAGGAGCACGAAAAATGAGTCACTCGAAAAATTTGAGGGTATTCCAGAAAAATAAATTGAGAGGATAGGGATATTTATGAGGTGATATTGCAAATAATATAATAATTAAAGCTCCATATAGATTTAGTAATGAGTGCATTTTACTTTCTGTGAATTTACCTGTCCTTGATAGTATGAGGCTCTATCATAAACGAGGAAGTGGTATCTAATTAACGCAATTGTAAAAGATATGGAAATCCTCTGATAAAAAGGGATGTTTTGTCATATGATAAGCTTTCAGCAGAAATGAGTAAATATCCCAAGTCTCCGTAAATGGAAATATAGAAAACAAGCAACTAGACTACGGAACCAATGTTTTTCGTGGAAGCTATTTTAATATTAATGGGCTAAACCCACGAATTAACTACTTTGCACCTAGCTTGAACTGGAAAACATGAAAAATCAACACATACAAAAGCAGTTATAATTTATAAATGCCTAGAATAGGTAAATAGCACGTACGAATGCTAACAATGTGGGCTATATAGTGTGAATTCTGTTAAGGATTAGAAATTAACGATGTTTTGCAACGGAAACTAATAATACGAGCGTTTTTATTTCAGAGATCTTATGATCAGATCTAATGAATAGACGTTAATTTTAGATGTTTTAAAAATGAATGTTACGAATTTTTTAAAAGTAAAAAACCGAAGATTAAAGATAATAGATTTTTTTCTAACTAATAAATATATCAATCATTGCGAGATTTCGGATAAACGATAAATATCATTAATACAAATATTGACTATTTTATAAATAAATATAAATTGATTAGTTTTTTGCGAAGGTGTAGAAATGCAAATAGCATAATTTTAACTAGATTTAACTTTAACTAACGTAAACTATCATAGATTTTTAGAATAGATTGAAATTATAAGAAGTTTTAAAAGGTTTATAGGAGAAAGTTAAAATTTCTATCCGTTCGCAAATTTATGTTCAAGTGGCGTTAGTCGATAAATTTTCGATGTAGACTCGGCGACTTGGAAAAATACGAAAGACTAAGGCTCGGAGGAATGCAAAGTAGACGAACTCAGCATTCAGTCCAGAGATATGTGCTGATAAAGGATTATGACGATAAATCCTCCCTATCTCTTAAGATTGAAGATATACCTAATCCTTTTAAAAGCAGGATTTTCAGATATAAAATAAAATCAGACGTATTTTACGTAATCAACTCATGCGAATGAAAACGTAGAGATTCAGGTGTAGAACAATAACTCTCAGACAGTTGTGGCGAAATCGGAGATTAGAAATCCGATTAGAAAGCTCGAGAAGGATCTGAGTAATTAGGCACGGATAATTAAATCAAGTTTGTTATTTGATAATAAAGGGTGAAATTATTCATCCTTCTATTTAGACATTATAGCAATAACAATGGTAATCTAGATTCCTAAATGTTAGGTCTGCTTTCAGCGTTAACGAATTCATAAAATAAGCTTGAAAATGCGAATATTCTAGTTAACAAGGGCTTATGTGAATAGCCTCCATTATAATAAAGGATAAGCTATGCCAAAATTTGGATATCTCGGATAAAGAATCCCTTTAGAAAAAGCGCTCTGCTCGATCATAAGGCGCTTTATCTTTCGCTCCACTACTAATCTTTCAGAACGCGCTGGAATGCTAATGAATCACTAGAAGAGATTTGCCTACGTAGCACGAGGCAATTATTATTTTCAAGTCTGGATACTGTCTGAATAAATATGCAGATAAATGGAGGCTATCTAAATAACATGGCATACAATTAAAACAGAGTCTCTGTAATTCTCGAAACTGTTCGGACCAGAGGTTTCAAATTCGTTTTGAAGGGGTATTTGAGTGTTTTCTATCTATATTCGACCTGAGAATCATAATTCTGAGCCTTTTTCCGACATTTTCAACTTCGGATCTAGGTATCAGGGTCTGGGGGGTCAAATTTTAAAAGTCATCTTGACACCCCCAAAACCTATATCATATTGTTCAGTTCGACGAGTTGAGTCGAATGGTGCGAACATTTCTCGGATCTGACCTTCCTATCACAAGTTACGGCTAAAAACTGCAAAAATACCAAAAAGCACGGGTCTCTGGGATAAAATCTAAAATTACTCGATTTTTTTGTGCTAATGTACCCGACTCTCAGCATATTTTTATAAACTACATGCATATACCTAATTAATGGTACCGGACTTTTCAGGATTTTTGGATACTTATGTTGAGAAAAATCGATCGGAAGCCATACCGGAAAAAATTGATTTTTCAAAAATCAATGGTAACCCCACAAATCGTATATAATTTGATAGAGCACGAAAAACTGAGCAACTTATGTGAAAACACCTCATGGTTATCTATTATGGTATGCGTGGTATGGAGGTTTGAATGGGTCAGACCCACGAAAATGACAAAAAATTCATAACGTTTCGAAAATCAAACGAATTCGAAAAATTTTCGGAATATAGCAGTTGAAGGGCAATACTTCATTTTTGCTTCCTAGGTACCGTGCTATTACTTTACCATATTACCATATGGGTTCATGGTATACCACCTATATGGGACCTGAGTGGTACTATACCAAAATGGATATCAATCGACTCGAAATTATCTGGGGAATAATGTTCGAGTCCATTTCTATCAATTTCAGCAAGTGGCTGGCCCCCCTAAACCTATGTTTTTAGAAAGTACATTCCATGACCATGTTCATCCTTTTTAAATTTTTCGAAAATCTTTTATAGCAAAAAATTTTTCTTTGTACCTCCTGTTTGCAGTCAAAACGTCAAAACTCCCAACTTTGACCCCCACCTAGTTCCGCCCACTTTTGGGGGCGGGGCCTAATCTTCCCATTTTTGTGATTAGGGTCCATGGGTGTATCCAACATATAAGTTTGGTTCGGATCTGAGACACTTTTGCAGTTGTCCGGCCACTCTTTATATTTTGTTCGGTTTATTCAAAGAATGCGTCTTAATACGTCATATGATAAAAATTTATTTCACAATATAAATATGCCGTAGAAATGGTAAATTGATATGATGAATCATAAATTGTTCCGCGTTCGCTTGACGCGTGGTACGGACAATGTCAAATTCGACATTTTGCATGTAATCAAACAATCCAAAGCGTGGGTTTTGAGCACATAAAATGGCCGCGTTAAATACCGTTGATAAGCGAAAGTTCGCACTCTTTTTATTTCGTAGGTCAAAATGCCCTTTAATTTTTATGCTAGATTCTCTAAGCCTATTTTATTTGGTATATTTCTTATTTTATTAAACCAGTTCAATCTAGGTAACACTTACTGCTACTTTTTTGTGGTAGTGGTAGTGATAATGGAGTTGTAAATTTTAGGCAGTTGTGGAAATCTTAACAGTACCAAAGAGATTACTATTGATGATAATGGCGAGCATTTTCAATATTCCTGGACTTCAGCTAACACGACATTTTTCCTCAAGGTGAGTGATATGGTATGATATGAGCAGCAATTACAAATGATTGGACTTTCCTAATGCAAGAAGCTTGAATTTGAAAACAATAAGCGATAATTTCAAATTTGTAAGACTATTTTTTTAAGTTTATCCCAATGAATTGCATTGTTTATGCCTATGTCACCTACACGAATGCGCACGTATTTTATACCGTCTATAACGGAGCAACCATACAGGGAGGATTGATTTCTGTTGGCAGTGGATTCAGGTTTGCAAATTGCAATTAGTCGAGAGGTCATAATTTCAACGAAATTCTCTAGTTTTCCTGGCGAAACGGGTGCCAGACAGATGGTGCCTCGTGGCAGCGCCTTCTCTTTCAATGTTTCTAAAGAAATCGGCTTTGTCGATGGGCAGACTCATGCCATCGATATCTACATTGAAACTGCGAACAGTTAGTTAGAAAGAATCTATCTGTAACAACTTATTCTTATATAATTTAGTCACCGTCGATTCCAGCCCCAAACAACTTTCTCCTGGAACTGGCGAATTAGTCGATTTCGCAGCAACGCAAACAAACAGCAGCAGAACCTACGCGGCTGGCAACAGTTCGATCTATGCGATTATGGCCTGCGACAATTCGGAGGTCGGCAATTTCTACTTCCAGGAGGACTGCAATCGACTAATGTTCTTCAAAAACGACAGTAAATTCATCGGAAGGTTACAAATACATACGTTAATGCTGTAGCACAAAGGGCTGACCCTGCAAAGTAGTACGGAGGGAGAGAACAAAAACGGAGAGGCAATCGCGCGCTTTAAATTTTTCGAAATTGAAGAAACATATGCGTGATACATAGGTGTTCTTGTTATGGCTTCATGCTTCTCCGTTTACCTTTCACCCTTCTGCATGGTCAATTCTGTGCGAAGCTTCGATGCAATGAGATATTCTTATCCAGCTTATTCTAGCGCAACCTACTTGTGGATGTCGGGATCCAGTATTCTGTCCGACAATTCCACGTCGTCGTTGACACTATATGAATCATATATCGCAGATTTATACGCTCAAGTATTTTTCTACTCGCCTAAGAATGGTAAAACTACTACTAGGCCGATAGTTCTCTTTTTTTTAAATAAGTTTTAGCTGACTTCAATTTTGACAAGTACAGTGTTGGCTGGCAGAATGAGAGCGTATTTCTGAATGTCACAGATCGATTCGCAGCTGAAATCCGATTTGCGAAGCTCAACCCGAACTATCAAAAGTGCATTCAATACGTCTCATTTGTAAGATGGAATCTACTAATTGTAAGATAAATTTTCTCGATAATTTCCAGAGCGACAAAAACAATTCCCGTTTGTATGTGTATTCTGGAGTGCAAGAGATTCTGAACACTGACAACATGCCCACGGATAATCTCGTTTATGTCATTTAGTAAATATTACAAAAAATAATTTACATATGTAGGTGTTTTGTCTAATTTGAAAATTCAGCCCGAATGAGACCATCGCTTTATCGATAAATTATCCTCTGACAGAGAGCATTTACACATTTGTGGCGGTGAACGGTTCAGTCGACTACAGAATTGATAATAGTTGGTCGAGAAACACTGCATTCACTGTTTCTTCAGATTTCACTGCTTCATTCGACTCTTCTACCTCTCCCACTACTCATTCTATCCAGATCGAGTCAACCACCAAATTTAGCAGTACAAATTCTAGCAGTTTTATGCTCTTCGTCGTTATTTATCTCGTTAAAGCACTGTATAATATTTTTTAAAAATCCCAATGTTGAATAATAGCAATAATAAACCATTTTTCATTATCTCCAAATGATCCTTATTTATTTGGTTCATTTGACAGAAATGATGTGTTCAAGTGAGCGATTTCCGAGTTCCCTTTATTTTGTAATCGTAGGAACTCTGCAATCCGAGTTCGATAATCAGCAGAATGAAGAGGGGGTCGAGCATGGATATTTGCTTCACCTACCCTTTTCTAGTTTAGTTGGCTGGGACTTTAGAGTAAAATAAATTAGCAACCTTGATATTTTGACAGTAAATGGCACAGAAGATGTCATGCACTTTCCAGATTGTCGGAACTTCGAAAAGTTGCTGATTCTTTGGAACTTGCCTGCTTACTAACGAAGAAGACGAAATAATGAGGTCATTTTTTTCTGATGTACTCAAAATTAAACACCCATTTTTGCTCTTAACAAGACTTGATAAGATGCAACAATTTATTAATGAGAATAACACAATAATAATTGACAAATAACTTGAATATAAAAGCTGAATAGTCGATAATTTGTGGAAATTTGGGAAAAGCTCTTCTATTGCGAAAAAAATATTAAAAAATAAGCGTAGGAATAGCGATAAAGCCTGATAGATGATGGAGTTGCATGAAATCACAAAAAATCGATATTAAAAATCAGAACAATAAACCTGAATGTATTAAATAATGTGGAAGTTTTGGGTGATAATCGAAAAGTGACAACCCGATAAAAGAAAACAAAAAACCATGGAATTCAATGCAAACGAATATTGCAATAATAGGTACTAACCACTAATCATCATAGGCACAAAAAACGAAAAAAAAAACAGAAAAATGAATTCAATCCTCCTCCGCCTCTTCTTCGAGTTCGATTCCGGTTCCGTCTTCGTTGTGATTTCCGATTTCCGACTCCTCTCTCATTTCTTCATCCTCAATATCGTCGTCGTGCTCATTTTCTTCGTCTCCAGAGGAGTCCTAAAATTTTGTTTTCTTTCATATTTTTGTTTTCTTTCAGACCTGGTCCATCTTCGAGTCCGTCGATTCGTCTTCTAGCTTGGTCTCCGGAAGGTCCTCCAAGCCAGCAACGAACTTTCTCAAATCGGAACCGCCCTTGATTGATGCTCTGTAATTCGAAAGGTTGATTTGTGTTTTCCCCTTCTCGTGACTTACAGCATCTTGTCGATTTCAGCGGTGGTAGGAATTGGGTTGTCGACGAAGTATTCGGGGTAGCATTCCTTGATCGTGTCCTGGAAATTGAAAAAGTGTAAGTTTCAGAAAATTCTAATTCAATTGTAAGAAATTCATGGCTAATTGTATAATTGTAGCGTCGGCTATGTGTTCAATTCAATGAAATCATCTATCAAAATGGTGCTTTGTTTCAAGAAATTTAAAGTTGAAAGGCAATAATTATATCATCATTGGGAAGGGAACTGGAGTAGTTCCAGATAAAAAATTTCCTATCCACCTTAATCTCCTGGGCATGTTTCAGTCTGTTGTCGACAGCCTTTTCCGGTGCTGATGGGTGGAATTCCTTAATGTGTTTCTGTACGGTTTCACGACTCTGCGCTCCGATATCGCAAATCGGACAGAGGAAAAGGTGGGTCTGCTCCATGTGGTTGTATGCGTGCTCCGACATACGATTGTTGATTAGTTTGTCGCATTTCTTAAAAATGAATCTTCGTCCTTTTTCAAACGTTTTTCTTAATTAGAAAGTAACACATGTTTTTTTAATTGGTTTTCTTAAATAAAATCAGACCTAGACAGCGCTTAAGCCAGATCTCCCGTGTGTATCCCCTTAAGCCAAGAATTTGTCAAAATCACGTTTCGTGCCCTCTACGTATCAATTTCCTATAGAAAAATTTTAATTTGGCGTACCCCCTCCCCTATAATTTTTCGTTCTGGTTGCAAGTCTGCCTAGGTCTGAATAAAGTCGGTTTTCTTACATTGCAATAGGCCGTTTCATTGAGCTTCTTCTTGAAATACTGGTTTCCACCCAGAATCATAGACAGAATTCTGAATTTCTCCATTTTTTCAGGGATAAATTCGATTTGAAAACCTCAATTTGTTCATCTCCTCCTTCTTATTCTTGTTCGATTTTCTATAGCCGAATCTACCAGTACGACGAGTTCTTTTACGACTACCATAGGAAACATCAGCCTCCTAAATTTTTAGGGTAAGTTTCAAACATTCCCAATTTTCGATAGTTTTTAAATATTTGATTGTTTTTCAAGGCTTTTTCATACATTATTAAACTAATTTGCGTGAATTTTGTACAAGGATGTTGGAATACGACGAATCTAGACTTCAAATACAGGAGTGGAACCTAAATAAAGTTACTGTGACAGTAATTTTTATTTAGGTCCCACCCCTGTATTTAATGACTCATTTCAGATAGATTTGAATTGCCATTCTTAATCACTACAACATCCTTGTCTAAATTCTAGATGGAGTGCACGATATCTCAACTTCACCAATCTCGTTTATCTTCAGTTTTGACAAAAACTAAATAAACAATCACCGACAACAGCGTTACAAAATAACTATTAAAAGAATTTTCTAAAACTCGATATTTTCTAAATTTCTAATACAAGATGTTTGCTGTTGTCACCGAATTTTAGAAAGTTCCTGTCAAAACCAAAAATGATGTCATCAGAAATAATGTTACAGTACGACAATAAGAGAATTCAACCTTAAGTCAAGAGCCCCTCCACTTTGTACAAAAGTGGGCGGAGTCTAAATTAAGGCTGAATTAAAAGGGGGAAAGTCTTTCTGTATTTACATACGGCTGTATGTGCCGGCAATTACTATATGACAAGATGACGTTCGCTATAGTTAGAAATAGGGGAGGAAAGGAAAGTAGGGCGAAAGTGTGGGAAAGGATAGGTCTCGTCATCTCGTCAAGTAGCAGTTGCCGCATGTGCCAGCGGCTATGGAGTGTAGGAAATAAGAAAATGAGCCGCCGGCAAATACAGTCATATGGGAATACAGGAGACCGAAAAGAGCTCCTGATAGAGAAAAGGCCGTGAATGAATGATATGAGTGACCTGATAATTGAGTGTAGGTAAAGCGATGATATTATTGCAAAGCAACTTAGGAAAGATGAAAGGAGAGTTCCAAGCACTTTTCTGTGGAAAATAAATTGAATAATAGTGGAAAAGTACTCGGGATCAGTGGAAAAGTAATGAAGTTACCATACTTTGGTGGTAATTTTGACATGATATTATGCCAAAACATGCTAACTTCTGTCATGAACATAGATAGAAAAGTGGCGAAGACGAATGAAATGTACCCTCATCGAAATAAAGAATGGCGGTAAGGAGTGTCATGATAAACACCATAACCTATTGCTACCAAAAGTGCATAATCAACAAAGCTTCAAGGATTACGATAATGTTGAAGGGTAGGCTTCAAAATGTCTAAAAGCGTTGAGTCATTTTAGATATCGTATTCCCCTAAGTAGTCTTCTGCTGCTTTGCCAAAGCCTTCATGATGTTGGTGAGGAAGGCCTCGGTGAGGTTCTTATTCTGCGCAATGTCCTCTTTTTCAAGACTCACGTCATCTTTGACATCGTCGTCGTTCTCTGGATCGTCGTCGTCTTCGCCCTCGTCATCGTCATCGTGTTTGAAGATGCTCGACTCATCGATGATCTCTTCTTTCGGGGTCGTCAGTCCGTCGTCGTCGACTGTGCCGTCTCCAGAGTCAGAGGCGTTGGGGGAAGCGCCATTCTTGTTCATCTAGAAATTAAGCAGTTTAAGAGATGTCAAACCAGACGACAGATTATAGAATCTGACATCGAATATCGGGGTGTCTTCAATCATAAAAATATTGGATCTTTCGAAATAAATTGATTGAATATTGCGATTTTTCACTAGCTTCAATGATGCCATACTAAATTTGGTCCGGAATAGTATGGAGACGATAGTTCGATTTTAGAAGCTTAATGAATGAAGTAAAAATTACCGGCGTAGTAGCCATGGGGATCTTGGAGCGTCGCTTCGTATCCTGAGCGAACAGCGCCTGGAAGCCGAAGCACATCTCCGACATCTTTTTCACTTCATCCGAGTATTCCTTAAAATTTTCAAGATATTTGAATAATACTAATGGCTTATTGTTCAGGATATACGTTAAAATTTCATTAAGCCTGAAACCTATTTGATTTTTAGCTAGGCGAATAGTGAAAATCACTTCTCAAGTTATGTTACAAACTATTCTTCATTTTATGATGTCTTTTTTGTCAATCTGACCGAGATTCATTCATTAAATTAAATATCTTCACTTGTGTTCCACGAAAGTTCATATATTCAAAAAACTAATTTATGAGCTGATACGTTGATCAATGGTAATTCAAAATTTCCATAAGCTTACATGAATCCTATCCTCAACACAGTCCTCGGTGCTGTGCTCCTTCTTTCCGTGGGTCTGCACCGACTGACTTCTGTCGTGGCCGAATCCACAGAGCTTGCACGTGTATCGGTTGATGCCCATGTCTTTGGCCAGGTGCCAGAGGATGTGGAAACCGCGGATCTGAAATATAGGCCTTAAATTTAATAAGGAATTTCAGAATTTTAGAAGGTTTTCTGGGAAACATATTTAGAAGATTTTTGTGAAACATATTATTCTATCTAAACCAATCTAATTAAATATACCAATATCAAAAAATGTTTGCATCAGATAATGGATTTTCATCAAACATAAATAGAAAAGGGGAAAAATTGATCAATAATTCTCGTGAAATAATGATTGCTTTCCAAAAAAAACCTACCCTATTCTGCATGGTCTTGTGGCAAATCCTACACTCAAGTGGGTGTTCCTCTTCTTGGATCGGACGGTTCAGGCGATTTCTCTCGGAACGACCCTGCAACTCAGAAAATTAGAAAGTTGGCGAAACTTTTCGAGGAGTTTCCAAAAACATTTTTGAGAGCTGCTAAAACTTTTTAGAAGTTGCCGAAAACTCCCTACCTTCTCCTTATTAGCAGCTGCAGCGAGTTGAGCCGCATAAGCGATTTCTGCCTTCGCCGCGGTCGGACCCGGGATGCTGCCATTTTTCGTGCCCAAAAGTTCCATAGAGAGTTCCTGAAGCCATTCGTTTAGGTTCCGAAAACCTTTTGAAATAAGTTTAATCATTAAAAACTGCATCGGGCAAATCAAACTTGATTAAATTTTTAAAATAAGTCGCAACTTAGTATTTAAAAAAACTGACAGTTTAGAAATTCTATACCAAATACTCGCATGCTTCTGGGAAACACAACTTATGATGCAGTAAATGACGTCACTACACACACGCACACACCAAGTGGGAAATTAGGAGGGCAAACTTGAACAAATCTCAATCTAGCTGTGAATACTCTGTTCCCAAAATTGAATACTCTATCCCCAGATTTTGGGAGGCAAGTATTCTTTCTGGGAACAAAGTATCACAATCAATCAATCACGCTACCTGATCATCATAGTCGAAATTACTCGTAGCGTTGTTGCGACGGTGCACGAATAGTTCACGACTCAACTCCTAACAAATAACGAGGATTTTGCCAACGACATTTACACAAAGTACGCTTGTATTTCTAGTGCAGCGTTTTGCATATGTGCTATATGGTGAATGGAGCTAACGTTACTACGACACTTATTTATGATTTTTGAGGCTATATATTTTAATAATACATGATATACAGACTTACTAATATAAAATAAAAGGTAAGTTGAAGGATAAATTTTCTGATGATATTTCGTATATCATTATGTCCATACATCATGCTTTTAAAATATGAGTTTACAAGCCAGGCGATTTAAAATTTTACCTGGCATCTTCCAAACAGTTCGATAGATCGGTCAATCATTTTCTCGGGGTCAATTTTGCCGTGGACCTTCGACTGGTGATTCTCCATCTGGTCCTTACGATAGTGCTCCACGGTGCAATCCGGGAACAGGCAGCGGAAGCGGTAGGTCTGAGATTTTGAATGTAAGATAAATTCGCTGATGCAACAAAATCAGATAAAATGGTCATTGTAAGCCAATATCTTTTGAAACATATTTTTAGGCAATTAAATGGTAAATGAAATTTTTCATTCTTTCATTATCAACAATTTAAAGTATTGCAAGTCATAGTTCTTGAAGCATAGAAAAGGATATTGCAATTCAATTTTAAAACCCACATTCTCATCCTTCGCCAAGTGGAAGAACATGTGCATCTGTCTCGCACCGGCCGTCACTGGCTTCTGGCATTTCGAGCACTCGCCCAGAACTCGCTTTTTGGCCACTCTGAATTCACTAAAAATCGATAGATTGAAAAAAAAAAAACAATAAATTGAAAGAAACAACATCTTCAAAATACTTGGCAAAAATTGTTTTATGGCAAAGCTTATCTCAAGAATCAATAAGACTTTCAGAAAACTGCACAAAAGTAGTCCTTTTTATATTTTCAGATAAATTTTGTTGATTTTCCTATGCGAATAAAAAGTCAATAAATATGAATTTAAAAACTCACGATCCCCCAAACTTCAGGCTGTTCGAATTATTCCCGTTCTTTCCGTGCTTGTCCAAAAGTGGAGGCGTGCTACCGTAATCCGAATCCAGAAGACGTCCGTCCCCAGTGCCGAACAGCGCAGCAACGTTATCGAGAACCGCACTGAAATTTCTGTAATATTCATTTATTTATAAGCCTCAAATTATTTGATGCTGAAAATGTAATTTTAAAAATAGTCCGCTCTGTATGTTGGCACAATAAAAAAAACCCCCGAGAAAATGTGATAATTTTAAACATTTTCATAAGAAAATAAGGTTCATTGAATTAGTCTCGTTTCGGTTACAGATTCAAAGTCTTTAAAATAATATCATCCATTGTAAAAAAAATGGTGTGCTTCAGAAATTTTAATGAAAAATACGATTGTACAAATTTTATCTGAAAAAGAGCTTACATTGGATTGACCCCATTCAGGACGTCATCGTCATCTTCGTTCTCGTCGATGCCCATATTTTCCGTCTTCACTCGTTTCATGCTGAACATGGAAAATGGATCGTTTTCCTCCGGACCACCTAGAAATGTTTCAATTTCTTTTAAAATCTTAAATCTCATATTAAAACTTATAAAACAAGTCGAAAAATCGCATGCAATACCCCTCAAAAATTCAAAAATTAAAGATTTTTTAAATCAAGTATTTTCCTACCGTTCGAGTCGGCATCGCCAGTAGCTCTGCTAATGCTCGCCAGCAAACTGTCCGTGTTTGTAGCGGGAAAATCCACAGCGGATCGCTTTCTGCCATTCAAGGGAGTCGAGTCGGTCTTGGATTCAATCGTGTTCTTCTCCTTGATTCCATTCAAAGCGGCCACCGAGGTCATCATTTTCATCATCGCGTTCAAATTCGCCTGCGAGACGCTGACATTCGAGTCGTCAGTGCTGAAAATTGAATTTTTCGTAAGTTTCAGAAAACTCAAACTTATGCTGTAACTTTTGAGTGGGTAATATTGAAGCTCTCTATATCCGAAAATTATCAATATCTTAGAACATATTTTTACGATAAATTTCAAGTTTTCTAATAGTTTGATATTTAGAATTCAATTCAATCGAAAGAATATAATTTTAAAAAACTATACCTCTTCTCCTTCGTCGCATCCACCGTGGTCATCGGAGTCAGTTTTGGTGGATTCTGAATCGACGTCGCCAGATTTGCTCCAGAATTCAACGACGACGAAGTGGACGTCTTCTGAAGTTTCTTCTTCATTCCGGCCGCGAGCGCCTTGTCCATCATCGTCGTGAGCAGACGTTTGGCATTCAAATTGTCGACGTAGATGAACTGAAATTTCATGGGACTTGTTACAAAAAATGACATTTGTGATGCAAAAATAATAGTATCATTTACCAAAATGAATGGTACATTAATGTCAAAAACGGCATCTTTGGCACAAAAAACTACATCTTCCCTACCTTGTTCATATTCTTTCTGTGAGCCGAGTGCAAGTGTTCCCTCATTTGCGCATCCGAGGCCCTCTCGTGCAGACAAATCGGGCACTGGAACGGCTGCCAATTCAGGTGCTCGGTCTTGATGTGGATCTGGAAAAAATAAGATTTTTGTTGAGACATTCTTTGTTTTGGTTTCAGTTTTACCTCCATCTCCTCAGCGTTATTCTTCTCCAAATTGCACTGCGTGCAGCAGAGCAGTAGACCAGGCGTCTGATTTGAAACGTTGACTGGTTGTGAGTCCGAAGCGCCGTTCATATTGGTGGACTCGGTTGAGGACTGAGACTGAAAATCGATCAACTATTGATTTGCCAGATAACGTCAAATACTTACTCCTGAAGACACGTTGACGACGTTTCCGTTGGACTGCTTGTTGGAGAGTCGAGCCGCGATGCCTTCGATTCCACCCAAACCACGAGAAGAAGATACCGAAGTGCCTCCTGAAGAAGGGAAAATTAGGAAATTTGGGGAAAATTCGAGAAAATGAAAAATTGAGCAAGTGGCATTTGAAAGGAAGAGACGATAAAACAGTGCAAAGTGATGAAAGAGTGAAGTGAAAGATGAAATATACCGTTTTTAATAAAATCTGTACCCAGACAAAATCCGTATGGCATTTTTTCTATACTATAACAGCTCTATATCGCAAGGCTAGAGTGCATGTGATATGGAGAGAAAAAATATCATACGATTTTTCCTAGATACCGATTTGATCGAAATAGAGAGTGAGACTCTAAAGAGCTAGTGGCTGTAATAGTGCAAAGGTGTTCACTCCTAATATGAACTATTTCACAAAATGAGTGAAATTAAAAAAAAAAATTGGATATATGATTCCAAAAATCTAGTGATAATAAATGATATTTTAATGATCGATAATCTGACTACCGTTCGACGACAAGAATGAAAAATATCTTATAGATGAAATAAGATTCAAACAAATTGGATACTAAATGATATATAAGGACTAAGTTATTGTGAGATCAAGTAGGAGATCAATATTCCAACTCATTTACCTGACATGAGCATCTTTTGCATCAAAGGCTGTTGCTGTAGGGCTTGAGCGGCGGCGTGTTGCTGCTGGAGCGCGTCCAAAGCACTAATGAAGGCCTGCTAGAAAATCATGATTTTTGAAAGTCGTTACTTTTGATCCTAGACTTGAAAAAAGCTTCAATTTTTATCTAAAGTTAACTTTAATTCACGTATAGTTGAGCTGCGAGTGATTTCCTCTCAAACACTATCATATCCATTTTCTTTTCTTTTATTGGAAAGTGAATGCTCGCAGTCCTATATTTTCTTCTAAATCCAATACCTGCTGATTGACAGAACTGTTATCTGATGAGGAAGCCGTGGTTGTAGGCGCGAACGACGACAACTGCATCAAAACATGAAGCAACTGAGGAAGTCGCTTCTGAAAGCCAATAGTATTAACCAAATTGAACAAGTGTCTACGAGCAAACGACGAACGAATATCGATCTTCATCAATTCGAGCGGCAACTTAGAAAAGTAGTTGCGTGCGAAATAGCATAGGATTTGTTAGGGAAAAGATCACCTTTTTACTATTTCGTATGCAAGTACTTTTCAGATTGCCGTTCGAGCACGAAAAATGGAAATAAATCGTGATTCGAAATGAATAACAAGACGTTGAAGGTCGAAAACAGCAAAAGAACATCAGTAGCCTTACAGAAGGATTATGAAATTCGAAGAAGAAGAGGAGGGGGAGCGTGAAAGCAAAGGACGTCAGGGAAAATAAGCAACGAGATCAGCAAATTGATTCAGAAACGCAAAATTCATCGTCTATTGTCATCCGGTATGAATACTCCGAGCAATTGTACATTTGGAATAAAAGATGGAGAGATGCACGCGATACTGTCAAATTAGATTATGAAAGAGGAGAAAGAAGAGGGGAGGGAGATGGACGCAGCAGCAGAAAAGGGAAAGTTGGAAGTCAGCCCAGTAGCGCTGACAGACAGGCATATGCAGGCTCTGGAAGTGAATGATGAATAACTAATGTAAGTTGATCTTCTGCGTTTGATCATTGAGAGAGATCACGGATGAACTAGAAAAATGCAGCGAAATCTCATAGCTGCTTGCAAGAAAAAGCCCTGAGATGACTGACAAGGAATATGACAGCGCAATTCCATTCCAATTGCAGCTGCGCATCGTCTCGACGACAGTTGACGAAGAAGACGAGGCCAGGCCCGCAGTGAAACCAGTTCGCCTCGGCTGCCTTGATGGCTGGCGCCAGCGAATTGGGAAGTGCGACGTTGGGAAGGCAGCTGCTGGGTTGCGACAACGGGTTGACAGACGTCAAATCGCAAATTGCAATCGATGAAGAAGACGAAGAGGCCTGGCTGTGAATTTAGCGAGCATAGGTAGAAGAATTACGAAGAAAGAAGACGAAATTCTGAGTAAACAAATCGAAGTTACGAATGTGCGAATGACTGATTCAGCGCGATCTGATGGCAAATGGAATGATGAAATGCGGCGACGCGCTCGTCCAGGACAAACACTCATAATCAGCAAACTGGGTGGACGAGGTAAAAGAAGGGAGCAAGGAAGCATCAAACTGATAACAGTGAATTCCTCCTGATGTGCATTGCTGCGTAGTTGGCCGGAGTACTTCTGATCGCTCCGCTTCACTTCTTTTCTTTCCCCTTCACTCTCTGATTGAAGTTTCCTTGTGACTCTTGAATTCGATCGATGCCTGCGATTCCTTGACGTGAACACAGCAGACAAACATTTCAGCGAGCGAGCGAAGAGGACGCGCTTTTTCTGACGAACCCCTCTCAACCACTTTCTCCCCAGTAGTTTGAAATCTGATGAACAGAAGAATTCAGTGAGCGGAAAGCATAGAATCGTGGCAATGGAATAAAACTGATACACACACGCACATGTTTGTATCGGAGGGAGTAGAAAAACAAGCACCCAAAACAAATTATCAGAAGCCCATCAAACCGCGTGATTAGAGGGCGAACAAAGGAGCGGAGAGATTTCAGATGAACTACAAGGGGAATCGCTGCTGAGCTGAGATGAAGAGGATAAAGTGCAGCTAGCGAGAGCGCTGCAAAAGAAGCGAAGAGACGCCAATGTTTGAGCAACACGCAGCCGGAGATGCCAGCCAGCAAATGTGTATTGAACGATTGGAAGGAATTGGAAGGTGGAAAAGGGGAAGGCTATGAAATCAGCGTTTCAGAAAATTGGACAGAAAATGGATTGGATCCAAGTCACCAACACGATGATATTGCGCAAAGGAGTGTGCGTTATCGCGAATAGTACCAAGTAGAGGATGAATCGATAAAATCTCCATTCACGATGAAAGTGTCATGATGCGACGCGCGTATTCATGTAGACGTGGAAAGAGGGACAATGAGAAATAGAGAGATAGGAGGAGAGTGGGCAGTGAGTGGATCAGAGCGATACGCAGAGTAGAGACAGAAATGTCTGCCTGTGGCTCAACCAACACAACAGAATAGAGGCGAATACAGATGGGAAAGCAATGAATGAATGAATGGAATGGAATGAGAAAAACGGCAAAGACAAATCTGATCAACAGTGAAATGTACGAATTGAAAATTGGAAAGCTAAAATGTGTCTGGAAAGATGAATGTGGTACGGTAAAAAAGCCTATTACAGGAAGAACTCACAACTTGAAATACTCGAAAATCTGGCAGTTCGCAAACTATTTGCTAGTCATGGTCTGCTTAGTGACGTGATTGATTGGCTCTACAAGCACACTCAGCCCCATAGTCAGTCAGATTGTGAGCAGCAGGAATAGAAGAGGTTAAGGGGTGGGGCTTTGTTTCGCTCGATTCTCCGACCTCTCTCATCGCTCGAGCGATCGACTGGATGCCTGTGGCTCGGGCTGCTGACAGGACAAAGATAGAAGGCACAGACAGAAGAGAAGAAAGAGCGAGTGAATGGTGGAGGGGCAGAGAGAAGCAGGCTGCGACACTGTGCAGCAGGACCCCTTCCATTCTCTTTCACTCCCCATACACCCTCATCTCCTCATCTATTCTGCAGCAGCAGCAGTCCAGAGACCCCACTCCAGAGAACCAATAGATGATAGAGGGAAAGAGCAGAGCAGGCTAAGAGGAGGGGATGCACACGTATTGTCAAGGCGACACACTGGATTAGATAGGGATTTGTGGGATAGCCTAATGAGTAATCAACGAAACTCCATCGGGCAAGCAAAAGATCTGGGTTTTCAAGGTCAACCAGTGATTTGACCAGAAGACCCAAACATCTGCATGCAGTATCTCAGTCGAGCACCCCAATCATTCTGCCCTTCCTTCCTGCATTTGCGAGGTCACACACACACACAGCACACAGGCAGGGCAAGGGAGAAGAAGAGGGCTGTTGGGCTGATGGGGTTGAGGAGGAGTGGAGAAGGCGCAATGGGAGACAGATGAAGAAGAAGAAGAAGAGGAAGGAAGGGCCGAGTCACTGACTGCTGCTGCTGCGATGACTGACTGAAATGAGAGAGGTCGACCAGAGAGACAGCGGCCAAGCAAGCAGAAGGCGGGAACGCAGCAGGGCAATGACAGATAGATGAAGGGGGCAAGGAAGGGGTGAACAAGAAGAAGAAGAAGAAGAAAACGATGTGCCTGCGATTCCCCATTCCAAGTGGTAAAGTGAAGGACGCGTCGGCGAAGGGAGTCATCAGATATGAACGAGAAATTTGAGATCGTACAGACTGTACAAACTGTTGAGGACGCTTTTTCGCGCTTGACGTCAACCTCGCGTGCATGATTTGATGCTCAGCAATGCCGTATCAACTTACAAATGAGGTGCACGTTTACATTTGCGCATAAGCGCATTTCGCATAGACGGAGATGCCAGTAATGCGCTAGATTGAGGGAATGTAGAGGCTGTTGGCTGACTGACTGGGCTGCCTGCAGACATGCGTCTGCATCTAGAAGGGCTTCACTTCTTCTTCTTCTTCTTCTCCATCTTCATTCGACGAGGGGTTGGTTGGTCGACGGGAAGGGAATAGGAAAGGGGAAAGAGGAAGAGGAGGGAGGGAGAGATGTCAGATGGACACACAAAGCAGGAGCGCTGCAGCAGCGATAGAGGAGGGAATGTGGAAGGAAATAGGGGGGAGGGGCGGGACGATGTGGTTGAAGCGACACACGCTGCCTGCTGGCTGGCTGAATGGCAGGAGCAATATCGATTCGATTCGAAAACGCGCACACAGACAGTCAACAGTCGGCAGTTGAAGAGCAGTAATACTGTAAGAGAGGTGCACGCGAATCGCTACATACAGAAGAAGAGGACAGTCATTTGACAAGGGAATCTGAATGCCAATATCCTTCCGTTAAAACAAATCACATTACAAATGCAGAATTGTAGTTTCTTTCGAATACTGCGTAATCCAATACATTTGTACTCACTCTTCAATGCACAACTTCATTCCTCGTGTGTGTGTGTGGAAATGTAGAAAGAGACTGCAAAAACAGGTGCAGATTTATGACAAATTTGGCGCCAAACTTGGATCATCTCCTTCCTAGGCGAGTGGTAATCGCTCCCATCCGCTTTGTTTTGATGTCGGTCGAGGAGAGAAAGATGTGGAAGGAGAAAAAGAAGGGGATGTGTTTATTAGACTCATCGGACGCGCGCGCTTCTTGCATTTCGTTTGGTAGAATTCGAGGAGGACTGAAATAGCTCGCGCCATCTCAAAGTGGGGAGCTTCAAAGCGAGCGAACACGATGTGTCATCAGCGAGGTTTTTCATTTCAGTCGCCCGGTGTTTTCACCTTATCAAAGATTCCTCGAAATGCGCGCATTCGATTAGTCTTGTAATCGAATTCTCTTATCTGTAATGGGGAGAATCGTTTTGCTGCAGGCCCGGGGTGTTTGTCGTTTTCAGAATTGGAGCCCCCCGTGTGTTTCACATTCCTCTTCTCCACACACTCCTGTGGCTGCAGCAGTGCACACTTCGCGTTGACGTGGCAATGAGCGAAGAGGAGAACCGCTTTTCTTCTTCTGCAGCAGCAGCAGCAGCCACTACTCAGCCAGCATGCAGAGCAAGCAAGCCTGGAGAAATCGAGCGCGCATGTAGAAGCCGCCAGAAGCAGCAGCAGCAAAAAGAGGGTCTGGAGCTGACGTTCAATAAGCCTGATGAAGAGAAGCAGGGATAAATGAGGATTTCCATGTATGAATAAGATAAATCTTCCATGAGTGTGATATGGAATGGGAACAAAGATGAGGAGTCTTTTGAAAGGGGAAGTGCTCACTCGCCGCTCTTCATTTGCAAGGTTTCATTTCCTTGTCTTGTTCCTTCTCTCATTGCTTTGAAGCAATGCTGCTGTTGCAGGACCGAACGCCACCGGCACCCTTGCCTGCCCTCTCTTCGGCTATCGATTGATTCAGAGGGAGTAAGCCAGAGAGGAAAGGAAGGGAGGGAGGGAGGAATGAGAGACAGACAGACATCGTCTTTCTTCCCGCTGCTGTTTCAGATGAGTGTGCATTGCAGGGCCGCGTCTGTAGAGGGGTCTCTTCTGTCTATCCCTCCTCTCATTCACTCTTTCTCTCCCTCTTTCTGCATCCATCTATCCATCTGCCTTCCTCCCTGCCAACACAACAACGCAGCCACTGCCTGTGGAATGATGACAGCAGCAAGAGCACACTGCGCACTTCTCTCTAGAAGATAGAAAAGGGGGAACATAATCCGAATGGAAGCAAATCTGATGCCGAGCTGATATTGGAAGTATGATGAAGCCTTTCGAAAGCGAAGCATCTTGAACATTTTAGGGTGTTACATAACAATAACTAGAAATAACACGCAAACATAGATTGATCGAAATATAGAAAACTAATATTTTAGCGAATCAAGTAGGTCTCAGATCGCACAACGGTCCTTGCCTTTGTCATCATCGAGCACAATGTCAGAATAGATGTGAAAGGCGAGGAAAGACGAGGAGAGAATAGGAGGAGCACAGAGGCCCCTGTGACTGCTGCTGCTGCTGTTCTCACCACGCCAACGAGCACTGAACTGCAAGGGCAAAGGAAGGGAAAGGGAGTAAAAAGACCAGCAGCAGATGAGAAGACTCACAATAACGACGAGGGGAAATGGGGAGGAGTCAGAAGGGGACGACTGCTGACTGACTAAGTAAATGAGCAATTCTATGCACACAGCGCTGGCCTGCTGCACTTGAAGGCCTTCAGAATACATTCGAGCTCATTAACGACATTGGCGGATACATGAGATGAAGCGTTTATCAGAAAGGAAATGATGTTATGAAGTCCTGTCAAATCAATATCTTATGAAATTAGGACAGAAATTTCGCAAACAACTTTTTATTGCTCGGGATTACAAAATAGGAAATATGAACATCTTCTTTCCTGTGATAACTTCCAGAAATACAAAGCCATACTCTTGTTATGTGCCGGAAGACTCAAATTGCAAATTAAACGTAAAATGTTCGACACTCTCACCTATCATCCGATTCGAATCACAATCACAAGAGCAGGAAATAGCGAATCACGTCGAAGTGCTTCCAATGAATGCCGCTGAACGATTGATAACGAAGGTTTACAGCGAAGAGGCAGAGTGGTGCGTTGCTCTCGAGAAAAAGACGTCTCTGTCTGTTTGTGATGCAGCAGAAGCACGTCATCTTTCGCGAAGACACACAGGCGAGGGAAATTGCGAATCACTATCGATCACTGCATGTGATTCACCGCCTGGAAATACTTCAGATGTGAATTCTGCAAGTTTGCCTAGAAATTGGTAATGTCACCCCTCGAATGGAGGGACTGAGAAATTGGTAATAAAATTGGCTTTGCTTGGGTCAAACTTTGAACTTTGTTCTTGACAACTTGAAAAAGCATGCGCAACGTAAAAATTCCAAATTTGTATACATGAATGTAGGATAGTGCACCATCTTTGTTGGTATGATCTTTTAGTAAGAGTCACATGACATGGTCGCTCTTCGTTTGTCGAGCTGAAATTCCTGGAGGACGGTTTGTTTGTGTGCTGCCTTCTGTTCTGCAGCGAGGCAGTCCCTGCCTTTTCCCCTGTGTCTGTCTCTCCCCCGGTCGATTCGATTCGCCTCTTCGCCACTGTCTGACGCATCGCACACCGCCAACACACACAACAACTGCAGCCAACAGCAAAGGCAAAGACAGCGAGGAATGACGACGGGAAACCAACTACATTCCATAAGGCAGATATAGAAGAGCGAGAGATCGCAGATAAAAATGCGAAGATAGGTTTGAAATCAGAATAGGTATAGATAGAAACTCTCTACAATGGGCTGCAAATGGAGGAAAAAGCAGCGCTCGATGTAGAGAGCGCATATCCCGCCCTTTTGCGGAGACGTTTTACAAAGAGGAAATGCGATGTCAGCCGGATCGCGAAATATGAGTGATTTTTGTTCGATTTTTCTCTCCAGACATGGAGATCGGCGATAGAAAATGATATTCGTAATTGAGAATTTGCCAGAAGTTGCGGGGTTTGAGCTGGAAATGGCTTTGAAAACAAATAATTCGCTTCATCTCGATCCTGATACGAACAGAAGTCGTATGCTATCAAAACTCAAACTTTTTTTTTTGACGAAACGCATGTCCATCTTGGTTCCTGATAGGAAAAGTGGAGAAGTATTTTTAGCCGAAATAACGCGTGTTCCTTTCTTCACCCTTCCAAGAGATACAGATCACGTCACTCGGAACGAGTGTTCACAATCCCTTTGAACGTGCCTGGTTCTATGCATTTGAGTGCAGCTGCAGGGCTGGACAGAGGGTCGTTGTCTCTTCTTCTTCTTCTTCCCATCATGTCTATGATCTGTGCTAGAGAGCGCAAACGCGGTCCTTCTGCAAAAGCGCGACAGTGTTCAAAAAGTGGTAGTACGGGCGAAGGCGTAAAAGGACCCAATCTAGATCAACGATACATTCAATGAAAAGCTTCTGTGCCAGAAATCAGCCCAAAATAACTGCATTCGCTGGCATTTTCTGCTCCAAATACGTGCTCGCTTTGGGGATCAATTCTTACTATTTTTCAGGTTCGGATAATTTTTTGATTTTTTTCTACCTCACTAATTTCTAAGTTACAACCTCGGGGATATTGTGACGTCACACTTGACGCGGTTGTGTGAAACTTGAAGAGCCACTTGCGCTCTCTAGTCTATGCCCATTTTCTCCTCACCCCTTTCCATCCCAATTCCTTTCTCTTCGACAGAGATACGGCGCAAGACCCAGTCTCCACAAGTGAATTGGACAGTTGGACAGGCCACAGCCAGCAGACAGACAACCCTCTCTCTCCTCCACAATGTTTTGCCCGCATTCACATGCAAAAAGAGCGAGATACCCTGCGTGCTCACAACCAGCAAATGGTCATATCAATTCAGAACGTGAATTACTCACTCGCAGAGTTGTGTGGGGATCGACGCAAATTTATTTGTGCATTCGCTGATTGATCTGTTGAAGAATGAGAATACTAATTGATTATGTTTCGAATTTTTCGATAATGACATCGATTTTCATTGCAAGTTTTCGATTCTTAGTTTGAAAAGCTTTTCAACAAAATATTTTTCAGATAGATGATTAAACATTTCAGTTTAGACAATTTCGTGTGATCATTAGTAACCCCCTTTACCATGATAAAGGAATCACGATGTGACTATTCGTTTATCGATTCAACATCGCGCATAGACCTTTCTGCTTGACCCTGCTCCAGGGTAACTGGGAAGATATAAAAGAGAAGGAGATGCACTCTCCTTTCATACGCAGAACATTTGGCTCTACCTTCGCCTTCTTTCCTCGTCTTCTCGTTTGCTGTGCTCGATATCTACCTGATAACGCTTTGCGAGAGTGTGAGTGAGTGATGGTGTGGAAAGAGTGTTGGAGTCGATGAGAGGGGCAAAGATGTAGAGAAAGGAAACGAGGCGACGCTGTGCTGCAGCCCTACATTTGAAGTGGCAGGCCACCACACACACACAGACACATACACAGCAGGCTCCAATATGTCATCAAACAGAATAAACGAGGGACTTTCGCATATCAATTCGGCAAATCAGAATTGTTCAAGTCATGACCCGCATGAAAATTGAATTAGGTACGCATTGCCTAAATCATCACTTAGAATATGAATGTTCAGAATGCTCAGATTGATCATCTCAGGGGCCTCCTTCAAGCATAAGGTTACAAGATTCCTGATATGGTCCTGAAAGATGTCTAATTGCGCAAGAATACCGCATGACCATTCTAACGTTTCCTTCAAGCATGCAGAACACACTACTATAATTATTCATATAATACAACATTAATACTGAATGCGAAACATTGTCCTTGATTCATGAAACCTAGAGCATCGTCATCAATCAATGCATTCATCAGGCCAATTTGTGTTCCTCCCCATCTGCATAGTCATCACAGAATCGTAGGGCTTATCCTTTCTCTTTTCACTCCCTCATTACCGTACTATCTCAGCACTCAATCTCTTTGAACAGCGTCGGTCTCATTCTCTCTCTCTCTCTTTTGATGCCCCCTGGACGGACCAAGGCCCTGCTGCGCTCACTCACCCGCTCGCTTTGCATCGTTCGAAGGTCGACAGGTGTGTAGTGGCCTGAAGCAAAGAGGGTAGAAAGATGAGATAGAAAGGGGAAGAGAAGAGCGGAGCTGAATTCAAAACGACGACCAGCAGAAGGAACAATGGAGACGCACTCTCAGCTGCAGAAGGGACAGAAGGCAAGCACACAAAATGGAAGAAGATGATGATCTGAAAGGGGACTTTCAGGTAAATGGGTTTTAGGGGATGAACATCGCCTCTTTATGCTTGCATGAAAACTGGCTATAGATGAAGATTATATTGCCATTTCTTTGTTTCACCTATTAAAATTGAACAAAGGCTAAATTTCCGAAATTTTGTTGAAATTTTCTGATTGGGGCGTATTAGTCTGTTGGCAGCTGAAGTTGAGGTGCAGTGAAGCTTCTTTGGTTCAGCTTCTTTCTGCTCACGAGTGTCATGGCTACGCGACTCCCTTTGCTTGACTCGACTGCTTCATCAACTCACAGAAGAGGGACGCGTTTTCTGAGGGGATTATCAGAACCTGCATCTTGGAACGTCTATTCACTTTGAAGACTGATAGTATTGATAAAGAGAAGGAATGAATACAATCTCGACATCTGTTTCTGTTACCTGCGTCTTCATCCTCTTCTTTCTTTCTTTCTTTCTTCAGATTCAAGCCGTTTTCTCCTCAGTTAATCTCCTCCTATTCAAGCCAAGGGACTTGAGCTCTAGGAGCTTCAGAAAGCTACACAAATATGCTATTTTCCGATACTGCAGGAGGGATTCGTTATCACTTATCTCAAATGAAAGAATAATCTCCCAGCGCACAGAATCCTTTCACGCCAATAACAAATCTGAAGGGGAAAATAAGGCAGCGCTTCAATAACAACTACAAATACGCTCTAATGGGAGTGAAGATTGAAAATCTTATTATTTGTATCAGCGGTAATGAAGACGAAAACAGGGTCCGTCTTCAGAATTATAAAGGAATGACGATTTCGGGAAATTTTTACTGGAAAAGTACACCCAATACATCATGGTATCTTCTTTGGGAAAAACGAATCTTATTCAAATTTTGGCGACGCTTTCTGAAATACTGATAACTTCTGAAATTTCTTGGTAGAAGCTTGAGTCATCAACGTCAAAACCTCTAATTCCCCCTCAAAGAGGGACTCTCTTTTCTTCCTTCTTCTGCAGGCTTTGCAGCTGCAGTGCTTCTGCTGCATTCGTTAGACGTCGAGAGAGGAGATAGAAAGATAAAGAGAAGCCGAGAAGAAGGGAGCAGAAGGAGGAACCAGCACACAAAGCTGAGAATCGAGAAGCTGATGCTGAAGCCGATGTATGCTGAAGGACGGTGAAAAGGAGAAGAAGAAGAAGAAAGGGAGAGTGAGGGATCGAAGAAAGCGCTTCAGAAGGATCACGCAGATGTTATCTAAGGAGCACGGCTTCAGTTTGAAGTTCACGATGTTCCAACCTTGAAAATATCGAAGTCTGAGATTAAATTTAAAATTTCACATTTACAAGAGATCTAAACTGTAGATCACGGACCCTGCTCAAAATTGGTGGATAACCAAAATCGACACGCTGATTACGATAAACGAGTCAAAAAACGCAAAAAAAATTCTAATAACTGCAGTTTGGCATCGAATTTTCCTTTGCTGTTGCAGCGAATGGTGACATTGTCAATACTCGCTTTTACAATTCAGGCTAATTTTTTATTTTGTTTATGTATTGTGAAGTGAATAGTTGAAATTCAGAGCCAAGCTGCAGAACTATTCGAGACCTTTAGCGTTGTTTATTTGATTATCGTAATCAGCGTGTTCGATTTGAGTTATCCACCAATTTTGAGCAGAATCCGCGATTTACACTGTTTACGTTCCCTGTTAAATAAATGAATTGGAAGTCTAGTTTATGGATCTTGATATGGAAGAATACGATATACTCTTCATTGTTCCCCAGACCAGTGTTATCTAGCCACTCTGCGTTTATACTCTTCGAGACGCACGCATTGGGACTAGGGAAAAATACGAGGTAGCAGAAAGCAGGGTTAAACGGTTAAGGCTCGCTGGTCAGACGCGTAATGGCTAAGCGACACCGACTACAGGACAATAGAGTATTTTCCTTCTAGTTGCTGATATTTCTAAAGGATACGAGCTTTCGTTCTATAAAAGTCCAGACACAATATACATGGGAAGATAATCATACAATATCTTATAAATATAAATGATGTCAATATTTATCTTTCACCAATTTCAACAAATTGATTTTCCGAGGCGTGGAGCCAATTGTTGATCAGTTGTTGAAAAATGATTGGTTTTCGGGCGCATTGAATCATCTTCGTTAGGAAAGCAGCGGCGGACTGTCAGAGTCAAGGGCAGCAAATTTTTTCGTTTCGGGGAAAAACGGAGCGCGATCGATGATGAAATTCTCGCCTCGCTTCACTTCGAATCGACTGAATCATGTTTTCCCGCGAGTCACTCAGTAGCAAAAATAACAACTCAACACGCCTTATACATTTGTCACGAATACTTACTTAATTTTGTTTTTACTGCAATTTTTTGCTCAAATAAAATGATCTCAACCATTTCGCTAATATTCTGCGCGGTCTTTACCGTTGTTATTCAGGCAGATATCTACGATCAAGAGGCTTACTTCGTAGTATTTATTTTTTAAATTTCATATTTAATTCCAAATTCAGGAAATAGATGATGAAACGACAACAACAGAGCAGATCGACCCAAAACAGGAAAAGATAAATCAGTTCCAGTATAATGTGGTTAGTTAACAATTCAGATTCTTTTTTATCTATGAAATGATTAAAAATGCAACCTGGATAAAGCCGTTACATCGTTATGAACGAAAGAATATGGGTTTAAAATCTTTGCACTACCATTCTCTACACTATTTCGTATATAACGATGTAATACTTTCAAGATTAGCTTAGAGTAGTCATTTTAGGAGGAGAATATGTTTGAAAAGAGCATGAATTTCGAGAAGACTGTCAAGCACAAAAATGACAATTGGCGCTACAAACGAAGCCCAAGTTCGCGATCACATTCGGCAAGTCACAGAGTAAGTTGGCACCAAAATTTGGACAAAATTGGTGGAAATCGGAATTTGTAATTCCGAAGTCCTTGCTACAAACGTTTAATTTAACCACTATAAATATCTTTTCAATACACTTTTTTCGTGGAGCTTTATAAATAAAATTCCTGAAATCTAAATTTGTAGCTCTGAGACTGCAGCCAAGACTTTCTTTAATTTCTACCTCTGTAAAAAGCGAATTAATTTGAATACTTCAGAGGCCAGCAACAACGACAGAGGAGCCCACGACAACAGAAGAACCAACAACATCAACTGCCCTAGTGGCAACTCAGAACTTGACGTCGTCGACGAAAATAGAGATCTCGTCATCCACAGTTACTAAAACGAATAAGGTAAGATGGCGTTAAATTTTGGTCTTCTGCATTTGCCATCATTTTTCATGAGCTTTTAATCGGCAACTTGGGGCCGTCATAGCCTAAGAAATAGAATTGAAAAAGTATCCCCTACCTCGTCCAATATCCTTTAACTATGGGTTACTACGCTACGTGGCTACGACATTTTCAGAATTCTTTTGTTATTCTTAGAGTTAACACCAAAATGGTAATGATAGCCACATGATGGAGAATCATTAATCCCAAATTTACTATAGAATTCTAAATTCCAGACAACGAAAACGAAGGGCACGACTAATCTGAATTGGACAACGTCAATAATCCTCGGCTTTATTTGTATATTCCTCTTGAAGGTCTAATTTTATTTATTTTAATTTTTTCAAATAAACTTATCTGTTAGCTCCTAAAAGTGACTTTTTCATTTTTATGAGATTTTTCACGAATCTTTTACGACGTGCATCAGACGTAGTAATTATATGGCGAATGTGAAAGAGCATGACTAATAATTTGAACAAAAAATAAACTCGATAAGCAACTTTAACGTCGCAAAGATGGAAGTGCAGAAAAATCTTAATCAATCATCCACTTTTAGTATTATTAATTTTATAAGTTTCACAGAAGGATCGGTCAATAGCTATCAGCCAAATTTCAATATAGTAAATCCTCCTTCACACTGTTTGCACATTTTCACAAAACAAGCACAAAACTTTCAAAATAGCCACGTCTTGTGTACTTATTCTGGTAGGAGTCTTTGTTAAATGATGTGATAGAGCAATCAATTTTTAGGATACTTTTGCGAAAAAACCCCTGAAATTCGACTTGTCCCTAATTTTTCTTATCATTTCTCTGGATTTTCTCTGCCCAGCTCTGGGCATTTGATCATTCAAATTGTGAGATAAGAAAATATTAACGCGCTAAAACTAAAATCTACTGCAAAGTTCACGTTATCGGGGAATTTTTTTATGCGACAGCGAAAAATTTTTCGATTTTTAATTTTCAGGCCATTTTTCCAGAGAATCAAACATATGCTTTCAATACACAGAACAGATGAAAGTAGGTCCTATTGTGCGTCATAAATTACTGAAAACTCGGACTTTCAAGCAGGAAGATTTTACACAATTGATTGTGTTGTGGGTGTCTAATAAATTGATAGGTCTAATGGACTTGATTTTCTTTCTGAAATATTAGAAATCATGATATCATAACAAGGATATTTCCGCATTCTTTAGGATGTACGTTATTCTATTCTATTCGCTAGAAATTCCAAGTTCACGCATCGTAGTTGAGTTGAAGACTCCAAGGCCTCCTTCAATTTTTCTTCCGGTGTAAATAAATTTTCTCGATATTTTCGGGCTCTAAGCGGAACTATATCAGGAAAAGACCCTGGTCCCTCCCTCACCTCACGATTAAGTAACCGATTACCCAGGAAAGCTCCTAGGTGAACGGCGACAGCAGAAGAGTAAGCGACCTTCGAGCGGTCCCTGGTGAATAATTTTTTGTCGAGCCCAGTCCCGTGCCTATTTTCATCTTCACGCGCGCCGTAATGGAATCGTATCAATCTAATTGCAGTTTTATATGAATGAAAGTCTCAGTGTGAATATTTATGCCAAAATATTCTCAGAGCAGCCCAAATATAAACATTCATTCAGAGTTTATATATAAGTTATATGCGAATGAACGAAAACCAACCCCATTTTTGCTCAATGAGTTTATAAATTAGATTACACTATGACGTAGAATACCATGTTTGGCCTTAATCTTCATTATAACTAGCTTATTTTTATTTTTAATACTTATTGCTTCATTTATTAAGTGACATAGGCATAATAATAGCTCTGATGAGCAGATTTTTATCAGTGAAAGCGAGGAAGTTATCAATTTCTTATTAATTCCGTCTTTTGAGTAAAGAACAGGAAAATTCAGGGGGTAAATAATTTTCCCATGTCTAAGAATAACACGTGAGCCAAAAATGCTTAGGTTTCCTGGTCGATATCAATATTTACCCTATTTTAGACAACTTTTTGAAAAAAAAATGGTCCTTATTCTTTGGAGTGTCAAAGTTATGTCATATTTGGTCGGGAAAATATGTATTGGTGTTCAAATATTCATTGAAAGGAATGAGGGTGGAGGAGGTTTCAAACATCTTCACTCTTGAACAGAAATCCCCACTACTAAGGATAAATGAGTGGCTATCATATCAATCTTTATCACATCTTCTCTGCTATCTGATCAGTTCTTATCAATGAACGGAAATGATAAGAATGAAAATCCCTGTTCAATTAAAGACGGGGAAGATTTGAGAATGACCGGGGTATCGCAAGATTTTCCAAGTCCCTGCAAAATACCACCACATTCTGCAGGCTTTCCGATTTTTCGACCAACTGGCGTTTCTTAGGCAAAGTTTTGGCACACATCTGGTCAGACACCAAAACAACGACCGAAGTGCGTCAAAACTCGCGAAATCGAAAAATTCTTGATCGGATAGAGATAAACAATAAATTCGAGATGATTCTGACTTCGAAAGTGACCTAAGGCCAAAGATAATGTGCTTGGAAAGTTCATGTATTTTGAAAATAAAGATAATGATAACGAAGAAAAATTGGATCAACTTTCAACAAACTCTAAGAGATTACAGAGCTTGTTGTCGAGGTGATCAAAAATAATGGATTTTGTATTTTGAAAATTGAGAGCTTGAAGTGAGGCGTTCAGATTTCATAACCTCCCGTTCAACTCTACAAGTGATTAATCACCGTGCATTGAGTAAAAAGTGTAGTTGAAGCATAAACAATCAGCTATCTGATCTAGTACATTTTCTTTATTTCTCATTTTCATTCTCAAAAGTGCGAACGCATAACTCAAATCGAAATCTTTTTATTCCGAAAATAACAATAAAATATTATTACATATAACACTCATGGATCAAACATCTCAGTCATATTTACAATAACATTTTCTCAGCTTAAATAATAACCCGTATCATATTAAATTACATAACTTCTTTAAATTATAACGGATCCCAAAAATGTGCCTAAATTCAGGAAGCGATGAAGTTTAAAGTCTACTGAAATTTACGATTATGAGAATAGCCTAACATGCGTTTTATTTTTGAAGGAATTGTGAAGAGAGAAACCCGATTGAATCACAGAAAGAAGAAAAAAAGGTTTTAAAAAAAAAGTTGCTTGGAAACCGAATTTTTCAGCTTGTCTATACAAAAAATTGAATGTTGCACTGATTTAATAGCCAGTTTTATGTATAATTTCCCGTACTGAAGTGTCGTACTGCGTTTACAGTCGTAATTTGGTTAAACACGTAACTCGCAGACGGGAGCAAATGCCGACTCGTCCTCTTCGAATATCGTTGGCATCGGCTCAATATGCGACAGATGCGAAGATAAGGAGGACCTGAAACTATTTTGAATAAGACAAATGGCTCAGTTTGTTAAATTTTCAATATTCAGAGTTCGCAAATTCAATCCTGGTCGTTTGATTTTTTTGCCAAAATTCACAACAGTGTTTTGAGCCTTCCTAGAGCCAATTTGATAGGGGCTGACATGACAATTGAGTGACGCGTATGCATACTAGATATCAAGAAACGGTTAGGTAAAGCACAGGGCTAAAGGCTTAAATGTCGAAATACGGAGATTTTTGATTCAGAAAAGCGCTCCAAACTCCACATTCTGAATTTCGAAATGCATGACTTTAAAAGGTGTATCCAGAGTTGGACTTGCGCGGCCAAAATAGGCCTTGGAAAGCAAGATAATTTGTCAGAGACGTAGTTTTCGGAGTAAATAAAGACTATGATATCATGGATTGTGATATGAAAGTAGTGAAATAGGTCTGAGAAATATCATTTGGTCTAGCGAATTTTTTGTCGTTTATACCAAAATTCGACCAATTTTAGCGTATTTGACAAATTGGGCAAACGAACAAGTTCGAATTAGCGACACACTTTGACTATCCTGTGATTTCGATCGTGAATCGTGATATTTGATATTGATGCAATGCAAAAATTTGTCAAATAACCAATCTTCCCACCAAAAACATTGTTATGATTTTTTTCTGCTTACCTTAGACGTTGCTTTTTTCGCTCCTCGTAAATTTGGGCCAAACACGTTTTTGAGGATCGGACTTGATCTGAAATTAGCAAAATTAATAAACTGTTAAAATGTTCAATAATTTTAAACTTAATTAATTTTTATGGCTAATTGATCTTAATGATCAGTTTATCTAGTAATAATGCTATTTTGAATTTCTCAGAATCTGAGTAAATTTGAAATTTAGGTGCTAATCAGTTCTACGCTAACTAGTGGAACCAAGATTGCACTTGTCGGAACCATTTAGGCTTCAGATTTTTATTGCTTTTTCATGTTAATTGATTAGCTAATGACATCAATTAAGAGATAAAATAACTTGAACTTTTGTTGAAAAGAATGTGTCATATACTTTGGTGCAAACATTCGAGATAAATTTTGTTTTGGAATGTGAATATATTTTCGTATAAATCGAAGTATAACATTATTGCATCAGAATCGCGATTTTAATGGAGAATAAAAAGTCTCCCGAAAACATTTTCAGGGAATAAAAATGGTCCCAAGCATCTTTCTTCAAAGGCGTTTTTTTATCACAATATAAAGCCAAATCGTTGTGCTGCACACTAAACAGCTAGAAATCGTAAATTTACAAAAGAGAAATGAGTCATTTCCAAGGATCTGCGCGCATTATTCATTATGGGTATTGTTTCGAAATTGTCGCAAATTGTTTGGTCCAGCAAGAACAAAATTGCATTTCAATTGGCCTACCCCCGATAGAAAAATGCAATTATTCCCAGATTAAATATCCAAAAATTCGATTTTAGTTGAGTTTTCCCGAAAAATCTTTAGTCTTCCACAAGATTCAATTTTCGTCGTACAGTTTAGTGAATTGAACATTTGTCGGAGTAAAAAGAGTCTTTTCCGAGACGAAATGTTAGTTTTGCGTTTGCGAAGTCGACTTTTGCAGGGAAGGCACTTGCTGGTTTGTATGAATAGTGCGAACAAGCGAGAAGGAGCGAAGGGAATAGGGAGGTAAGGAAAGCTGAAAAATACCCTTTCTACAAGGTATTTGCGAGACTGAAGCGCGTGAATTTCGTGCTTCTTTTCTTTTCGCCTTCTCCCTCTTTTCCGTATTTTCGAACATTCCTTCCAAATGACCTCTTGAAGGAATTTCCGTGAGTTGATTTCATTCTTTTTTATCCGCTTTACGGAAGAAGGCGAGAATGAACAAATACAACACATCTCCGAATATAAACAAAAACAAACGTCATTTGTCCTTTCTGCTCTTTGATTTTGATCTTTTTCCCCGAATTCCGGCGCCCAATTGACCGTTTCGACATGGTTCAGCGAAATTCGATAGAAAAGATCGCCGATTTTCGTCTATTTTACGAATGAAAGATTTTCTCAATGATATAGTGTACGAACACGATTTTGTGTAGGGTGAAATCATTTGAGATAGACAGAAAGAACACGTGATTTATCAAAGACAGAAATCGAATTTTATTCTGGGCTATATTTTGATATTTGATAGATTGTTACTCAAAAATTCCGAGATACACTTTCGTTATGTTTGTCTTCAAGCACGCGAGCGTAAAATAAATAAAAACTTGCGCGGAAAATTATTACTTTTCCCTTATCATATCAATTTCCGCGACTTGTTTTGATCACTCCTCGAAAATTACTTCCAACCTTCTTCGCGCACCTTTTGTCAGACCTAGGACACACCCTCTCGGCAGTAGTTTTTGATCACCAAAATTGTTACCCCTCCTTAAAGCAGTAATAGGTAGGTAATAGTCCTGACCCCTAGGGATCCCCCAGCGAGTTTTCCCAGGTTTTTGGACCCACTGGCTTTGAACTCTATGAATTTTTTCGCGTTATCTAATTTTGTCGAAATTCACGAGTTTGAATGAGTTTCGTATAGCTGGTGTTGCAAAATATCCATTCTCACATGCGGGATTAACTCGAGATGAGTTACAAATGGGTTCTTTTTAGTGCTTTGCTGCTATTTTTACTTATCCGTTTTTTTCTGCCATTAGAGCAATTAGGCACTTTGGAGCTAATTTTGCAAGAGGAAAATGAAAATAAATGTTGTCATTTTTTTGAAAATGACATGTAAACGTTTAAAACATGAAATTCGGATTTTAAAATCTGTTGCCGATTTTTTTTGCAAAATTCAAAGATGATCCAAACTCGTGACCGAGTAACACAATGTTTACCCCCGGTTATTCAAACGCTTTCCCGCACAGTCAAAGATCGCAAATAGTCCTAAATTTTTAGAGAGCCTAAAGATATCAGACACAACTCAGAGAGTAGTAATTTTACAAGAGATCTAAGACAAATGATGGTTACCTAAGGGCCTCAACTAAAAGTGCTAAATTTAGAAACCTAAAGGATTAAAATAACTAATGCGTCCACTATTTGGGTCTTAGATATTGCAGTGAACGCAAAATATGAGTCCCAGAAAACATTTGAGATTTTAGAATTGTATAGTCTAAGCTAGGTATTTTTCTGCGAAAATACAAGTTAAATGAACATCTGTTTCTAGAAGCATGAATTATTCAAGTGCATTTCGAAATCTTCAATGCGAAGTTTCCAGCTTGAATGGTTAACGTATGCACCATTCTCCCAAGATTTGTTTTCTTGCGGTTGCTAAGATATTTAAGAAAATAATTAAGTTTCAAAAATTAAAGATTAGACTTTGGAGAATTTCGGAATGAATAAATTTCAAAAAAGTAAAGGTTAAAGTTTCTTGAATGGAAGAATGAATAGATGTCGAAGAGAATAAAGATTAAGCTTGATGGAGTTTCAGAATTAATGAGTTATTGTACTTTAGGGTATAATAAATTCAACTAATCTATGCTAATGTTTTGAGTATATTTAAGGGCTAGAGCTAATTTTTCGGGGAAATCCAGACTTGGATAGAATCTCGTTATAGTCATTTATGTGGAAATTATGTCATTCGACATTTTCATATTAAATTTCCCGACAAATTGACTCAATCCTATATAGAATATAAATTTAACAAATAAGCCTAAAATTGCCTACTTCCTTTTCCGACGAGCTTCATGAGTTTGGTGAAGAAGGACTTTCGTTTCATCGACATTTCTTCTTTATTAGGTTGATTATTGTTCTGGTCGGCCTTTTCAAGGGGTTTTTTCGAGGACGAAAATCTGAGCGGCGACGTTTTGGCACACGTTTTGATAATCTGATGGTCCAGAATATGATCGGTGAAATTTAGGCGAATCGTTTTGAAGGCTAAAAATTGAATTTTTAGATAAAAATATTGAAACCTTTTGATCGGAACATTTTTCGAGGTAAACATGTAGTAAAAGATGCTAGAATGGAAACTTGAAGGTGAAAATACTGGAACATTTAAAATGAATATGTTTTGAGGAAAAGACTGGCAAAAATACGAACTGAAAAGTGTTATTTGGCCACTCGGGCACGGTTTTAATCGGGAGTTTTAGGAGACAATTATGTAAAGGATATTAAAGAACTGGTAAATAAGTGGGGAAGAGTGGAGCGATTGTCGGAAAAAAAAGAGATTAAATTCAATTTTAGGTTTGGAAGATTAGGAAAAAAACTTGATCGGGATCAATTATAAGAAGTTTTCTTCTTACGAAAAATGATGGGAGAAAATGAGTTTTCGATGTGAAAGAGAATGATTTAGATTCGAAAAAAGTTCAAACTAATCAATTATTTTAGATCGAACATTGATCAGATATGGAGCGTTCCAGAAAAAAATCTCTGAAGATTTCAGTGGAAAGGGTGTTTATTAGAACAAACGCTGGAAAAGCGAAAGAGACGTATATAAAGCGACTTAAACCACGCCCCCCTCGAGAGAATTGAAAAAGAGACAGAAAACTATGAAATACCCCTAAAAATGTGAGAATAGAGAAATTATCAGCAAAATAGCGGGAACTTTCGAGAGAAGAAGAGAAGCGTAGCACGTGCTAACAGAACCGATAAGATAGTAATAAAGTTTGCAATTTTATCAGTATCCCCATAGGGCTATATTAATTATGGTTCTATCAATGTGGTGAAGGATGGATCAGAAAACTAGGACGAAATATAAAATTTAGGCATTTGAATTTGCAAAGATCGGAATTTTATAATGCCATAATGCCCCTATCGATGTTGATACAAATATGATAGGTGCAAAATAATAAATGCGACTTAAACGATTGAACAGGCAACGTACGTATTTGCCTGAAACCACGAGACTTTTTCGGCGCATGTTTTGCAAGTTTTTGAGATAGATTTGAAATCAAATAGAGAGTCAAATTTGGGCAAAACAGCTAGTTAGATGATCGAAAATTGATAGATTTTTAGAAAGCTCGAATTTTAACCGATTTTTAAATAATTATTTCTGTCCAAATAAAATACCTATTATTGATTTTGAATAATATGAATTTTTAAAATTATGAACTTATACTGTACTTTTGAATTTAAGAATTCACAATTCATTTCATTCAAAATCTAAACATGGACTTTTTGAAACCAACGACAAAAATATGTGCATTCACGAGTTCTATAGACCTATGAATTGAATTGAAATGTAATATCCGAAAACATCGCATAATATGTAGTCGCGAATGTTTTGTTAAATATTGTTGATAAATAAATCGATTTCGAAATCTCTGTTCAGCATTTGAACTCTCAGATAAGCCTGGAAGTTGGGTCTCGAAATGGAGGGTTGTAATTTGAAAATAGTAACGGTTTCATGTTAGTCACTTCCTATCGTGAATCACCAAACTGATCGAATAAAAACCGTCCGACATGCGCCACTGAAACTCGTAAGTCAGACGGTTAGAGTGTCTGTCTTTTATCATTAGAAGCGCAGAGACGCAGGGAACTGATTCAATCAGAAGAAAATCGACTAATAAGCCAGAGGGCGTCGCGTTATCAATGAAATTGACTGCTAACTAACTAATCACTTCTATAATTATACTTATGTGGGATGCAAAATTATGAATAACAAGTGAAATATAACTTGTACACTATCATACATCATTAATGTATGAAATTTAAACAGACCTGGTAGGCTTTCATTCGAAAAGAGCTATGGAGAGGAAGTGCGCACAGAAAGTTCCCTATGGAAAGTTGTTACATGGGGACGTAAGCAACATGGTCTATGCGGATCATTTTAGTTTAAGGAGGGCACTCAATGGCTTAAGGCCAAAATAGGTATGCTTTTAAACGTTATTTTGGAGAATAGCGTTTTCCATCGTGGTCTCTAAGTTCAAACGCACTCATATTTTCATGTTTTCGATGCAAAAAAGCTAGCCTTATCCTATCCAAATATGAACTAGATTGTTTACATTCAAAAGGGGGATTTTCATTTGAGCTCCGCTTCTGAAAATGAAATTCTTCTATGACCAGTCGCCTACTCTTTGCGTTCGATTTCCTTTAATTTCCTGGTGAAAGTTTATACAAAAAGATGGTCAAAAGTGGGCTATTTTATATAAATCTTTGGTCTGATTTTTGCATGTTAAAAATATTCCCCAATATACGTTGGAGAACGTCATATATTGACGTTCCAGTAATTTTCTTAGCATCCAAATTCAAATAATGTCAAAAGGTGCTTTACCGAGGCTTTATTGGCTTAAAATAACAACAAAATGGAAAAATCTGGGTCTGTTTAAAGATAGGCAAAATAGACCGGCCTAAATAATTCACAAGCAATCTGAGCCTTATTTAGAATTGGTCTTTCTGGTACACTTATACTCGAGCGAGTATTTTTTAAGAGCTACTAAAATCGGAACAAACGGTGTAAAAATAGGATATAATAGGGAAATGGCGTGATTCTTTGTATTATTTATGAATAATAAAATATGAGGCGGAATAATTTTTATCGGAGTTTTTCTGCGAAATATACGAATTCCTTATTTTATAGGACCGAATTTGGGGTTTCTATTGGAAAATCTTTGGGGAAAAATGTGAAAATTAACGACACCATTGCATGCACCCTCTCTTTTATGAATCATAAAAGTTTAATTGTTTTATATTTTTGCAACAACTCTTTTAAACCATAAAATGTCGCCTAATTTCATCTCAATCTCTTGGTTATTTTAGTCACAAATTAATGGTATCAAGTTGCAAAATTTGGCATGAACGTTTTTTTCAGTTATAAAAATAATTTCTATACTAATTTATGGCGTTAAAGAGTAGTCTTTATCGCCTACAAATACCAAAAGCGGATATAGTTCCGTAAAAAATGCAAACGTAACCACTCTTTAGCTTCAGGACTGGACTAGAATAAATTATTCAGTCAAAAAGCCCTAGAAAAAGGTATTTTCCTGAAGGATAATACCTTTTTCTTGAGAGTACTTTGGGTTGGGTGGGTCTGGAAATATTCTTACTTCTAGAGTCTAAAACTACGTATTTTTTCGGAGAAAACAGTTCAAAATCTTGTGTCTAGCATGAGTTTAACGCGGAAAGTAACGATTGGTATCGAAAAATTTTATAATGGCTAGAAGAAATTGACAATGATGAATCGATTTTGAAATATCAAATCATACAAGTTGGACTTTGAAACTTACCTATTGTTGGAAATAGAAATGATAAACACGGCGTTTTTATAATAGGTAGTGATCTCCGAACATTTTATCGCATCAGGAAAGAAATGATAAGCTAATATTTAAAAGGCCGAGTGAACTTGAAATTTCCCTAAATAAAACGCAAAACGCAGGTTTCAAAACTCAAAAATGAATCTGATAGGGGGCAAAATAGACAGCCTGGGTCAAATATGACCTTAAGATGAAAAATTTCCCCTATTGTTGCTTAAAACCAGTGGAAAAAGATCGTTTAGAACGATATAAAATTCCGACTTTTTGACTGTTTGAATAATGGCAAATTAAAATGACAGAGTATGGCCATCTTACATCATAGAGGAAGTAACAGACGCAGAGTGACGCATTGTAATACGGCAATTTGTGAGAAAACTAGAATACAAAGGTAAGCGCAAATGTCGGAAGTGCCATTTTTCTGTTTTTGATTGGTAGCTGTTTTTTCCCGGGGTGCCCTCTCGAACATTTATACTATTTCTTGCCTATTAATTGCTTTAGCCTGAATGAACCAGACCGAAAGACCCTTTCTTTGAGCCTCTCAACGCCCAATTATATTTCACCGTCATTCATAACACTTGCGGTCAAGCCTATAAAGCCAAAATATTATGAATGTTCATTATTTTGAACCTGAAAAACGAGAATTTAAATTCAAATTCAAAATAACAAAAAAATTAAAAAAAAAAAACTCGCTGGTATTAAATTTTAACGCGCACATTGTGCGTCGAATATAGTTTGGGAACCCTACGACTAAAGAATGCGAATACGCAAGTACGTGAGAGGAAACGCATTCATGTCTATCAAAACGAATGTGCAAAAAAATCGTGAAGTGCGTATTTCAGCCCGTTTTCTGCCGACTATCTTTAAACGTATTTTTAAAATTATTTCGCGCATCCCTGAGTTCGAATTTATAGCCTAAATATTTCACGCGAAGTAGAAAAGTCATTCACAGAACATAGACTTTTCATTCATATCTGAAGTGCCGTATCTCCAGACGGCTTTACAGTGGTGAAAACCCTATGCTTCAACGTCGGAGGAGAAAGTTTAGAGAAATCTATCGAATTTCATCCTTTTAAATGGGACAGAAATGTATTGCACTTATGACATCTTTTCGGTTTTAATTTTCCATTCCACTTCCGCTAAAAGCGCTAGAGCGATGTCTAGGTAAAGTTGAAAATTGACTGAAAGGCTATATTATGATTAAAAAAGTTAGGTTATGCTCTCATCGGTTAGAAACAATTTTAAATAGAAATAGAATGATATAATATGAATGGAAATTCAAAATAAAAAGTATCTGAAGGGTTAAAAATGGTTTTGGATAAATAATTTCATATTCATACACGACATAGTTCGTGGGTTGAATTAACTTTGCACGAGAATATTTTAGGGGCAGACTCTTGCGTTGATTTATGAATTTTTTAAGGCATGAAATAGATGTCAGCAAAATTTTCGATTAAAAGTTTCGGCAAAAACGACAAAGGACTCGAAAATTTCATTAACGATTTCGCGGAAATTGAATGTTTTAGATCTTTAGTGACTCATAAATGTTACTCGAAGAAACCGTATCATAGCTGAAAATAGGAGATCTAAAATCAAGGTTAGAGATTGTAAGATCACTTTAATTAGTAAGACGTTAAAGATGAACTTTGGAATTTTCTGAACTCTTACGGAATCGATGTCTTTCTAACCAAACTTTCGTCTCACCTGTGGAATTTTCTCGAATTCGATTTTTCATTGTTTTTATCAGTATCCTTATCTTTTCTTGTCGCTATTTCGTCCTATCAAACCGATGTTTTAGTAATTCTCAGAGAATGTAAAAGAACATTCCAAACAAGAGAAACAAGGGTTTTGGCCAGTTTTAACAGACAAAAACCACGTGAAATGTCGGAGAAAACAGATATGTTTGGTGTAATCCTTATCAAATCAAATTGACAGGTCACCAAAAATCGTTAAAAATAGAGTAAATTTATTTAAATAATGTAAAACAAAATCATATTTGGCGCCTTTTAAATTACTGGATTAGGAAATAATCTACTATTTTATATAATAATAATAACGCTATCAAAACTTTGTTACATATTTATAAGCAAATATATTTATTGCACAACTTTGAAAGTTTCAATAAAATGGCTTACTCTTACTACAATAGATTCCCTAAAATATTAAATCTCAATCTCAGAAAAAGTCCACCCTGAAATTAAAGCCCCAGGCTCCACCCCAGAATAATTATAATACCCACCCCAGTTTTAGAGAATTTACTGTAGGTTATAAGATTTAGAATAGTCTCGAATCGATAATAACCCTATGAATATTGCAAAGTGAGATTTGATATGGTTCAGGCAGTATTGAGATGCTTGGAAAATAGGCTCTTCTTCTTCTTCTTCTTCTTCTTCAAATTTCCTTCCGAATTTATTTTCCGTAGTATCCGTAGAGATTTGAAGGATAGTAGAAATAGTACCAAACAGGTTGACCGTTGCCAGTACCAGATCCGGATTGATCAAACTGAGGGTTCTGCAACTATTTTTAAACCTGTTTCAGGGAAATTAATAGAAATCAATATTTATCAGTGAACCATTGGTTTATGCATTCGAAGTACGATTAAAAACTAATCCACTAACCGTTCCAGCCTGGTTTCCGTTATATCCCTGATTAGATCCTCCTTGTTGGCCTAAGATTTTCTCATAAAAATTCAGAACTTAGATTTTTCCGACTTACCCTGATACTGACCCTGGCCTTGGTTGTACTGTCCTGAAAATTCACGGTAATTTTTTTATTTCTAAAATTTTCATAAACTCAAAGAACCAAGAAAACCGAATAAACCAAGGATTTACTTCATGAAGGATCAACCTGAATTCTGGCCCTGACCCTGGCCTTGACCTTGGCCCCCTTGCTGATTATTGTGACCGCCTTGTCCTGAAGTTTGAAACTGATTTTTTGGATGTAGACTTGGGGAAACCTTGTCCACCCTGACCCTGCCCTTGATTGGAACCACCCTGGCCACCATTGTGGTTATTCTGACCATTTTGACCCTGTCCCTGGCCCTGGCCTGGAATTTTAAATTGAAACTTAATTAGGAGATCTATCGTGGGACGAACAGTGAGTTTGTTTGTACAAGAAACTTCTGACACGTAACTCGAAGTTAGACAACAAAGAAACACAATTAACAGTCTTTTAGGAGACCTTGTTCAGAAAATTCTTGAGGCATAAAAATTAATTAACCTTGTCCCTGTCCCTGACCCTGGCCCTGTTGCCCTCCATTCTGGTCTTGTTGATAACCTCCCTGACCACCCGAGTAGTCCTGGGTCGACGACTGGCCCATACCTTGGTCATATTGGTAGCCCTGACCCTCCCCGTTCTGGCCTGAAGCTAAGATTCTTGTGGATGATTTGAAGGCAAAGTAACTCAGGTATGGACATTCAAGGATGCTTGGTGTGATGAGAGGATCCCGCCCCAGGCTTATAGGAAGGATATATTGTGTCTATAAAGATTTGGATAGAGTGAAAAGTAGGCTTCAAATTATTGGAGTATTCGCGCAAAAATTTCAAAGACCAATCGCTTTCGCTCTTGACATTCTAAGAGCTAGAGATTTGTAATTCAGAAAGAAGCCGTACACAAAAATCGATAGAAACATGTATGCTATAAATATTGAGGATTTCATGCTTGGTGCTAGCAAAACTGATATTTCTTCTGTCTTCGATTACTTATCATTCCCAACTCTACCTTCCGAGCTCTGCGTAGAAGAAGATAGGGTTTGATCGAATGGAGTGTTTTGGTTTTGTCCCTCCCCATTTTGCCCATTTCCCATCCCCGAGGAATCTGTGGAGCCTTGATTTTGGTTGCGTCCACCAGGAGTCTGTGTTGAGCTTGAACCCGCCCCGGAACTTGATTGATCATGTTGCGGACCATTTTGGCCCTGGTTTTGCTCGGATGGCTGCTGATCATATTGATAATCCTGCCCATTTTGTCTATTCTGTCTAGTTTCCGATCCCCGACCCTCCGAACCTTGCTGGTGCTGGTCTTGGCCCTGCCCATTTTGACCCTGTTGGCCCATTCCCTGATTCTGGCCCTGCCCTTGTCCCTGGTTCTGATTGTACTGCCCTTGGCCCTGATTGCCACTACCTTGATCGTAGTACTGCTGCTGTTGGCCTGGCTGCTGAAATGGTAGTAGATGGTAGCCAAACGGTACCAAAAGGGACCCACCTGGAACTGCTGATTCTGGGCATATCCTTGGTTCTGGTTGTATCCCTGGTTACCACCACCCGGCTGCTGCTGGTACTGAGCGGGCTGAGAGTATTGGACGTTGTTCTGAATTTGGTCAATTTTGGTAAATTTTGGCAAAATGGTAAGAGATAGGTCCTACGCCTTGACCGGTGCCAGATGATGAACTACTGCCTGAGGCGGGCGTCATGTAATAGTAGACATAGGGCCAATAATAGTTGTACGGGCCTCCGTAATAGTACTGACTAGAGGCGCACGCTATAGCTGCTAGAAGGCATATCAAAGAGAGTCTGAAAAATCATGTTTCTGGGTATTGTTGGAACTAGGGGTGTACGTAAATAAATGAAATTATGAATTGCGTAAAAGTAAACCTAAACGCAAGCGATCTTATTATTTTGGCATAAACGTAAACGAAATTTACGCACATCCCTGATTGGAATACTTAAATATTTTTTCCGTAATAGGTGTGGTATTTTATGAAATAATAAAAATGAACTATCAACTAAGCTATAGAAATCTCGTAAGTTTCAGTATTTTGCTCTAAAATACGAACATTTTTATTGGATTGAAATCAAAACTTTGCAGATTATTACTATTTTAAAAGTCAGAAATTTGTTTGAATAGTTGAATTTTTAAAAATATTTATTGTCCCAGCGCATGATGCTCATAATAATTTAAATTAAAAGGGAAAAACCTACGTCTGCATTCTATGAGAAGTCCTGGCAGTGTGGCAACAGATGAAAGCGAAAGGGCGGCCGACTGTAAATAAATCGGGCGTCAACCTTTTATACTTCAGGAAGGGTTTGAAACGCTAAAAGATGCACAAAATATGAAATAGCCCATATTTCTAAGAGAAATCAAGAAATTTTCGGGTAAGAGTTGGAATTTTTGAGAGAAATAAGCGATTTGTTGGGTAAGGTGAAAAAGACTGCTCAGAAAGTTAGCAATTTTAAGAGGGTGCGAAAAAGTTCTGGAGAAAAATTATTAAATAGTGAGCATTTTTAAGAGGTTATGAGAAATTTTTGAACCAGAGAAAATGAGCAGTCAATTTCGTGAAACTGTTACATAAAGAGGTTTGGACGATAGGCGCAGAGCAAAGCAAACAGACAGAAATGTGCCAAAGTGTTTGGCAGAAATTGGCTTGAAAACGGGAAAATATCAGAGGAATCGAAGATAATTTACGTAAGAAGGTTAGTTTTTACCTGACAGATTTCGAGATATCCAAATATCCAAATGGCCAACAAATAGGCTTCATATCAAAATATCACAAAATCTACTGAAAGGAACCATACTGTAGCTCGGAGCATAGAACCATTGAATTTGTTTATGTAAATTTTGATTAAATAAGTATCAAAATTCTTCATCTTCTAAAGATTTCAAACGAATTCTCGATAGTGGACGACGAAGCCCCGTAGATAATATAAATTGCAGCAATTATTTCGATGCTTGTATCCCTTTTTATGGTTTTTATTATGCTTCAAACTTATCTACATATATTAAAAATCATATATCAATAACAAATAGGGAAGATCGGCATACCCTATATATTTTTGCCTAAAAATAGACTTTGACGTCTCAAATGTGTACAATATTTGGTCAGTATGCTGTCTTTTTGCTCTCTTCAAATATAAGTACTATTCCTCTTTTCTTGCTACTGTCTTGTTACATAGCGGAGCAATCTTGAAGTGTTGCCACAGACCTTTTTACCGGGAAATCTCCAAACTCGAAGTTTAGATGTCAAATAAACCGTAAGTACTTGGAATGGTGTGAATTTCGAAATTTCTCACTTTTTGCAGCTAATTTGAAGAGTTACGATAAACATAAAATATGCTATCACTTTAATTTCATATATAGTTAAAACTACACTTCTCTCGAAATTTTGGATTACAGTTGTAAGCTAAAAGGAAAATAAAGTTGGCAAAAAATTTGCGGATTAAAATTAAAGTTTCGTTTTCGTTTAAAAATTTAGCTAATACTCTTAGGTCCGAAATTTCTGTTGACTTTTTCATGGGGAGGCTGAAAAAGTGCGTGCAACTGCACACTGAATGAGCGAGAAATTTCAACTTGGGAATGTGTGTGTGTGTATTTTTGGTGCCATTGTTAATGTTTCTTTACGGTTTCCAATCTTGAACCACGCCCGTTTTCGCATGAACCTTGAAATTTTACAAGTGTTTCAATATTTACATTCATTTTTATTTCAAGTTAACAAAATCATAATTTATGCAAATAACGAAATAAAATCTCTGTCCACTGCCTCAGCGGTGGACAGCAGAGGTTTCGTTTACGTTTAGAAATGCGACTCCTTTGAAAGTGGAAAATCTCAATTTTACGTGTATTACGCAATCCTGAGGCCTAAAATGGGCTTCAGAATCTTTTTCTCCATGGTCGAAAACTCCTTGGTCACTTTTTACTCGAAAAAAGTCGGTTTCCGATGCAGTTTTTGCTAATAACTAAGATAATCCCCAACAACCGATTTTTGATCAGTTCAAATACCCAACGAAAATGCTATGAAAACTTACTATGAATTTTGCATAGTGCTCTGCTCTCTTTGCCTTGTCCGACGAAACCCTCAAAAACTGACTCAAAAATCGATTTTTTTTTCCAAATTTACATTTTTTTGAAAATATTCTCCGTCTATATTGTCGGGGATATTTTAAGAATTTTTCAATGAAGAGACATTTTTAAAATAATACAAGATAGAAATTTATGTTTTTCCAAAAAAAAAAAATGACGCAAAACAGCTCAAAGCACTGTGGTAATCCTACTATAGTAATGATTTTCGAAAAACGGATATCACTATGGGAATCAGCGTGAAAACTGAGCAAGATATATGAAAATCAGTTCGACTTGCAGGCACTTGTTTATATCCTCTTTGCTTAGACGTCGGTTTTTACTGATATTCACTCTTAATTTTAAATTTTCGAATTTGCTTTATAAAATATGAAATTACCTCATAACCTTCACTGTAAAAGCAAGTCCTGAAATTCATCATCTACTTGGGAGAGCAGTACCACATTGTAGGTCTGCGTTATTTCTTTCATCCTTTATTATGCAATGAAGTAAATATAGTTGATACTACGCATTCTCGCAGCTATTTATTGGCGCGAATGAAAGTCGAAGGGTCATTATGAGTCCTAAATAGGGAAGTTGATAAGACCACTGATAATATGACAAAATGTAAAAGCGAAAGTAAAACGCATGTCCAGGCCATGCAAGTCCAGTGCGCATTTTTGCAGGAAAAAGCGAACTATGGTAGAAAATAGCCTGAAAAAATGGGAGAATAGAATGTGTTTTAGCGCTTATTTTTATCACTTATCGAAACCACCCATAATGGCGAACCAACCACGTTTAAAAGTGCATTGCGATTTTGACGGGAGAATCAGACACTGATGAGATAGTGCTAAACGAGAAGAGACGAATGAGAAAGACCTTTGGACCTGCAAAGAAGAATTAGCGATATGAGTTTGGACGTATAGTCAAATTGTCTATTCATGGAATGATTATATAAAATTTGATCATAAAATTTAAGATTGGGTTAATTTTAAAAAAAAAATCTATGTGTATGCTGCTGAACGAAATTGTAAATGAATGAATAATATTTGAAAATCTTCAAAACATTTAAAGAGTTACAAGTAAAAACCCTGAGAAGTAAATTAGGCCAAGTATTTTTGCATCACTGACCAGTACCTTATTTTTTCCTCCAAATCCCCAGTTTATGATTTCAGCGAACACAAAGACCCCACGGGGCTTGGAACGACAATGTGAAGCAAGGACGCGACTCTGCTTGTCTAGCCTTTGACCAAGTCTCTAATCGGCACTATTTCTCTTCCTACTCTGTTTCTCTCAAGTTGGACTTCGCCCTGGAGAAGAGGAATTAGCAAAGAGAAAGAGAGAGCTGAATATTTCTCTCTATCTTTTCCGAAGAGAGAAATAAAATCTCTCTAAATAAAGCGATGGAGATCAAGGCTTTAGTCACTCCTCTTCAATAGTTCTGATTTGGGAAGCAGTTTTAGCCTGATATGCGTTTTATCATTACAGTATCCTTTAACATTTTAAAATTAATTTGAAATTTCTATTTCAATTTCACTAACTTAATATTTACGATACAGTTTAAAATAGGAAATTTTATGTAGCTTATAGAATAGTGAGATTAAAACTTGTGATATTTCATCAAATTTTTGAATATTCTTTTCTGGAGCAAATGTAAGATAATATAGTTGTCTATAAAAAAATAATCATTTTAATTGGAAACACTATCTATCAAAACATTGTTTTCTTATATGAAAAAGCATTGAAATAAATAAAATGATCAGTGAAGTAGAACTTGTCCATTTTGCGTATTTTTCTTCCGTTTGCACCCTCGGTTTCTAGTCTACATGAACCCTTTGCTTCCTCATGAAATAGACAAAAAAAGAGTTGGAACTTGCCAATCTTATATCAGGCTTCGTTCATTTGTGGCTCAAACTCTAAATAAATGAAATATTATTTTAGAACTTAAAACATAATTTCGTGATCTAATAAATGCTACCTTCTATTAGGCTTCATTTATGCATACTACAAGCCATACATAAAAGAATATCTCATCTCGTTTTTCTTAAAATCTGAAATAGAAGTCTTTTTGTTTTATTTTAGAGAATCTTCAATATTTTCCGATGAAACTCCTGGGTGAAGCCACGTACAATCAAAGAGACTCATGGAGATGGTATCTGTTTCGAGCTGTATTATGGAAGGTTCACATTTTCGGTTGTGTTTTTTTTTATCTCAAGAATTTTAGAGGTCCTTTGCGGACACTATCTTCCCAGTCTTGATTCATGAATTCGTAGCTCTCATTGGGATCGTCATAGGCTTGAACATCTACAAGATTGGACCGACCTCAAGAGCTAATGTGTGGCTTGAAAAGTGGTTATCAGAAATTTTTGGGTAGGTTTTAAAATTTTTAGGATTCAATACGGAGTTTCTGCTGATAGTCTGCTTGTCGATGGAATATCTTTTCACAATTATTTTTAGCAACTCGACTAACCTACAGTACATATCGGCCTCCCTAACAGCGGTCTTCATCATTTCGATGTCGATTTTGCTTCTACGATTCTCACTAATTCTTCTTTTCTACTATCGAGGCTTCCTCTTTGAAGAAATCGGCAAGCCTATTAGTCTACCGACAAAGATATTCTTGGTATAGTTAATTAAATAATTAATTGAGATAAGTACCTTAATTAAGATGATCTGTGGGGCAATTAAGTCTCGAGCGAGGTCCTTCTCCTATCAAAAACTCCTGCCCTGGCAACCAGTGCCTAATTTGAGTGCCACGATCAAGAAGGTAACTAACTCAGTAATTAGAGTCGGGGTAATTCAACATTTAATTAGTACCTGGAAACCGTCCGTCCAATTCTGGACGATGAAAAGTACTCCGAGATGGAACTACAGGCCAAAGAATTCGAGCATGGTGCGGGTCAAACCTTGCAGTGGAAACTCTGGATGAAATGGATGATCTCTTCGAACTATGTGAGTTGATTGGGCTATTAGAAGCTAATTACCTAATTATCTATACTCAGGTATCGGACCTGTGGAAGGAGGTAGTGTATCTGAGGGGAAGAGACTCGCTGATCGTCAGCAACGTCGGATGCGGAGATCTGATTTATAGGTAAATTTTAGAAACTATGATGCCTCCCGTCTCAAGACCACAATGCTCTCAATAATATCAGAATAATCACAAAAAAATCGTAACATATCGATAAGTATCTCACGAAATTCGTTTTTCTCCACTGCACATTTAGTTTACTAAAATAATTAATGCCATGATGATCTTATGAGTTTCTGAAACTTGCCTTGTAATACGCAAAATAAAATTCTATTCCAGCCAAGCTACCACCAACCAAGCTGCCCGAGCTGCTTGCGTCACCCTCCTGAAGATGAACTACATCAGGGACGTATTCGTCAAAGACTGTCTCAAGCCAGTGACGATGGGTGCCCCTCTCTGCAATTCTCAACTAGTGGATTTCAATCGAACCCTGAGAATACCTCAGAAAGATTGTGGTAGGCATCGAGGAACTACGTATACTTGAACATTTTCAAAACTCTAACCCGATAGTTGGTAGTTGTGACCAAATCAAGTCATATTTTATTTTACAAGGGACGTCATATTATCAAGACGTCTCAAATTTTCAAATTTTACGCTCAGCTAATTTTATCAAAACCAGGAAAAATTTAGATGTCACCATTAAACTACCCCAAACTTACCACATCGTTGTCTATCACAAGGGCTGCTGGTACAAGATCGTCGTTCACAATGGAAAGCGGTTGATCCGACCTGCGGAGTTGGAGCGAGCTCTTCAGCTGATCATCGACGCTGATAATCGTCCTGATTCCGGAGAACGTCTGCTGAGCTCCCTGACTGCTGGTCCGCGTGAGCTCTGGGCCAAGATCAGGAACGAGAAGTTGGCGGACGGTAGCTTTTCCGACCAAATCGAAATGTCTAGATGGGTTTAGGCTTGAACAAGGAGTCCCTCTGGGCCATCGAATCATCATTAGAGGTCGTCTTCCTAGACGATCAAGAGACTGGATACGACCCTAACGACCCTTCCGCTTTCGCGAACGAAGTAGCCCTGGCGTTGCATGGAGACGGATACCAAATGTGGTGCGACAAGCCCTCGGTGTACATGTTTACGAAGAATGGAAGGGTAAAATAGATTGGAACAACTCGTCGGAAACTCTGGGAGCAATTTCAGTTTTTGTCCCAAGCGGAGCACTCTGTTGCAGATGCGATGGTGCTGGTCCAGATTAGGGAGTACATCAAGTACCACGAAGCCTACCTGAAGCCATATGATCAGGATGGTCATTGCGTCGGAGAAATTGAATTCTTGCCAAAGCCTGAGAGGCTCCATTGGGAACTGGACTCAGAGGTCTACCTTGAGGTCTGAAACGCCACAAAGTTTACTTTCAGACCAAAACCGCGATCGATCACGCCTATAGGATCGCAAAATCAGTCGGTGATAATCTGGAGAACACCATTTTGGTTTGGGAGGACTACGGCAAGGACTTCATCAAGAAATCCCGAGTCTCTCCAGATGCGTACTGCCAAATGGCGATTCAGCTGACGTATTTCAAGGTTACAATCAAACCCAAACTTATGAATTTTAAGCTATTTTAGGACCAAGGAAAATTCGACTTGACATACGAGCCAGCGGTGCTGAGGCTGTACAAGGATGGAAGAACGGAAACTGTCAGATCGTGCAGCACGAAATCATGCGACTTCGTCAGAGCGATGTTGGATCAGAATAGTGATGTAAGATTTAATGATGAAGCTGAAAGATCGTTAATTTTGAACTAATATTCATTCGCTTCTGTTAAAATTTTGAAACCTACCAATAAACCATTTTCAGGACTCCACCAGACTACAGCTCCTGAAGATCGCCTGTGACGCTCATCAGGACTACTATCGTCAGGCCATGGCTGGCCGGGGACTGGATCGTCATCTATTCGCTCTTGCAGTGCTCGCCCACCACTACAAAATTGAGGCACCGTTCTTATCGAACGTCTTCGGCATGAAATACAAGCTATCTACAAGCCAGGCGAGAATTTTGGGCAACAGGATGATATTCCAACATTTCAAAAGAAGTAGTGCAAAAAATGTGAAAATCAAGCTTCTTTACAACCGTATACTAGTTTGTGTGCGTTAGAATGTCTTTCCAGAATGATCGTTTTTGACAGCGCATTTATTTCAAAGAATGGCTAAATCTAGATCCCGCAACACCAAATGGCCGAGTTCGCTGGCAAACTGAACAAGGATCGATCGATGTTCTGGCCAGGAGGCGGATTCTGTTGCCCGGAAGGGTCTAATTATGGTAACTAATTCTCAATTAGGTAATTGAATGGCAATTGTGGCAATTAAGGTATCTGCTACTCGATTGCTCCAACTGGCGACGTCCTGAGCTTCCATATCTCGTCCTGGAAGAACCTTGAACATACGGTATTTTGTCTTTCTCTGAAAAGTGAGTGAATATTATAGTTTCTTTTAGGATGTCAACCGCTTCGCTAAGTGTTTCCGAGAAAGTCTGAGGGATATGAAGATCATGGTCGATAATGCAACGAAGAAATAAATGACTCTGAAAATGATTTCAAGATTTCGCCTGAGCTTTCATAATATATTCTTGCTATGTAATATAATGAGATTGTAAAATATGTTGAAATTCTCAAATAAATTGACTTTTTCTGTGATTTTGACCTTTGAAACGTCTGGAATTGTGCTCAAAGGCGTCTAATATAAATGAATGAAAGGGATGATTCATTTAGAAGAATTTTCAAAGAACATGACGAATCCAAGATATGGGTAAATTGATATTGATTTAAATGAAATAATTCTTTTTAAATAGCACACAAATATTTCTAGCAGCAACGAACCTTTTCATTGTCCAATTTATCGTTTTACTTGAAAGCTAGCTTATTTATTCAGTTTTAGGATTTCATATTGTTTAGAACGTCATTTGTCGACAAAATTATTAGACTTTCTATTATTTAAATCGTCATTTTCTTCAAAACGTCGAATTTTAGGTATAAAATGGTGCTAGTTAAGCTAATCGGTTTGTTAGTGATTGCTCAAATCGCTCTTGGAAATCAGACTAATGTGCCGGCGAAACCTATTCACAATCAGAATCACATAGTACCACTTCAGACGACGACTCCTTTTCCGGGTATGGTATAAAAATCAATAAACAGCAATTATTTTGAAAAAAATCAATAATGATCGATTTTCAGATCTCGATATGGAAACAATCCTGAAAGCCTTCGGCGCCAGTGACTGCCTCAGGACCTGTATCCAACCATTCATCGACGAAATGCGCGATTTCTGGCAGATGACAAACGTATTCGGCTCGTTCGACGCAGTTTGCGAGTAAAAACTATTATTATTATTATTACACCGAAATAAACCATGTAATTAATAAGGTGCGTCTCAAAAGTTTGGCCGCACCCCATATTTCCGTGATTTTAGGGACCACAACAAAAACTTGGGTAATCTAACTATAGTATAGGTAATCAGACTCACTGAGAAATAATATGGGCATATTAATTACCGATGACCCTGTTAAATACCGCGCAAATAGCGGAAAATTCGATTTTGAGCTGTCTCAAAAGTTTGGCCGCACTTTTATTTTTGATGTAATATTGCATCACGCTATTGATTTTTAGTTTTTATTTTATTTTTATGACATCCTCCATGCTCACATTACCTAACTGCCAAGTTTCAGCCCGATCTGACTTCTCTGAAGAAAGATATGATTTTTCTTCTCGCAACACTTCCTTAACTATGGAAAATGACAATTTTGTATGGGATTTTGCAGAAAACTTCTCTTAAAAAATTTATTCTGCAAAAATGAATAGAAATATCCTATAAAATCTTATAGATCCTGGAAGGCCATCCAATTACGCTTATTTATTGCCTTGATTCATTGCCTGAAACCGCATTGCTGTAGTATAACAGTGCTTCAAGCATACGACATCGTTTTAACTCATCTTAACTATAGAAAATGAGAAAAATTTCAGGTATTTTCGGAAAGAGCAGTAGTATTCATCTGTAGGATATTTTCAGAGTCAACCATTATTTGATTTTGAAAGTCTATTGGGTGGGCTATCATGACATACTAATAGCTTCTGGATAAGTTAGCCATTATCAGAGTAACGAATTTTTTAAGAGAAGTTTTCTGCAAAATCCCATACAAAATTGTCATTTTCCATAGTTAAGGAAGTGTTGCGAGAAGAAAAATCATATCTTTCTTCAGAAAAGTCAGATCGGGCTGAAACTTGGCAGTTAGGTAATGTGAGCATGGAGGATGTCATAAAAATAAAATAAAAACTAAAAATCAATAGCGTGATGCAATATTACATCAAAAATAAAAGTGCGGCCAAACTTTTGAGACAGCTCAAAATCGAATTTTCCGCTATTTGCGCGGTATTTAACAGGGTCATCGGTAATTAATATGCCCATATTATTTCTCAGTGAGTCTGATTACCTATACTATAGTTAGATTACCCAAGTTTTTGTTGTGGTCCCTAAAATCACGGAAATATGGGGTGCGGCCAAACTTTTGAGACGCACCTTATTGAATATATTGAAGGGAAGTAAGAATGTTTGAAACCGATTTCAATGATTTTTAGTTTTTTATGAACTCCGGATAGTCTTCACACTATTGACATTATGCAATGAATAAAAATGCCATTATTTACTAAAGCCAAAAGGAAATATTTCCAAGTATAGATAAATTTAAGACAGCATCAAAAAGCCCTCCAGTGCATCAAGGACGGGTTCTTCTGCGACGACAAGGGCACGTTCGCCAAGGTGAGTAGCCCCATCAGGGAGGCCTGCGAGAAACGACTCCTCTTCGACAAAATGAAGCCCTGTCTCAGCCACGTCGCTGGTCAAATAATGCAGGGTAATTGTGTCAATTAAATATTTAACTGATCTGATCTAATTATCTGACTTAATCACCCCAATCAAGACTGCGACTCCCGCTGTGGTATGAGAAACTCTCTGATGAAATTCGCCACAAACGATCAAGTCAAATTCGCAGCTCAAATTGGAGGAAACCTTCTGATTTCTATCGATCACGTCGGAGATATGTGCGGGTAATCATCTCGCAATTAACCCTTAATTAGGGTTTAACTATCCTAATTAACTATTTAGAGCGCTCCAATGCATTCTCCCTTGTATCGTGGATCAATTCAATAAAAACTGCGCTTTATCTGGCTTCTTTACTTTGGTATTAAAATGGATTAAAGTTATTTAAAAGGGATATTTTCAGGACCTGGTCTTAAAACCAATAGGCATGGCTGCAGAAATGGCCGAAGATACGCCTGATTCGCTAAGGTTCGAATTCAACTTTAAACTCTTTAAAATAGCTATTTAGGGATCTTCTTGCTATGAAACTCGACAAAAGGTGCCATTTCATGCTCAGTTCTGAGCAGGTCAATAAAATTCGAAACGGCGACTTTACTGCATTTAACTACGTTTATCATAAGAGTAACTAACGCTGCGTTAATTTTTATGCTAATAAATGTGCTAGTTAATCAATAAATATTTAATCGATATGTCAAATAGTCATGCGTTTGATAAGGCAGTGGCTATTATATTGATATAGGGGTCATTCAAACAATATTATTTCTATTTCTACATAATCATGAGAAAATCGTCTATATTTCGGCTTCTAAGCTTTATCTTGTTGATTGGATTTTTACATGGGGTTCATATCGCTCACAGAAGGAGACGTGATCACAGGACGAGATTGGAACATCACCGACAACATTTCAAGAATAACAGGGTGACTTTGAAAGCCGTACCCGTGGTATTGTGGCATGGAATGGGTAGGTTGGATTAGAGTTATGAATCATTTGATTTTCTATTCTCTGGATGTCGGATCGCTGTTATATAATTACTATTGGCGCAATTTTAGTCGATTTTCATTGAAATACACCAATTCGATACAAAAAAGAATAAACTTCATTTTTCATATGAGTTTTTCTATAATTTTTATAGTCTGTTAAACGGGACGAGCGATTAAATAATAAATACATTCATTCGAGATAAATGCTCCTGAAATATAAGCGATTTTAGGCGATTGTTGTTGTAATCCTCTATCCATGGGGCACATCAAGAAGTTGATCGAGGAAAACGTCGAGGGAGTCTACGTGAAGAGTTTGATGCTAGGGGAGAACATCGCTTCGGTAGGTTAGATTATTGGTTTTCCAGGAAAAAACTAAAAATCCAGGACGTTGAGAGGGGATTTTTCGCAAATATGAACGATCTAGTTGATCAAGCTTGCGAGATGGTCAGGAATGATAGCCTTCTAGCAGGTGGCTATAATGCTATTGGGTTTTCTCAAGGCGGTCAATTTGTGTGAGTCTTTTTTAAAACTTATTTCCTTCCTAATATTTTATTCCTTTACGATTTCTTTTAGAAGAGCACTAGCGCAGCGCTGCCCCGATCCTCCAGTAAAAAATCTAATTTCGGGTATGGCGTATTTGAACTCTGCTCAACAACTAAACATTAGCAATGAAGCATATTTTCAGTCGGCGGTCAACAGCAAGGCGTTTTCGGACTGCCTCACTGTATCGGCGATAATTACTTTTGCAACGCCGTCCGACGCTTACTCGACCTGGGAGCGTACTTATCATACGTCCAGAAAAAGTCAGTCTTTCTTCTCTTAATTTTAATTTTTACCTATTTTGAAGTAGAAATTTAAAATTTTCAGCGTGGTTCAAGCCCAGTATTGGCACGATCCGAATAACGAAAAAGACTACCAGAAGAAATCGATTTTCCTGGCTGATGTCAACAACGAAGTGGTGAGTTTTCACTCATTTTTGAAAATCTATACAGGGTGTTTCAGGTAAATCCGACATCATTGTCACAAAGAAAACTTTTTTCTTATTTTCCATTCGATTTTGATCGGGATTTTGTATGATAAAGAAAAACGTAGGGAATTTTGTTAGCTGCAAGAATTATCTCGATTTTAATTGAGTTAATTAACCTAGTTATTTTCTTAGAGGTGTCAAACCAACAGTCTTCTCTCTTTCTCTCCACTTTTCGCCCGCTGAGGTGTTGTGCCTCTCTGAATTCTCTCGTTGATCTACACTTTTGGGAGAGAGAGAAAGTGTTCATTTTTTAACTAAATTGCTAAAATTAATCAGGATCAGTAAGTGATAATTGAAATCGAGATAATTTTTGCAGCTAACAAAATTCTCTACGTTTTCCTTTATCGTACAAAAAAATCCCCATCAAAATTGGATAGAAAATAAGAAGAAAGTTTTTTTGTGACAATGATGTCGGATTTACTTGAAACACCTGGTATTTTTCGGTTTTATTCAGAATATCAATGAGACCTACCGCAAAAGCATAGTTAAGCTGAAAAACCTCGTCTTGATCAAGTTTCTGAGGGACTCCATGGTCGTGCCGAGGGAGTCATCGGTAGGAGCCCAATTTTCAAATTTGTTTTCTCTGAGGAATCCGGACTTTCAGTGGTTCGGATACTACAAAGCAAACGACTTGGGGACTATTGAGAACTTCAACGAAACAAGGCTTTATAAGGAGGTATGATTTGCAAAAATACGGAGATTTTGATGAGGCTTAATTTTAGGATAGGATAGGCCTGAAGACACTAGTCGAGTCAGGAAGGATTCATTTTCTCTCTATCGATGGGGATCATCTCGAAATGCCTCAGGAATTTTTCATCAAAGAAATTGTCAACAAGTTTTTGAAATAGTGTACTTGTGATTAAATAAATTATTCGGGTTGAATATATTACTACATATATGGTCCAACATTTGTGCAAAGATTCATTCGGATCCGAACAGTACAAAGGGCTGAGCGAGAATGACATAAAAATAAAAAAAAAAAAAGTATATACATAATTTTGGCCAGTACTGTGTTATTAAATCCAATAATAACACATGTATAAGCACTCGTCTTCTATTTTTGGTCATAAGTTATATTATTTCGCTGTAGAAATAATTGACCTTGATCTGTGAATAAAGTAATATGATTTGATAATTTGCAATTTTTATCAGTTGAAAATTCAGAGAATGCTCACATTTCGTTATCATTACATCATATATCTGAGAGTGATTAAATATGAAATTTCGAGACTTTTCAGCTTAAACAATTCCTTATCAGCCTTTTGAGCGTTCACTATAAAATTCATTTGAACAAACCGACCTACTCCTATTTCAAATTTACAAATTGCAACATGCTTTTTAAATTGTTGCTATTGCTATGTTTTGTTACTGTATCGCTACAAATTGTGCATCAATTTCCTTTAAAGTAGGTTAATTTAATTTAAGACTATTAATTTCGTGTGGCTTTAGGTATAAAATTCCTGAACGACTTAGGAGGCTGTCATTAGGATTAGAAAAGGCTCCACTGAGTCCAAAGACTAATGAATTAGCTCAAGCTGGATCGCCGATCATTGATTTCGATGATATGGCGTATATGCGTACTTTTAATAGTTATTTTAATTTTTTCCGTAATAATTTTAGTCCCAATCACTATGGGAACGCCGGCACAAACGTTCAATTTGTTCATCGATAGTGGAAGTTCGAATTTATGGGCGAGTTTTTGATTATGTTTGAAAGTATTCAATCTGAAATGGAGAATTTTCTGAAGTTCTTATTGCTTGCATATTCTTGACAGCATTTGTGAAATAAAGTCATCATGTTTAGGTTCCAGACGTGAGCTGTACAGGTGGCCAAGATAGCACTTGTGCTAGTTATTGCAAACAAACCTCCTACGATCTGTGCATATCCTTCTGTCAGCCAAAGTGCTGTCACAATGAAACTATCAAGAACTTCGATGATACGAATGCCTGCACGACCAAGCACTTGTTCTACTCGAACAGCTCGAGTACTTATCAAGCTGTGCCAGGAAGCACGTTTGACGTGACCTACAAGACCGGTGAAGTCAAGGGGTTCTATGGAAAGGACACTTTTTGTGTAAGCATTATATTATGGCAACGCAACAAATCAATCGAGAAATACAAAACCACCAACCAAGGAATAGGTCAAAGCATACGAAAACAACACGACATCTTAAGCTATCGCTAATAGGGATTTCCACAAATACGGAAACTCGTACTTGTACCTTATCTTGCACGTCCTTAATCTTTAACAATCATCATCCGTTTTAGATCGGCGGAACGACCCTCTGCGCAACCTCCCAACAGTTCGTTCAGGCCACCTTCATCGGTGCAGACTTCGCGAAGCAACCGGAAGACGGGATGATCGGTCTGGCATGGCCTATTTTGGGTAATTATAGATTTAGCTACCCTAATTATCAGAGCTCATTACCTTCAGCGGCAAACCAAGTCACGCCTCCGCTGTTCAATCTGATGAACCAGGGCAAGCTTGATCAAGTGTCTAAAATCGAATTTTTTATGAGAAGAGTGGAATTTTAGCCCTACTTCTCGATCTTCATGGTTCACAACGGGTTCGCGACGACGGATCACGGTGGAATGTTCACGGCTGGTCATTTTCTTAAAATTTCACAACATTAACGAAGGATGTTCTGTTTCAGGAGGAATTGACTCAACGAACTGCAAGTCCGATATAAATTGGATTCCACTTACTTCACAGACCTATTGGCAATTCAAACTCAGCGGGTAGGGAGAAACAGAGCAATCTGAAAGCCGCATGACCGTATTTCATCGTGGCACGTGAAAGAGCGAAATATTTTGAAGAACGACTCCTTGCTTTACTGTCTTTTACAATATTTTATCCGTGCCTCATGACACGATGTCAAGCACTTCCAAAATGGCCGAGGTACTGTTCACCTCCCGAAAATTTGCAGTGTCGCCTCAGGGTCGTACAACAGTGCACCTGCAAACGGGTATCAAGCCATGAGCACCACAGCGGCGTCTTTCAACGGCGGACCTAAAGCGATTTTGGATAAATTAGCGCATAGGTAATGAAATGAGGAGATTTTGGAATAATTATGGTAATTTAGTGTCGGAGCAACCTATGTACCGACAACAGGGGCGTATCTGATTGGGTGTTCGAGTAGTGGGCCGGATATCGTCTTCACGATTAACGGCGTAGATTATCATATGCCAGCGTCAAGTTACATTATTTCGGTAAGTTGGATAAAACTGTCCATGTAGTACGAGACAAACGAGGCAAAGAAGAAGCCAGTAAATAAGTAGCAGGTTTCTGATCAAATCAAGGATATTTTTACAACATAATCCACCAAAATTTTCGTAAGGTTTGCATTTCAATGATCTTTCTGGTGACGTTTCATGGGATTACGTAGACACTACAGATCGAGCAATCTCAACGAATATCTTACTCCTAATTTTCTGAATCATATCGAATTTTTCGCAATTCAGATGGGCGGTGGTCCGTGTATGTGGGCGTTCTTCCCGATGACCGCCGGAGGATTTTCTCCCAGGTAGCGTATTCATAGCGATTTAGCAATTATGTTAAAGTGTTAATAGCGTTAACATTTTGAACCAAGTGTTTGGTTTAACAATGAATCTAATTACAGTTGGATGCTCGGACCTCCCTTCATCCGGGAATACTGCCAAATCCACGATATGCAGGGTGGCAGAATAGGAATGGCTACGGCAATTCAATCTAGTTGATAATATAAATAGTAATGTCTAAAAATCTGCTCCATTGACAATCTAATAGAAACCTCAGTGTACTTTAGCATAGGAGCAGATTTTCAGAGCAGCTGATTTCTGAGACATTAGTCGCGAAATAAAGTCATTTTTGAACCTTGTAGATTGTTCCCGATTTCTAAGAATTATGAAATATGAGATTCAGCACGTTTTATCGAATATTCAGTTCAAGAAATTGTGTGTCAAATTTCTGACTGTCCTTTTCGTCTCTTAAAATTTCATAGTGCCTAAAATGCTTATCAACAGTTGAGTAGAGTCTATCCAAATTGGTCACATAAGGAAAACGATCCATAAGCTCGTTTATAAACAGAGTTCTGCACGCCTTGAATGAAATTTTCGGATATTTCCTGCAAAAATGGACTTGAACTATTTACTGCCAACTAACATTTGGAGCATCTTATTCGCATTTTTCATAGGATGGGTCTCATTTAAGATTCTGAGAAAGTATTTGGTAAAACATTTTAATTTAAATGTCCTTGGAATTTGGAAATTTAGGAATATCGTAAGATTAAGCCGATCGTAGATAAAATCCCAGGATTTCCTACACGTCCTTTCATCGGAAACTTACATATTATTCCCAAAAAGAAAGATGGTAAACTTTTTGTAAAACTAACAAAACTAGTTAATTTTTAGCCGCTGCAAAATTCGTTGTCCAGTTCTTAGAGAAATTTACCGATGATAATATTCCTATCGTTCGGTTTTGGATAGGTTGGACCCCATTCATCATTATCGCTACTCCGTCGGCGGCTAAAGTTAGCTAATTATCCTAATTAGATCACTAGTTAGACTCTTATATATAATTTAGTTTTATTATTTTCAGAAAATACTCGAGAGTAATACAATGCTGAAAAAAGGTGATCAATACGATATACTAATTCCTTGGTTGGGAGTTGGCCTATTGATTTCTACAGGTAAAAAAATCAATATAATTATTATGACTCAAAAGTTTAGGAGAAAAATGGCACTCCAGAAGAAAATTGCTGACACCGAGCTTCCATTTTAACGTTCTTCAAGAATTCCAACCGGTCTTTGATCATCAAGCGAAGGTCTTGGTAGAGGAATTAGAAAGCTTCGCTGATGACGGAAAGGAACATGATATATATTTATATATCAAAAGATGCGCACTGGATATCATTTGTGGTATGATTCCGAGAACTTCATAAAAAAGGATAAAATTGAATTCAATGATGATGCATAGCGACGGTTATGATTAAATTTTTAAAATCCTAATTTAGAAACAGCCATGGGTACCTCCGTGAATGCGCAAACTAACAAAGACCACCCCTATGTTCATGTAACTCAAATTAAATGTGTTATTCTAACGTTTTAAAATTTAGGCAGTAGAAGACATCAATGAAATGGCGTTCTTCTACAACAAGAACTTTTGGTGGTGGTGGACACCAACTTGGTACCTATCCGGGGCCGCTCACAGATACAAGAAGAACCTAAGCATTTTGAGAGGGTTTACTCAAAAAGTGTGAAATAACATTATTTTCTCGAATAAAATATTTTAGGTCATAAATGAGAGGATTTCTGAATACGAAAGACTTGAAGGTTGGTCTGAGGACAGGAAAAGAAGACCGTTTTTGGACATGCTGATTGAAATCAGAAAGGAGAAGGGGTTAAGTTACGAGGATATCCGAGAGGAGGTCGACACTTTTACATTTGAAGATGAGTGATTTTTGCTGTCCACTAGCTTGTCCAATTCACCACACGAATCTGGAGAATACATTCAGGCAGTTGTCTATATCATTTCAGCTCTAAATAGGGTGAACTGAATGAGTTTTTAAAGAAACCAAGTATTTTGGATTTTGTATTCAGACAAAACATACATATTTTCAGGCCATGACACTACAGCAGCGGGCGTGGGCTGGGCACTGTGGTTACTCGCCCACGCAAAAGAGTGCCAGCAGAAGGTTATCGACGAGCAGAGGGAAATTTTTGGTAACTTTTGCAGATTTCAATAATTTCGGGAGTAAAGAAGGCGTGGCTTACCTCTGTTAATGAATATGACTGAATGTTTTGGTAAAGATGTCATTTGTGATGGCTCTTTAGGTGGTACTGACAGAGAATGCACAGTGGAAGACTTGAAGAAGATGAAATACTTGGAGAAATGTATCAAAGAATCCCTGAGATTGAGACCACCAGTACCTCAGTTCACGAGGAAAGTCGAAGAGACTGTTGAAATCGGTATTTTCGAATTTGTTTTCAAATAAGTGGTAATTTTAGAGGGCTACACCATTCCGAAAGGCTGCACGCTCGTAATTGCGCCAAGATTCATTCACAACAACAAAAATGTGGAGTTTTATCAACTTTTCAACTGAACAAAGATTTTCAGGTATTTGAAAACCCCCAAATTTTCGACCCAGAGAGGTTCAACGAAGATAGATTAGCCGGAAGAGACCCGTATGCTTACGTACCGTTCTCAGCAGGACCTAGGAACTGCATAGGTAGATTTTCTGAAATTTTTTCAGAATAAGTAAAAATCTTAGGCCAAAAATTCGCCGTACAAGAGGAGAAGACTATCTTGTCGTGGCTGTTCAGGAACTTTCGATTTTCCGCTTCGATTCCACGAGACGAAAATCACCCGTTGCCAGAAATCATCACTAGACCTTGGAAGGGTTTTCCCTTGAAAATTGAGAAACTATAATTAGGGTCCCTAGGCTGGTATAGAAAATTGATGTTCGGGACAAGAATGTTTATATACGGAGAGGTTTACTGAGATGTGAATAAGGTTTTTGTGGAGAAAGAATTAAATTTAAAAATTTTAACAAAAAAAAGCGCAAAATTGGGGCCTCCAAAATGAATAGATTTTCACTGTAGAGATTCGGCTTGTACGCCAAACATTTTGCGCGATTCTTTTTCACACGATCGCTTTATTGAATATATCGTCAATCTAGACTGGGTTTCTTTTTAGACATGTTGAGTTTTTGGGTACTTCCTTCCCAAATTTCCTATTTCAAACTACTACGCTTCTACTAAAAGTGCATTTTTGCAAGGAAGCGGAGTTTGGAGACTCTAATTATAATTTTGTTGAAAAAATTGTAAATAAATGTCATTAATTTGAATACACTAGATAAAATGGAAAAATTGCATGAAAAATAGTTTTTTCCCTTTACAAATCGTGAAACGTACCGGAAGATGGCTCGCTTTGAATTCATCCTTGCAATTTTCCCGGCTATCCTCGTTCCCGTCATCGGCGTCGAGTACAAGGAAGGCGTTTTCGACTGGCGAGACAGATTTTGTAGGGTATTTCCTCGTCAAATTTGAAAAATTTAATTTTTCCAGCTGCGACCTGCATCCCGGAGAAAATGAAGGAGACGTACTTGTACTTGGGCGATCAGGTTAGGAGAGGACGTCGAAGATCCCTTACAATGAAAGAAAACCCATTTCAGGCGACCGACGCGAAAGGACGCGAGTGTTTAAGGTGGCGCGACGTTTACGTACGTTTCGAGAAATTGAGGAAAGACTATGGAGCGAAGTCGGAGCCGCAAGAAAATCAAAAATCAATACTGGCTTCACCGGCGTGATTTTTCAGCCCCCTGGTGGCCGATGAGCGCGTGATGCACTCGAAATGTCGACGACCGAAGTACCCCGACGACGAAGACAAGTTCATGCTCGCCGGCAAGAAGCACAACCCCTTCTACAACATTTGGGTCGGCAAATTGGGCCCCTGGTGCTACGTGAAATCGGTATTGGTAGCATTTCGAGAGCGTTTGGAAACAATCGTTTAGGTGACTTATTACGAAACCGCCTTTACTCTCAAGCCCGGGAAACATCTGATCGACATCGAGCCATCACTCTGCTTCCCAAACTGCACCACGAGGAAGCCGCGACATCGAGGAAGCGCTAGTTATTCGAGTAATTAGCCAACTAAATCGTCGTGATAACTAGCCAACTAACTAATTTCAGCGAAACAAAAGGAGGTGGTCAACTACAACCGAGCGCTGATAGATCGCATCGACCTGATGTTCGCGAGATACGACTGGGGCGATTACAAGTATTACATCTGGGTAATTAAACATTGTTAACTAGGATGATTAAATATTTAATTGTAGAAACCCTCGCAAGAGATGTTCTCGCAGGAGTACCTGAGATTGCGCAGACAGGTAGTTGCTCAAACTTAATTAGGGACAATTATTTGAGTTAGCTGCCCAATTAAAGGTCTTCTATGGTCTATTGGGTGCGTTGGGCCTCGTCTTTCTGTGGATCCTCACGTGTTTCCTGCTGAGACGGGCGGGAATTAAGTCGAGGAAGAGAAGGGACGCGGCAATTAAGGTGATTGAGTCGAGATAATTAGTCATTTAATTATAGCATTTTAGACAAAGAGATTAACTTCATTGATTTTTCAGAATTATTCATTTTCTTGAAACATCTTATTTACAATATTTCAGAAACTCTTCGAAGATCGCAAAAACGTGGTCATCAGAAGGGAACGCGAACTGCCCCAGAAAGACGACGATTCCGAAGAAAAGAGCGATTAGAGTGGAATTGACATATCTGCATAAAGCCACCTTCTAAGTAGAATTGAGTGAAAAATAAACTGTTTCCTCTTAAGATTGCATTACTTTGGCGTAGATCTTATCTATCATAATTGGGTGCAATGTCTAGTCTATCTTTATTTAGACCGAGGTCGACATTATCGATCGATCTAGTGATAATTACTTTACTACTGAAGACGACTTTCTTATAAAAACTAAATTGATTTAATTTCCCATTTTATTTCTTGGCACTTACTATGTAAATCATAAAAGGTTAATATTCTGTCGCTTCCATTAAATTATGTACGCTGACTTCATAGCGGGATGGGTGGCAGGTATTTTTTTTTGCAATACAAGGGGTTCTTTCATAGTTTTTCTATTAATTTTTGGAATTAAAATTTTCCAAATGATTATTTCCACAAACAGTCAACAGTAATCGATTCTCATCATCGAGAGACATGTGAAAATATATGGTTTTATCACTTTTTCAATCAAGGTATGACGTGAGCATACCGATGGGGACGCCATATCTGGGACTTAGCTGCAAAAAATCGCGAATTGGTATTAATATTTTCCTAGCCAAATTTGGCATGAAAAATGCGTCGAATTTTCTGCCGACCAAATATGAAAACCCTTTTTTAGTTTACATTGATCTACAGCGATATATGACTGGGGAACAGTTTGCTCATTTACGTGTATTGAGAAAGAACTAAGTCCATAGTACACGCCTAGGTCATACCTTGATTGAAAAAGTGATAAAACCATACATTTTCACATGTCTCCCGATGATGGAAATTGATTACCATTGACCATTGACCGTTTGTGGAAATAACCATTTGGAAAATTTTAATTTCAAAAATGAATGGGAAAACTGAATGAACATCCTGTATTTTCTAGAAAATGTTTTTTTTATTTTCAAGGAGGCACCGGCCTAATAATTGGTCACCCTTTGGATACGGTGAAGGTCCGATTGCAAACCATCGGGGGTTACAATGGCATCATCGACTGTTTCACGAAAACGATGAAGAATGAAAGCGTAAATCTCTTACGATCAACACATTCCCCTGTAATCGTAATAATTTTGGTTATTCGGACTCTACAAAGGTATGATGCTACCCTTCCTTACTACTGGGGCCTTGCACTCGTTGCTTTTCACCGGCTATGGAATCGGTCTGAAAATCCTTCATCCAGGAGAATCCAACGTCCAGGCCAGAAAGGACCTACCTATGAGAGAGGTAAGTTACGGAAAAAAATATTGGAAATTTATTTTCATTTAGATTTTACTAGCCTCAATTTGTGGCACAATGGCCCAACTAGGTCCAGCGATACCTATTGAGTTGGTTAAAACTAGGCTTCAGGTAAGGTTTTTGAAGATTCTCTTCAAGAAGCTGAAACTCCAGGTACAAAGAGAAAGTGCCAAGTTAGCCACCGAGCCAGGAAAGCAATTATACTTGGGGACAATGGACTGCATCAAACAGACCATCAAAAATGAAGGCGTTCGAGGTCTTTTCAAGGTAAACGTCAATAAATCGACCGAGTTAAGTAGGTTTTAGGGAGGGCAAGTCTTGTTTCTCCGAGACTCCATAGGCTACCTCTTCTACATTCCGGTCTACGAGGGATCCCTACGAATTTTGAGGAAGACCAACTTCAGTGAGACTCCGATTCAGGTTTTTAGGGTCTATTTTTGAAGATCCAGGTCATTTTCAGCTATTAAGTGGAGGTCTGGCGGGTATTGGAGGCTGGCTCTCGATATGTCCCTTGGAAGTGATCAAAAATCGAATTCAAGTGGACAAGACAGGGCATACGAGGTTTTCTGAAATCGAAGTTTTTTAAACGGAGAAGGAGTTTCAGAAGCCTCTGGAAGACGGCGAACTTAATCTACACAAATGAAGGCCTAAAAGCGTTTTACCGAGGAGGCCTCACCATCTCCATACGAGGTTTCACCGTCAATGCGGTGTTGTTCGTCATGTATGAGAACACTCTTCAATTTGTAGAAGGTATCTCTGGTGCTGCGATGATAGGATAAATGTGCTAATTCGAATGCCTTTATTTACAGAAACTATAATAACATCATAAATATTCTTTTCAACGTTGCATCTTATTAGGATCTTAGAAAAGATTCCCGTATTCGAGGTTTCATGAGATACACATGGAAGTTAGAATCGTGGAGCTGGGAGACGGGCGCGTACCTCAGCTGGCAGGGAGTCGATGACGGCGCGGATCTTGTGGAATCGCTGCTTAAATTTTGAAAAAAATTAAAACCACCACGGGCTTGTTTCCGCACCTGTGGGCTCATGCTGGAGTCCTGGTGGATGGCCATCAGAGCCATACGGGCTTGTTCGGGGATGGCTTCGAAGCCTGGTGGTGGGGGAGGAGGTGGGAGCATTCTGCGGACCGACTCGGGGAGAGATCCGATGATCTGGTTGATCTTGTGGAAGCGCTGTTCGAAGGAGAGGTTCTGAAAGAGACAAAAAGCACTATTTTGAAAGAGGAAAATCTCCTACCCGGTCTTTGTGAACTGCCTTCAACTGCTGCTGGACGTCCTGGGGGAGTTTTTCGAAGCCTGAAAGCACCTCTCCTCTCTGAGGGTTTCCTAAGAAAAGACAAACCTGGTGGGGGTGGCAGCTTGTCGATGATGTCGTCTGGGAGAGAAGCCATGATCTTGTCGATGGCGTTGTGCTTCTCCTGAAAACCAATCAACTAGTTTGTTTCAAAGAACATGCATACCATATTCGTCATGGTGGTGCTCCTGTGGATCTGCTTGAGTTGAGCGACAGTCTCAGAGGGCAAAACTTTCTCGAAGCCCGGTGGGAGGTTCTGAAAAGAGTCTTGAGGGAGAAGAAGAAGAATAAATTTTTAAACCTCAGGAAAAATGACATTATCCTCGTCGAAAACCTCGTACTCTCCCATAATTTAGACGCGGTAATCAATATTCAGGAAAAGTATCCTCTCGCGCGCAGGAAAATGATAATTGAAACCAGAAAGCGTCTTCTGATGACTAGGAAATGATAGAATGGCGAAAGATACAGAAAGAATGCGCCCGGGCGTGCGGCAAAGGTGTCCTCATATAATTGCATCAAGAAGTTTAGAAACTTCACCTTACACAAACGCCCGTTAATTTGATTAGTTCACTATGTATGTTTTGAGCGCTTTTTTTGCAAGAACAATACGACTAATTTCGTCAGGTTTTTATCGGCGTATTGTTTTCTGCGACGTCACAAATTCGTGGACAATTATGATAGCTATGGTTTTATGAATAGTTTTCAAGGAGAAAATTTGCAGGTAATGTTCTACCTGAGGCACTGGTGGCATAGGCATGCCGCCTGGTGGAGGGCCGGGTGGGAATCCGCCTCCCGGAAAGCCGCCTGGGAATTGGGCATTCGCAACTGCGAGGAAGCACAACGACGCCGCAAGGTATTTCATCTGAAAAAATAAATAAGAATAATATTAAAAAAAAAGAAAAGAAAACAGTAAATAGTCTAAAATTTATGAAATCTGCTCCAATACTAAGGGGAGGAAATGATCGCCAGCATTTAGCAAAAGAGCAAGCCTCACATATGTAGGTAATTTACTGTCTTTGCTAAAGTGGTTATGAATAAAATGGTTATTCGCATTTTCGACCATGAAATCCTGTCATTTATAGTATCTCTGTGGGGGCTCCGCCCACCGTACCGAAATTCGCCCCAACTTCCTTCTTTGTGCGTCTCTCGCCTAGTCTCTATGATCGATGTTTGCACATCGTGTATGTAATCTAGCAGGTGTATAACCGTTTTTCCGGACAAAATGAATTTTTCTCTAAGCGTTTTTTGTGCTCCAACAAAATGGCCCCACGCTCTCTCGGGACGTTTTTTTTCATCGGGGTCAGTAGCCTGTTTTCCCCGCACCAAACCAAATGACCACACTGCGCAACTGTACTGAGATCGGGGTCAGTTTTATTTCCAGTCGGGAAAAGTCGTTTGCACGTCTTATTTTCCTGCTAAGTCTGAGAAATGACCATCAAAGAAGTGTCCGAACAAAGTAAAGCATTTTAAACCGCTAAGTGACAATAAGTTACTCAAACATGAGAGGTTTAATGCGCTAAAGCATTAGGTCTTTTAAGTTAGAGGAGGAAAACATGAAAATATAAAGCAGCACGCAACTGTGATTGATTTTTAAGATAGCGTCATAGAAAAATAAAATAAATTACATAAGTGTTTTCATAGTTGTTGCGTAAACCTTCTTATTTATTGACTTCAGACCAACTTCGTTCAAAACTGTAGCATTTCATACTTCTTGTCTATCAAATCGAGTTTTTCCGCCCATTTTAACCTGTCTACCTGAAATTGCTTCAGGCCGTATTTCAAGTGCACAGCGACGATAAACATTAGCGTATTTACACAAAAATAAAAGCGCCTACTTAATGCCTACCCTATTTGAATTATATTTGATTCAGCACCAGCGTCCATATTTGCCCCCGTTCATTCAACTCAAGTACTCCTATAACTTGAAATTTCAATCGCGAATAGTATTTTTGGCGGCAACGACAAATAAATAGAGACTACAGACCAAATATGTGCATTACAATAAACATTTATTTAGAACCGGAATTATTATGCGATATTCACAATGCACTAGAAAATAACTAAATCAAGTTCCTCGATATACAAAAAGTTACACATAAAATACTCGTAAGAAGATGAGATAACCGTGAGTAACACCATGAAATATTTGAAACTCATGAACCCTGATATAATGGATACTTAGAAACCGCATGACATCATGCACGAGGCATAATCAAATTGGGGCAAGGTATGATAAGTTAAGGAATCTGTTTCGATACTATTTCACCATACCTCGTTACAAGATGTCATGGACAGTTTGTAAATGGCATAATGACGAAACATTTTTTAGTATTTGACAAAATGCCTCTTTTTCTGCACAAACCTTGTCAATTTCTATTGCATTCAGTCGTTTTACGTTTCGTTATTACGTCATTTTCAGGTTGCCGGTATAATTTACACATCATTTCCGAGTTGGTCTTTGGAAAACCCCATAGATCAGCGGATTCACAATAGGATTGGCGCACATAGCAGCGTGCAGGAACGACAAATTGATGAAGTACGGTTTCAGCCAAAGCAGCTCCTTCGCCCCCGTCATATTCAGCAGAGTGAAGACGTTGTATGGGCTCCAAATCAGAAGGTACGCCAAAATGATCCAGGTCGCTTGACGTTTAGCGTGCTAAGATGGCGTTATAATGCCGAATATTGATTTTTTGAATATTACCTGTTTCGCCTTATGAATAGTGGTCACTGATAAAGCTCCGATTTTCTGATGTTGTTTCTTCTTCAGAGACCCGATTCGAACTGGGGTTGATTCAGGCGTGGATAAAACGCTGAATTTATAAAAGAATGATTTTCGCGCTGAATTTAGACATACTCTTCTTTAGAGTAGGCAAATCTGGTGTTCAGCCTTGCAGTGGATCCGTTCGCTATGGCGTCGCCGTTTTCAGGTCTGATCTCGATCTGGACATTCGTGAAGGACTCCTCGTTGAGATGCAAAGAGTTCGGAGGGGTTAGGCGGGATTCTGAAGTTATTTTGGTAAGTCATAGAGAATGTTTATTTATTCATCATTTTTACTTAATGATACAACAAAATCATAATTTTCTGAATATATTTAGTCTCCTTGCCTTCTGAACCATATTTCCGTCGTTTCCCGCAGCAACTCTTCATTGCCTTGCCTTAATTTTAAGAGTTGCCACTTTATTGATTTTTAGATTTACCATTTTTCAAATGCCCCTGGAGAATGCAAAGTACGGTTAAGTAGCTACCAATGATTACCAAGCATGGTAACCAGAAAAGGAACATCATATGGGTGATAGAGTAGATCTGCTCGATCCTTATGAGCTTGAGGACCTCTTGGTAGAGCTGAATGGTATCAGGATTACCACTGGCATCAAAATGGTAACAAATAGTACCTGGTCATGTCTTTCTTGAGACACTCCACTCTGCTCGGCTTCCGTCATCTTGACGTGCTCGACCTCTTTCCAGAAAGAGGTGCACTGTCTAAAATTGGGATACAGTTTTTGGTAAGTTTCAGGGTTTTTGGCCAAAGGACATACTCTGTATTTCCACCAAATTTCCGCTTTATTCTTATTTTCTGATTTTTTAAAATTTCTCTCCCCTTTTCCACACACTCTCTCACGTCTCTTTTCCCAGAAACATCTAGTTAAAACAAGATGCAGTGATGAGCAACTTGGTATGGTGGTGGTAATGGGCTGAGTATCCTTAAGTCGCTTGGCAAAGGTTTCAGCCATTCCCTTCGCAGTAATTTTACATATCTAGCATCGTTAGGTGAGAGAGATAGACGTAGATGAAGGGGCGAATAAAAATCGAGGGAGCGGAAATTTTGTGAAAAATACAGGGTAAACTTAAATACGATATTAATGATTGGTTTGAGCATAGTAATTTTTTAAATATTAGTTTTAAAATAATACTTACTTGAAACTACTGTTCGGAAACGGTTGGAACAGCCGAAATATTAGCACTTGAGGAATCGACAGAATGAAAGCCAACAACCATCCGCAAGCCAACAGCGTCCGACACCGAATGTATGACTTCCGGTGCGCGGTTAGGGAACTAAAATTTGTCCTATTTTGAAGAGGCAACAGTTAAGAAGTAACCTGATATTATAAGCTCCGTAAACCCGGTCAATTGCGATGCAGGCAATGACGAATGAATTGAGATAGAAGGAGAAAGTAGCGAAAAATGCCATGATTTTGCAGAGTAGCTCTCCGCCGTACCACTGAAGCCAATAATTGATATTTATAGGTTTTATGGCAAACTGAAGAAGTAGTAACGGCAATAACTTTGTAAAGCGTAAAATATTATTGTGAAAGATAAAAAGTAGCACCGCTATCTTGTCTGTTCTATGTTATTTCGTGCGTTACTAGCTACTATCGCACTACTTTTCCAGTTTGTCAGTTTTTTCATTTTTTACCCCATAGGTTAGAATCCATATGACTTGCTTCGGAACAAAAAGGAAGATTGTCATAATATCGGCGATATTTAAATTGATCCTCAGAAGCAAGATAGGACTTTTCGCTTTGTGTGCCCTAAAAAAACTTTTCCTTTCATTCAGGAATTTATTTCTTAGGTAAACGGCTTTTTCATCTTCGTCAAACTGCACGAAAACTCGATTAGTTGATAATTTAATTTGCACAAATAGAGTCTCTTTTTCGCCCGAATATTAGATGTAAATGTGATAAATTAATCTTGCGAATTGTGTTGAGTTTGTCTTAATTTTCGGCGAGCAACTTTTTCATCTGAGAGATGAGAAAATTCGCATTCTATTCAGGCTACATTTATTCGGCAAATGTTCAGAAAACGTGCGAAATTCAAAATATCAGTTATTTGCAAGAAATTTGCAGAAAAGTAGGTAGAGCTTAGAGAAATTGAAATTGCAAATGCGCCACACGGAAAGATCATCTTATTTTGGAGGAGAAAAATGAAGCCCTTGTAAACAATCATTTTCCAATTAGTGAGACTAACTGATTTACTTCGGTGAAAAAACGTGAAAATATGCCGCGAAGTAAATATTTAAATTATTACCTGAAGGCCCGAAATGTTTTGTGAAGAGAAATGACATTTAGGGGGGCCGCCAGAGCGAAGCAAAATATGTAAATCGCTATTTCGATCTGAAATATTTAAATTTAACAATTTAGATAAAAGCCCGTTTTGAAGAAAAATAAAATTTGCATTTAACATTTCTATTATCCTTTAAAAATTTTAAATGAACCTAAATTATAATTTTTTCCCGAAAAAATAAACCTGAGACACTTTTCCTGTAATTTAAACGGGACATACAATTTGGTCCGTAGTTAGGTAATCGTTGGATGAAGTATCAGCGATGGGAGTGGTGTCGCACGTAGTATTTGGTAGACAATTCGTAGTCATTATTTAGATGCAATATGTTAAAGATATTTAAATTCCATATTTATATATCTGAAATGTGAAAAGTATAGCAATAGTTCGCGATCTTTTAAAGTTCACGTCGGAAGTGCATGAAAACGAATAACGTTAAAAGTTCATATAGCTTGAAAAACTAAGAGTTCATTAAAAACAGGAAACGTGTAACACTTCAGGAAAAAAATCTCGGATAAAAGCGTGAAGGGGATTTTCAATATTAGAAAAACTTCTCAAGAGCTAAAGCGAGATTTGTAAAAAACATAACACCATTATAGCGAGCAAGGCTTGAAATCAGCTAAGAAACGTTTCACAATCCAAATTTTGTTGTAACTTTGACCAAATCACTTGAAAATGAGGAGCAATTTTGCAAAAGGCTCAAAATACTAAGATAAAAAGTTGGAAAAGCGCGAGGATTTAAGCTAGTCTTTCATTTTCGAACGAAATATGATACATGGGTATTCAAGAGGCAGGAATCGAATACCTTACGTTCTTACTTGTTTATCAATTATAATTAAAGATTAAAGGTCGTTTTGAGATGGAAAGCTTGAGATATCATATAAAATGACTAAATATTGTAGATGAATATTTGCAAAACATATTTTTAGAATATCGGCTAAGTAAGCTTAAACAGATCATGGAAAGATTATAAAATCTAAGGCATGAATATTCATAAAGCCTATACAAGCTATTTAAATTATGTTAGATCGTAAACTAAAGAAAATATCACGTCATCAAATTTATATTTGCCTCAAGATATTTATAAAACTTATATACGAGTCAAGTGGCTTAATATGACTCAATTATAATCTTCCAGAATTAACCTACAAACATAATGATGTGCTGCCAATATTATTATGCAGTTAAGAAATTACTTCCAGTGTATTTTCCAAGAAGTGCGATGATATTATTATAGATTGTGAGGAAGTAGGTAGTAGGTATTGCACACTCTTTGCAAATTGATTGTGCACGAACCACTCCTCTTCTTCACCTCACTCTTCCTCTCTTCCATCTCTTTATTATCTTTTTCGTCTCCTCAGGGTGCCTGCTATTTCGAGGGGGCTGAGTCTAGGAGGGGAGGGATGCAAAAAGTGTGCAATATCTACTTCCTCGCAGTCCATAATACTTCTGTGATTTACATTAATTCACGAGCATAAGAGAAATGCTGCCAGAGTCAATTCTATCCTTAATCGCTGAAAAATGGAAGAAACGCCGAAGAAAGAGGCAATAAATGTCTGGAAATTGAAAAGCGTTTTCATGCATTAAGTAGGTGTAATACACAATCGAGAAAAACGTGACGACGGAAAAAAACACGTGGATCATCACACATGAATGAAATTCGCTGAAACATACTAGAAAGTTTAGGTTCCACCCATTTTTGCACAAAGTCAAAAGATTAAAGTTTCAACATTTATGCTAATAAATGTTCTTTTTATCCTGAGTTATGCTCAAATTTAACCTTTGCTCACTTTTTACAAGGTCAAATTACTTTAATTTGTATATTTATATCTACAATACGAACAGGTGATCTGTTAGAATGTAGTCGAGATTTTAAAGAGGAATTCAATGGGTTCAGTTTTGACATGATAGTTCACAAACGTTTGAATAGAATAATCAGACCTGCATAGAAGGGAAACTGAATCTGGCTAATGATACGTCCAAATAAAGGTTCAATAAAAATCTCTCGGAGCAGAAATGTGGCACCCATATTCATGAAATATTCCGCATTTGATAGTTATGTCATAACTACACATAAACACAGAAAATGCTCGTTCGGTTGCCTTTGGTTTGTGTAGAATAGGATATATGAAGACATAAATGCCTATGAAAAAACCCGGACACGAGACATTTTGTATAATTGGACAAAAAACCACGTCCACATTGATATTTAGTGAATCGACACATTAATTTGAGGTTTGTAAATCGGAATTTCTTGATAAAAATTGCATAGGATTCAAAATTTCACGAACCCTTGCGCGAATTATGCTGAAATTTTGCTCATGATAATGTGGAATTTGAAATTTAGGGTAAAGTTAGTGATTTTGACAATTTTACGATTTTCGATAAAGCTCTATCGAAAACGCTAGATTTTGAAGGGTGAGATCTGAAATTTCGAAATATCGGCTAAAATTGAACAGATTTAGAAATTTTCATGATATTTCCCTCGGCAATCATATGACATTAGACGTATTCGTTGTGAATTCACAGAAATCTTTAAAATTGTATCCCACCGACTAACCCATAATTTCTCCTATTTACTTTAAAATGATTCGAAAAGCCAAAAGCTAAAATCCAACGCGCTACATTTTAGGCCCCTAATGAAAATATTGTGCAGAGCGTTAATTTCTGGGTAATCAGCGAAATTTTTGGCCTAGAAAATTGTAGGTTTAAACTAGATTCTGTTAATGCACGTAAAACTTGGTCATGTGACATGTTAGGTAATGAAATCTAATGATACGAAAAAATATTAGATGCAAATGGGATTTTTACATGTAAATAAAATAATCGATATATGGAATAACAATATAAGAGATTTAAAAAAGAACTATTTAGGCGTTATTAAGCCACCCTCAATCGAAGTTCGTTTGTTGGAGACAATCCTAATTTGGACCCCCCTAAAGCTGTTCACAACCCACTTTGTCAAAGCAAGTAATTCTCCACAAGCTTTAATAGCGCAGAGTAACGTTCAACAACAAAAGGAAGAGATATTTTTGTAGTTACTCTTAAAAATACAGTCATAACACAAGTTATATCTAAGAAATGATTGGTGATCAACAAGGTAGTCATCTAATATATTTAAAGAAAAGAGTAAATTAAGAGTCTAACATGATGCTTATACCAAAGGTTTGTGTGTGTGTGTTTTTTTTGCATTCTTGCATGTCAATGTTGCTTTTGGCGGTTAAAAACGGAAGATGAGGAGATTTTTTCAACGATCATAAATAGAAATCATGCTTTAATCACGAATATGTAAGTCCTAGATTACACACGATTAACAATATCAAAGGGAAATTGCCTGATATATCATATATCCGAAAATTAAGCATGTAAGATTTTCGAATGAAGCCACGCATTTCAAGGTGAATATATCATGGCTCACATAAAATAAGAAAAATAAAGCGAATAATTCAAGAGCAAAAATGCAAATATAATCGAAATTTTCGCGAAGAGAAGATCGAACTTTGAGCTTCGAGCCTGAAACTCCGACTGCATGCTTCATTAAAGCGAAAACTGACAGTGAGGTTGGAACGAACGTGTGGCCGAGTAAAAAAACGATGCAATTAAAGTTCAGCAAAAAGAAATAATTCGAATAAGTTTCAGAAAATTAGATCATCAAAGATTTACTTGACTTAATTGCTAAGTCAGTGTCTTTAGACCTATAAAAGTAAAAGTTCAAAATAAACAATCATTATTTCTGAATAAAATCAAAAGTTTCAATAAAATTCATATAATTAAAGAAATTTTAGTGAAAGGGTAGCTTTATAGGCTAAAATATGAATCCACTACTTTCTAGGGACGGGAGTTATTCGACCGAGCGAACGCTCACATGTAAAAAAATATGAAAACGTCCGCGCGTTTGCCAATTAGCTTATTGTTTGAGCAAAGAGTCTTGTGCCGAAAAACAGAAAAAGGAATGGAGTTTAAAAAACTAGAAAAAGGAGGAATAACATGAATTTTAGGTAAGTCTGATAGTTATCCGTGAAATTTGTTGAAAAAAACGAATTTTCAGGTAAAAATGCCTAAAATCAATGGTTTTGATTGAAATTCTGAGAAAATTAGGAAAAAGAGATTGAAAGATACCAAATAAAATGAAACACCACGCCAAAGGACAATCGAAATAAATGAGCCGAGAAGAGAGGCGTATTTGATAGGAAAAAGGCTAAAAATTCGAAAATAGCCGGAAGATATTAAGAAACACGAACCCTGACTCGGCATAAATTATGATTGAATTGGAGATTTTCGTGATTTTTTTTTAGAAATTTCGATTCATCCTTTTATTTTATTCTATTTCTTACACTGTTTAGTTAAAGAATTGTGATTCTTTGAATTCTCTCCTTCTCGATACTTTCTTTGGGAAAAAGAGGAAAATCTTTTGCTATTTTGGAGAAACTTGGAGAAAATTAATTGAGATAACTAAGTGACAACTAAAATCGAAATAACTTTTATAGATGACACAACTCCTTGCGTTTTCTTTACCATACAAAATCCTGATCAAAATAAGATGGAAAGTAAGAAAAAAGTTTTCTTTGTGACAAAGTTTCTGGATTTACTTGAAACACAGTATAATATAGTTGTTATGAAAACTTCATGTTTAGTCGTAGGGTGAAAGATTCGTTTCAAAGAAAAGATTTGCATAAAGTGTGCGACAAACGCTTTTTGCAACGTCAATTAGGCATGAAAGCAGTAGAGGCTACCTCTTGGGTGGCATGCGTAATCTAATAGGGCGTTTTGTAAGTTATAAGAAGGGTTCTAAGAGCGCTCAAATTTAGGTAAATCTTACTTTCTTGTAGCAATTATTTAGGCTTGTATAAATGACATTTATAGATTGTAAAGTAGTGCTCTAATATCACTTAAATTTAGACAAATATTACTTTCTTGCAAAAACTTACAAAGATTTTATATGATAGAGATGTGTATAAAATTAAACAAAGAATATCATCAAAATCCTTACATTTGCTGCAAAAGTTCAATATAATCCTATATATCAAGAACTATTCATATTGAAACATTTTTAGAATGGCAAAAAGTCCTTACCTGGTAAGTACAAGGACTAAAACTGCAATAACAAAGTAAAAGTAATCCCGGCGATTTTAGAGTATGACCTTTAGAAATTCTAGAAATTATAGTAGGTCTAGGAAAATTCTTAACGTAGGGTAAATGATTTCGAACTTCCATACGAGGAAGTTATTCCGATAATGAGAATTAGGTGAGTCAAGAAAAGTTTTAGTAGATTAGCAAAAGAAGTCTGTTCTTTTGCAGAAAGATTACTCTCGTCTGGAGTGGTTTTTGCCAAAATAATAGAGTTTGGCACGCAAACAACCGGACCATTGAGCCATGAAGGGAGGCGTTTTCATCCCGTGTTTCTTTGTTTCGAGCGTCTCTCCGAAAACTTTTCATGCAGAAACGCCAAATATTAGGTAAAACGCAAAGAGAAGATGAGTAACTTTTCTGCTTCCAAATAAATATTGCAAAAGTCATGAGTTTTTTTTCGAATTTAATATTTTCAAGGAAAAATACACTTTTTTTCTCAAATATTTTAATACTGGAGAAGCGAAAATTGACTTAAAATAAAGATACAAAATTAGCGTGTAAGTCTACTAAAAAGCGAATTTCAAAACAATTGAAAACTCGCATCTGATTAAACGCGCTAAATACTAAATTACACGCCGAGAAAGAATAGCAATTTTTCAGCCAACTAGCCAACAATAAAGCGCAAATGCCCGTTTAAAGGCGTGGAAATTGGATACCCCAGTCGTTTCCCGAACTTTATCCCTCATCACGAGGAAGTTCGTCGACAACTTCGGAAAATCCGGGTTCGCATTTCAAAGTTCTTCCAAAAAATGAATGGTAGAGGGCGTATGTTTGGGTTTCAAAAATTGAACAAATATTTGGAAGAAGATTATGATATCCTGGGAATTTTTGCAAGTTTCTGGAGCCTTAAAAACTAAGAAGCCTAGTTTTAAGACTAGAAAAGTTAAAAATATTAAATACAGAATGCTAAGTTTTGATAACTTTATTGAAGGTTCAGAAATTTTTTAGCTTTAAGTTTATCGGAAACTCGATAACCTACATGGTAGAAATATAAGCTAAATTATTCATCAAGGCTCATCTAATGGGGATGAATATATGAATATCAATGAAAATACAACCTGCAAAGGATAAGCCTGATATTTTACATGAATGCTTTATGAGGTTCTTGTAATATTTTTTACCAAATGTTAAGGCATAGAGTCTGATATAGGCTGGAATAAATCATTCAAATTACGGAAGGGATTTGAGATATGTCATATAAAATAAGGAGAAAATGAGGCATAGCCACTTGGTAATCGATTATACTTAAATGCTCAAAAGATACAACAAAATAGGCGATATTTTCCTGTTTTTCAAAAAGCAATATGACATAGGTTCATTGATAAAATATGCGTTCAAAAATATAAAGTATTCTAGAATTTTTCGAAAAACGATATTTGCCCTAAGATTTAATAGAAGCGATGTCTTGCAAGGCCTGGATTAATTTATAATAGAATTATCGCATCATAGTCGGAAATTTTTCAAAACCCTATGATATTTAGCTCGACATAAAGGTCGCTTATAAAATCGAGGCCCCAAGCCTCGACAAATAGAAACCACAAGTAACATTCAGAGAAAAATTCATTAAAAGAATCTGGTTTCTCTTGGATGAAAGAAAATTTCCTCCATTCTCTTTTAATTTCATTTAATAGGACTTTTAGAAAATGAAAAAACTCGTGGTGCCCTTACATATGTTGTTAAAAGAGAAAAAACGTGACTCAAAATAGCATTAATATTTCAGAAGTTTGCCAGAATAGACTAGAATTAAAAATAATACACAATGTAGGTTTTAGCTAGTATGACCTAAGCAAGCTCTATTTTGCCTAAATTTACGCTAATGAGTCCAGGGAGCGTCGTAGCAACGTAAATCTATCCTTTAAATAGGGAAAATGAGGCATTTCGTCAAAATTTCAACATATTTGTTTATATTTAAAGGTATTCTAAAATATACCCGATTTCTCAGGGAATTATCGCTATTGCGTCATAGCTCTAAAAATCTCGAAACTAGATATTTTTTGAGGGCGCGAGGCGAAAGCCGACCCTTAATCTAATCTGATATCAAAATAAGATCCACGCAAATTTCGAAGAGTTAAACAATTAATTAGCGCATTCGAAACAATCATGAGACATGGAAAATTGTAACGACAGAAAAACGCTAAAAAATCATCAAAGATAGCCATGAACTATTTAAAAACAAAAGAACTAGAAAATTATAGCAATTCCTCACGCAAAATGTAACATATCTTGACGAATCGCAATCTTTCTGGTCCTTTATCAAATCATCGCGAAAATAAGCAAACCAACCATGAAATAGGATCCAGCCACATGAAAAGACGAGTTTTTATATGAAGGGTTAGGCGCGATTTTCGCATTGCGTGATTAAAGATACTTGTAAAAAGGCTGGAATAATTTGAGATATTTGAGATTTAGCATCATCAGATTAGGTCTAGACGTCAACCAACTTTGCCCAAATTATCTCTAGTCCGTTCAGAAGCTTCCTTATATGACCAATTTTTGAAAATAGTATAGGAATTTTAGAGACAGAGAGAAGATTTTAAAGTTAGATTTCCAAATGGAGCACTACATGATGCAAATTTCGGACCAATTTTTAAAATAACGCGTGATTTTTAGATGGAAAGAAAATTTTGAATTTAGAACTGAAAATCATTAAAAAATCTCAGACTCCGACAACCTTAAATTAGATTTTCGGAAGTAATTCATGTGATATTGAATATGAAGCCGATTTTGTTGTGCTTACTCAAATTCAGACCTCATATTATGGGTGGGCCAAGCTACAAAAAGAAGGCAATAAAAACAAAGAATGAGCAAATTTACGCGTCGTCGCCGCATAAATAACGCGCGCGCCGAAGGGAGTTGTTAATTAAGACGTGAAAAAGGCGAAATTCTAGTAGCGAATAATAAAGATGTGGAAAAATGAGGCTAGAAAAGCTAGACATTACTTGGATTAACTATATTAGCCAAGAAAATCCTAGATTAAGTTATATTTTGTAGGTAACATGGACGCTTTTCCAAGTCTATCTCTAAACATGGATTACCAAGTTAAAATAAGTAAGGAAATCATGTTTTGAAGAACTTCGACACATGAACATGCGTACGTAATTTACGTTTAGTTAGCTTTTCAGACAAACAATATGTTAAAATTACACGTGAAGCGCTAAATTTAACGTTAGCGCGTGGATTTTGAAAAGTTTATCCAATTTTAGAGAAATGCGCTGCAAACTTTTCAGTCACAAATATTGTTGAAGGGCTCTTTTTGAAAAAAAGTTATTTGCACACGAGATTCAAATATCAAAAATTGAAAATCAATTTATTCTAGGATTACAGATATCGTAATCTCTCTAACTGAAGTGCGTCTCCATTTGAAAGAAACGTCCTAATAACAGGGCACCCTCGAAATGCTAGAACTACTCATTCATTACTCAACTCGAATCATCTCAGGAAGTGATTTACAATATTTTTAGGGCGTATAGAGTGAATTTAGTCTTAATTTGAAGTGACTATGATCATTAGATGAGGAGTTATGACGGGTTGAAAAATTCGATTTTTTTTCGAAAATTAGGGAGTTGAAAATAGAAGGGTATGCCATTCAATTAAAGGAATACGGTGCTCTCCATTGTCCCCGAGATAAACTTTGCATCTGCCACTCTGCGTCTATGACTGTCGGATAGTACGCTTCCCCCCTCTCGTCGCGGCTTGCATTGAAAGTCATTATTCAAACCGAATCTTCACTTTCAGTCAATTTTCTTTCTATTTTCATAAGATATCTCAGTAGTTATCGATAATTGCCACAATTTTACAGGAGAAAATAATAAAGCTATTCAAAGGGAAGCGTTTTCACAAAATCGCAGCAAAATGCGTAAAAAAAATAAGGGAAAACGGATGTTCAATGGATATCTTACTCGTAGTTATCGAATAAAAACAAAAAAATGAATTAAAGTGAAAATTCCATTCGGATAATGACTTTCCGTGCAAGCCGTGATGGGAGGAGGAAGCACTTTTCGCAAATTATCAAAGCAGAGTGGCAGCTGCAAGGTTCATCTGGGGGACAATGAATAGTGATGTTAAAGACCTAGAAAACTTATGTTAACAAGTTACTATACTCACTAGATAAAATAAAAATAGGGGATCCAAAACATTTTCTCTGGTCTTCCATAAATAATTAATCATGTTATGTTGTCTTAAAAGTAAGTCATGAGTTATCGACTCATCAAAATACTTATTCAAATTCGTTACACGTTACAAGGCATGTGTCGTTGGTTTTTGAACAGCCCATACATCAATCTTTAAGCCTCTTTTGAACAATTCTAAATACTCTCTAAACACTCAATTATCTGGCCCACCCCTCTGAGGATCATTAACATAAAAACCCTTTCTCCCGTTCGAATAAAAAAATGCTTAATTCTAAAGAAATTACGTTAGCACGACGTACACATTTAAGCTCCAATAAATTGAATAAAATGATGGTTTCTGAGTTTCGAAGAAAAACACCAGGGAGTTTCTTTGGAACTTCAAATTCATTAAATACAAGAATTCGTCGTCAGTGAAAAGTTCGAAATCCGAAAAACACCGCTCCGGGCTAAACGAAATCCCATTTTGTATGGGAATCAGAACATGCAGGAGAAAAATGCAACTTCTAATTCAAGCCTGAAAAACCCACAAGAAAAACGGCATAACCTGCTTGAAAACCCATTTTCTAGAGTATGTACTTTCATGCGTTTTTGCACGAACGACCCTGAAAATTTCTTCACATGAAACTTTTTCTGTCAAAAAGGAAAAAGGGTATTCAGTTCATGGATGATTAAAATTTTTCGCACATAGATTTTTGGTCCATATACGAATTATATAGCTCTTTATGGCGTAAATATAAGCAACATTTCCAAATAAAACACGTTTTTCTTTTTATTTATGTGTGAATGCCGAATGCGCAGGTTCATTAAGGTTATTGAAATTTTTGGATTTGTGGTCGGTGGACACGTGATATACTTAAATATTAAATTTAAAAACATATTATTTGAGTAAATTGATAATTTCTATAATAAAATCAATGTGATAATAATAATATAATATAGATAGATAAAGATATGTACATAAAACTAAAAAAGATAATAAAACAAATTTATGGTTGTTTAAAACTTTGTCGGAGATTTTTCTTTCGAATTTTTGGATCAGTTTGCCCTTGTCCACTGGACGGGGGACTTCTCCGAAATTCAATAAAAAACAACTTCGTTTTAAATTGAAGAGAGATAAATACATATTAATAATATAATACCGCACCGCGACGGCGTGGCAGAGGTGGTTTTATTCACGATTAATTCGGCCTGCATTTTGTCTTTCAGTTGCAGCAAAGAATATCTTGAACTGCGTTCGCGTCATTCATTCACCATTTAATTCTTTTTCGAAACACAACGCTATTTCTCCAGCCTCCCTCATCGCATACACACGCATGCCTTCTCTGGCTTCTCTAGACTACAAACTAGCAGCAAAAGGCAGTAGAAAATGCATAAAAATTATAATTATCTTGTAATTTTTCCATTAAACTTTCGAAACTAGCTTACATCACCATGAACAAATATATTCACGACTGATACATGATCATTTTCAACCGCTATCGGCTTTCGTCTACCCGAAATGTCGGAACTTCCCGATAAAAGTGCAGAGGTACCACACACGTGTTAGAAAAAATGATCAAAGAAAGCTCACTATTTATCTCAGGACAAGATGAGATTGGATGAAACATTAACGAAGTACAGAAAGAACTTATTGGAAAAAACCGTACTTTTCAGAATGAACCAGGAGGGGAGCATTCACCAGATAGTCGTTACGGGCTGAAGATCAACGGCGGCATTTCGCCTGGATTCGAGAACCTCATCAGCAGACTGGCGGTGATCGAGGACGACAAGGACACGCCGATCTTCGGTGACACAACGCCCCCGTCATCGCCAATTCCAAGAGCTGATCAGATCACTCACTCGTACGACTCGCAGCCGCGTCTGCCTTTCTTTCTGCCTAGGTTTGGAAAATGTGATCTTCATTTAAGCACACTGCATCTTCATACAATAATGACAATATAACGATTGTGTTTGAAATGTAAACTAATTTCGCATTTGAAATGTTGAAAAGTAAAGAAAGAAGCGAACTTTGATAGGAAGTCTTGAAAGCAGAATGCACGGTGGACACTTTTCAACGCGATATTCGTTTTGGCGTACTCGAATTGACTTATCCACCAATCTTTCGCGGGATCTGTGATTAACACAGTTTATGTTCCTTGTTAAGAATGAAAAAATGCTGTGCTAGAATGACGACAACTTGGCGTGATCCAAAGTCACGAAATACCACGAAATACTGGCCTCAGACAGTCCCAGTTCATGTCGCTTCCGTCGTCCATCTACCGTCCTGTGCACGGCAGCAATCGATTCCTGCGAGGCGACTACAGAGATGGCGACACTCGAAGACGTCTCGGTGGAGATGGAAGGGTTAGTACTTAAACCGGGCTTAGAGAATGATTTGAGACTTACTTTCGTGCATATTTGTCTCTTCCGATGAAGGTTCTCCTCATGTCTTCTTGATTTGAGCTTCTACAAAGCAGACGCGCATTTTCAGCCAATGCAGCGTCGTCGCGCCAAGTCCTATTCGAAGGTGGAAAAGGAGCTGCTGGATCGCGCCAAGGAGAAGGGCGTCGACAGGACCACCGCTAGACAGACACTCAAAGATAAACTCGCTTGGAGGGAGGGGAACAATACGGTGAGCACAAATGAAAGTTGCACTTTGATGAGATTCTGGAAAGTTAATCAGCTCAAAAGAGAAGGTTGTTAAAGTGTGACTAAATTTTCAAGTTGAAGGCGAAGTTTAAAAATTGCAATTTCAGGAGCAAGTCGTGCAAAAGCGATGGCTGTTAATCGTCATCTCCGACGAGTACATCGATGACATGGAGGCCGGCAAGGAGACCAGGCATCGAGTGCCCAATGAGGCTGGAATTTTTCCAATTATTTGTCGGAATTTTGAATTATGAACTTTTACAAAATTCTGAACTTGAAAATTCAGATCGTCTGCTACGCGATCGATAACACGAAAATCATCGAGGAAAAGCGCTTCGCCGACAAGGAGCCGAAGTTCGGTTAGTTCCTGAAGAAAGACGAAAATTTTATAGAGCAAGAATTTTAGATTACCCCGGCATTTCGTCGTACCGCTTCAATCCGCGCTCGCCCGAGGAGACCGACAGCATGTTCGTCCACATGAGCAAATTCCTCCAGAACTCGTGGGACAATCTCATTTTGGTATGGGAGTTGACTCGTACCTTGAAGAAATGGTTTATTTTAAGGTGCCAGCCGACCAGTTCAAGCAGATCACCACCGCCCTGCACTGGATCAAGCAACGTCGCGACGCGTACAATCGCAGTAAGATAAAGAGTGAAGATAGGTATTTTAAGTAGAGAATTCAGGGGATACGGCTTCGATTCGCTTGGACCGCCTGATCTGCCTCGAGGACGTCATTTCGGTGTTTCGTGAGGTCAACGACAAAGTTCTGGTAAGAAATCAATTTGAATAGCTCCGAAGATTAGTGAAATTCTTTGCAGTTCGACTTGGAAGATGACGAGGAATGGGATCGGCTGCAGCATTTGAGGGTTTCTGATACGGTCATCTATGGACGAGCCACTTGGTACGGGAAGATTTTCGTGCCTTGATCGAATAAAAGATCTTCAGCCACTACTTCACGACGGCGCTGCTCAAAAGCTGCATTAAGGATCCGAATGCGATGGCGGAAGAGCCGAATTCGGTCGTTAAAGTTTTGCGAATCCCGCCACCATTGTCAGAGTCGCTGAAATTTGCTGATGATCGCATCGCTGCTTACTGCAACAACAAATCGACTCTCGAACAGCCAGAAGAGCCACAACCTTTGGTTCAATCAAGTTCTCCGCTTGAGACCACCGCCGAGCAGTCCGAACACTCGATCACAGATGAGAGCACGCTGGTCGATGCGAGTAGCGAGTGTGTTGGAAGTGCGAGTCCGAGAATTGAGGAGCAGGTATGTAATAACGGAAAAATCTACAATAAAGTAAACATTTCAGGAGTCCGAATCTGAGGCCGAACATGAGATCTGCAACGAAAACGGAAATGGAATCGACGAACAGGACACGTGGGAAAATGGTAAGAATAATGAAACAGACCTTTGAAATAAGTCTACTTTCAGACAATGTCCACAAAGCGTATGTGAATCCGATGCGTCGTAGCAGGTTCAATCCGAGAAGGCAGCCAACTCTCGCATATCAACGGTGCAAAATGCCGCCGTCGCTCATCAATCAAGTCATCGAGCCACCGCCCGGAATCAAGACCAACTTCGATTCGCCTGGGTACGAGTATGAAAAAAGGTCGGACTTCGTCAAAAGATTTATCAAGCAGTTTTATCTTCAGTTCTAAAACGGCATACGAGGATCCATCGTCGAGTGGTCCGCTTACGATCAGCTACGAGTACAGCAGCAACGCGGCGACGGCTGACAAATCAATGCATGGAAATATGGGCCCAGTCGGTCCGGCGGCGTGTCAGGTACCACTCATGAGTGACTAAATCATTCTTGTCCTTGGTGAAAAATTTTCTCGGATTAAGAATTGACGAAAAAATTCAAGCTATGATGCAAAGTGCGACAGTCCATTGCCATGCGCAGTTGAATAATGAAATCTTGCAATAAAGCTGCGCAAAAACTGACGGTTTTTTTTTCGAATGATAAAAATCAACTATTGTATCATGTCAAAAAACAGCGAGAAATGACTAGCCAAATAAAATGGGAAGCGACTGCAGAAAACTGCGCCGCACAAAAATGAGAATAACTTTGCTCCCACTGAACCATTTTCGGAGATCTAAAAGGCGTTCTGCTTCAGTTAACTTCGCCGATCACTGATACCGAATTTTCCCAGGATCAGTTTCGAAAACTCATTTGACATCTCCGTTTATGCATGCAATTGTTACAAAGTAAACACATTTTCGGATGTAAAACCATTTTATTGTTTCTTGAATTTTCAATTACGAAAAAATCTAACGTTGAAATATGTTACGAGAGAAAATGCGCTCAAATTTGTGCATAGAGCTTGCGGCCGCTCGACCCTCCTTGACATGAAAACAGGACCTAGAAAAATTACAATAAACACCGAAAAAGATCAAACTATTTTTAAAAATCGCAAAAAGGATAGGGAACGGTGCAAAGATTCGTCCATGTGATCGTGAATTTTTTAAATAAAAAGTGATGATTTTGTGAGAATTATTGGGGTTGTGCCTCGGTGCAGAGGTCGAACCTGAAAAAGTTAAAGGTTCGACTCCGACCTCGGCTAGATTGCCATGAATGGGTCGCATAGGCGAATCGACTGCACCTGATTTACACAAAAAAACCAATAAAATTTAAATAAGTCGGAAATTTGAAAGAGCGTTATAAGGTCCTGAATCAGTCGGAGAACAGGCTTAGAAACAGAAATCAACAGAATTTCCTGACTACGGTTAAATTGAAAAGTAGTCGATAGAATGCCGTAATCAGTAAAAATACGCAAAGTTTCGTAGGAGAAAATTGCGGACGTGAAATTATATCTGTGCGATCGTCGTTCCGTGCCGATCCTCATAGTGCGAGACCCGTTTACGCCGGTGGTCGGGCGGCAGCGTCTCCTAGCCGGTTCCTTGTGGAAAAATCGATAATTTTAGCGATCGAACGCGATTTACGCGTCCAAAACGCATAAAGCGCGCTCCAATGCTAAAGTTTCAATTGAACCAAGATAAAACCTACACAAGAATATCGGAGAATTACTAATGGCTTAGAAAAGTTATCTTAAAAAATTGTTACAAAAGGGCTTTAGACATTATCATCGGGGTACATCCATCATTTTTGCCAATAAAATATTCGGATATATTAAATAGAAGATTTGCTGAAAGAATTTACACAATAGAAAGACTTAGAGAAAGAGTGTTCACATTTTACAATTAATGTTGCAAACTAGATGTAACTCAGCCTATATATGAAAGTTAAATAGATATTATAATATACGAAAGAAGATAAAATATATATGAGTAGTAACAATATACTCTCAAAGACACATACCGAATTGGAGACATTGTTGAAAGAAAATACATACATACTTCAAAATAGTGTTTAAATGAAAGAAAATAATATACTGAAAGAAGACTGTTGCATTTGCATAAAGAGAAAGACTTCTAATATTGAGAGTTCAAAATTATTGATTAAATTAATGTTGTAATATTTTAGGTTTCCTGGAAAGGTTGCGGAAAATTAGGGAACCAAAAATATTTCCAAAAACCGTGTCGCAGTTTGCAGAAAATTAACCCTTGGTTGTCCGGATTTGAACATTACCACATGTGTTTCAGAGAGAGAGAGAAAGAGACAATATCTTGAGAGGAGGGTAAAATGGTCAGAAAGTTGCTAAATATCAAAGTTTCGGAAACTTTATCTTTGAAAAATCGATTTCTGAAACTTGGATACTCAATAGATCATGTACAACATTTTAATAAAGTGTCTAGCCGATACTACAGAAAAACGTAACTTACATCCGAGAGAAAATGAACCATAAACGCTTTGAAGGTGATTATTGAGTGATTTAAATATTTCATTCCAAATTTAGAGGTACAGCTTAGAAAGATAATATTGAGTAAATAAGGTTGAAAGCACGGTAGTATATTAGTAAAATTTTAAATAAAAATATGTATAAGTTCTGGCGAAGGAGGTGGGTATCATTGATGAAAATTCTTGGGTCGAATATAGCGATGTCACTGCGACTCGTTACCTACTATAGGTAGGTTCAGAGGACGCAAAGTATGCCTGAAAATTATTTATAAATTTTAATTGAACAAAATCCCAAATGTTTATGCAAAGCGAATGAAAATAGATTTTTCTTACCACTTTAAGTTATCGGCATTCGCGGATTTTCAAAGGATGTCAGGAAATTGCGTCTTTTCGACCACGCCCCGGATTCCAATCGCCAAAGTCATTACCGCAAGTGCCGAGAGGCTCCCGCCCAGAAAAGGAGGAGGGGCTTAGAGCCCTTGAACTCTGAAGAAATAAAGTTAAGAATAAAAATAGCGATATTTGATCACGAAAATGACGCAAAATGCGGGTAAGCGAAAAGCATAATAGGAAGATTATTAGAACAGCTCACGTCTAGGCGAAGAGAGAGAGTAATATTGAGAGAATAAGTGTGAAAGCATTTATTTTCTCCGACCGACTAGCTGCTTTTCACGTCCAGGTTATTTCCCAATTCTTTTGCTTCTTTGGCCAAGTCCAAAAATAGACCTACTCGCTTTAGACACCCCGCCCCTTTATTTTATACTCCTAACGTGCTACGCGCGCTAGCGCAAAATATGCAAGAAAACTACGATTTCGGAGAAATACTGAAGGAAAAGAGCCCATTTCGAAGTGACGCGTACAAATAAATTCGGCCCTTCCCGAGAGAGCAGCGCGGAAAAACATAACGGCTATACTAAAATTGGACAAAGGCCAGGTTTTCAAGAGCACATCCAAAAATAAATGAGGCTTAACGACAAATTGCGATTGCGTTAAATTAAAACCAGCGCCGTTAGCGCAAATTACGCTTAATTAAAAAGTAGCGCGATTAGCCGAAATTATGCCTCTGGGAAGTTATCGAAATCGTTGAAGAATAAGATACATTCGACAATCATTCATAGATTCTTCATGTGAAGCAGGCGAGAGATTAATGGTGAGAAAGTCCGAAAAGCGACGGAGTACAAGAAATTAATAGACGACAGAGAAGAAGGCGAAAGTGAGCGAGTACTGTAGATTAAGAGAGGCTAGAGACGCAGAGTGACCGGTTCCAGGCCTGAAGCCGGTTTTCGACTTGCCCTCCGACCAAACCTCTCTAGAATGATTTCTCTGCTTCCCTGCAGATCTCTTTAATTCACGTGCTATTTCCCTCTAATAATTTTCTCTTAACCTCTTTAATTTGAGTGCTATTTAGCAGAAAGAAACTTGCATTACTGTCATATGATTTGTGAAGAGTGTAATTAGAATAAGCACGGTAAATCAACTTAGCGGTTTTTACGAGAGAATCGATGCAAATAGGAGCAAAAAATTTCGATTTTCCGATGCTAAAAATAGCATGAATTCAAAGGGAAAATAGCAGATTCAAGTTAGGACGCGATTCGGCCGGCGCGAAATGGCAAAATGATAGCACACCGAAGAATGATAAGCTTGGAAAAAGGACGAATTCGAAAAAGCAAGGGTCTTTGAAAGTTGTCAACGACAAAAGCGGAGAAAATTTGAACAGTTTTCTGCAGAAAATATCAAACTATATGAAAATTTTCAGATTTATGTTGTTAAATTTGGAAAATGTGAAAGTAAATCACAAAATGATACGAAAGAATGTATAATCATCATCACAGTATAACGCCGATGCATATAGTCAGTGAAGAGTAGGTTTTGGGAAGTAGGTCTAAAGAAAAAAGTAGAGAATACTTCAAAGATAGGTGGAAATATTCTGGAAAAATGAGAGAATGCAAGATGTAGAGATAGAGAGGGAAAACCGGTCCCTTTAGTCGAATTTTCTAAATCTTTTCTCCTCTCTTGGTTTTCAGCGCTATTTCGCATTTCGTATAGTAGAGCGGGGTTGTGTTTTTGCGCTGCTGAATGCATGCAGAAAGCCTACGGCAAAATAGCTAGCAAAAGGGGGCGTGGCTTGAGGAGAGAGAGAAAAAGGGAAGAAAGATTGGAAAAGGGAAAGAAAGAGCGAGAGAGAGCAAGAGAAAATGTGTGGAGGCATGCCAAGAGAAAATCACTTACTGCAAACGGAGGGAGGGTTTTCCCGACAATGCACATAACTATAAAACGACCAACCCCATAGTAAAGTTGTGAAAAAAGCAAAGAAGTATGCATAAAATCTCACGACACTAGCGTCCGTTTGATATTAAATAAAGGATACTGTAGGGATTTTTGTGAAACAACTTTACATCCCAAACTATCACTCTAGTCGAATTTTGAAATAATATTCAGCGTTGAAACAAATTATTCAAGTATTTTTGATAGTACGATGAATAAGTTTAGAAAATCTTCTCAGACTTGGCCTAGAGCCAAAGCCGTAATTCGAAGAATTCCAAAGTGGGCGGAGCCAAAATTGATTGGCAAATTTCGTGAGTGCTTTCAGCGTAGAAATAGGGAGAGTCGTTTTATATTTTCATCTTTTTCTCTCTAAAAATTCGGTGCTATTTCTCAAATTTCTTTTGACTCTCTCGAATTTCCGCTATCCATAGTCCAAATAGCCCCTGAGGCAAGGAATTGTGGTGTGTGCTGACCAAACCCTGCAAAAGCGGCTTCTATACGAATATCGACGGGGAGAAAGAGTGCGAAAAGGAGGGAAAGAGAAATAGAAAAGGAAAGGGAGAGAAAGAAAAAGAACATAGAAAAGGAAGAGAGATAAAGACGTACATGCGCCAGACGGGTGGCACTAGGAAAAGCCCCTGGAGGGACCCAGAAATAGCGATGCGAAATTGCATCATCGAGGGGGGAGGGAATAGAAAAGAAACAAAAAGAATAGCAAAAATGATCTATGAAACCTCAAACATGACGAATAACGAAAAGAATTATTGCCGACGAACGATCACTTGGAATAAATTAAAAAGGACACGCTCTCTTTCCCTTTTGAACCACGCAAAGCACGTACAGACGGCATTCGTCTATTGACGATTGTTGTATTTTCTTTTCGCCCTGCTTGTTATTTCATCGAAATTAACGAGATTTTCGTCGTAAAAATCTCGTAACTATCGTTTAACACGTACGCACACGCAAGTTTAGATGAATACTGCGTTAAACGCCAGCGCATAACTCAGGTTTTTCTTATTTTATGATGCTATAAGGTTCAAAAATTGCTAATTAAAAGTAAAAGATTTTAAAGAGGATTTTTGTTTAAGCTGGATATTAAATAGATTTCTCGATATGTTACGAGATTTTCAGAGAAGACTCGGTAGGTTTCATGAATCATGCATTCTCTCAAGAAAACCATATGGCTTTTCGGAAGTCCGCTTTATACGAAGCATTAGCACGGACTAGACATGATAAATGTCGACTAAAATATTAAAAAATAGCTATTTCCATATCATAGAATAGATTATATAAAATGTGTTATATAGTCTATTCTAATTTTTTCCGGATAAATGTAAATCTAAGATTTTAATACAATTTGCATATTCAGCAAGACTTTGTTTTGTTGATGCAAATATCATATCTTCTTTATCTCTATCCATCCTAAACTAAATATACTATAATCGTAAAAATATGCATTTAGAGATTAACAGACAAGAAAGGGGATATAACAAAATGCTTTATCTTTAAAGAGGATATAGCCTAGACTTCGAGGTCCGTACTCTAAAAATAATTCTGACTCCGAAAAAAACCAAATTCTGACCTCGAAATTAGAAATTTCAACTCCAATAGCCTAAATCCAGGATGCCCGACTTTTTATATTTCAGAAAGAATAACTTTTATCTCTGGTTTCTTTAAATCTCTCAAAATAAAGTGATATTTCCAAGCCACAAACAAGCATGCGACTTTACGCGCATTGTAAACAGCAGTGCGGAGCATAGATCAGAAAATCGACGAAATATTGTCAACTTCTGAGAGAAAATGAGATTTTCCTCCTGAAACAAGGAAAATAGCATTGGTATATATCAGCGAGAAAACAGATTAAAAAATGTAGAAATAGGCCTGAAACGAAGAGAGCAAATGGTTCTCATCCTGAAGAGAGGGAATAGCGTTGATTTTTCGGAGGTTGAAAAGAAAGCAACTCCTGAAAACAGACGCATTCTTCATATTTCTCGACTCTTCTGACTTTCTTATCACTAACTCTTCACCTCTCTGCCGTGACTACTCAAAATAACTATATAGCAAAAGTTAAAAATAGCTTGCGATTTTTTGAAATTGTAAAAAAAAAAAATTACAACGTTTTCGAGAAAGCTACAGTAGAAAGGGAAATTTCAGGGGGGAATTTATGATGCAAATTTATGATGGAAGGGATGCAAAACGTTGCATGGAAAAATGACCAGTTTTGACGAATTCAGAGAGTCATTTTGGGAGGGGAAATAGCATGAGAAGGTGAGAGAGAAAGGAATTTCGCTCCAGGCTCTCTAAAATTTAAATGATCTATCACTTCCGTGCGGAAGAGCACATGAATTTGCATAAGAGTCATGCATCATTTTTGGGAAAATGGGAAATAGGTTAAAGTACTGTAAAAATAAAGAATACCAAAAGGAAAGGCGTGTTTCGAGAAATATTAGATTTAAAAAATATTCGAAGTAATATTTCGAGACCGCTAGAAGTTGGAAGTAATAGCAATATCGAAAAGTTTGAAAAATCGAAAGAAAATATTGTATGCTTCAAGAAAAATGAACATCTAATCAAAAGTGAAACCATTTGATTGTTTCTTAGAATGTGATGTAAAACAAATCAATAAGTCTTCAAAAATATCGATTTTTCGATTTGTAAACAATGAATTGAGTCAAAATATTCTTGCAACAGAGAAAGTGAAAGAGAGTTTCTGAAAGCGCGTGCACACAGCTGATCGTGACTAAATGTTAGAGACACAAACAAAAATTGAAGAGAGATAGAAAGAAATGAAGAAAACGAAAAGAATTCAGAGAAAATGAAAATAAAACTGTCTCATCATATTATTTGGGTATTATTGAAAATTTCAGGACAAAGAAAATATCGAAACTGTTTTCAAACAATAGATTTTTGTGAAAATTAGAGGGAAAATGACTTTTCCTTATAGAAATGTCGAAAATCTCTTGAAGATCATGCAAAATAAGGTATGAATCACAGGATTTCAAACATCTATCGAAATTTAATTAAACCTAATGATGAACTATCCGGAACTAGGCTGGGATTCGATCTACCAATTGAAAATGAATACATCGCACAGTTCATAAGTGAAAATGGGTTTGGAATTTCGGAGACGAGAGACTTCAAATCCTATAGGAAAGAATCAGAAAATTAATGAATATGGATGGTTAGAGAAAATGAAATAGAAAATAGCACTTTGAAATAAGAAAGTCAAGGAAAAAGATGCAAGAATTTCACGTATCTCCATTATATCTAGCACTATCCAGGGCGGATTTTCGAAAGTTTGAGAGAGAAAGATTAAAATAGCGAGAGAAAAGAAAGGAGGAAAGAAATAGTATGGGAAAGTAAGGGGAAACGTGAAAAATTCTCGAGGAGCTGGGTCGTGACCGATTTTGGACGACGAAAAGGAAAGGGGCGTGGTCTTCGAAATTGGCCTCACACACACCAGCCACGTTTGGCCCTAGTCCAGTTTAGTTTCGAATGGTGTTCAAATTCTCTCTTCCTCTTTCTCTCTCCTCTATTTTCTCACGCTATTTCTCCGCTTTCTGCTTCTCGCACAGGCTGGCACGAATTCTTTCTCTAACCGTCTACGCGCTCCGTCTTTCTCTCCTTCTCTTTCTTTCTCTCCCCCCAATTTCCCCGTCTTCTCTGCACTCTCTTCACAACTGACCGCTCTCTCATCTTTCTCTCCCTATGTTTGACCGCTGCAGGCGTAGTGACCATTCTCTGATCCCTCTAAACTTTGCATACTATTTCTCCATGTCCTCTGACCCTCTATTTTAGAACACTATTTTTCCGGTGGGTTGGGCGTAGTAAAGGAAGCCGGCTGGTATATGTGAGTGTTTGAAATGGGAAGAGAGTATGCAAATTTGAGAGGGAGAGAGAAAGAGGTTGCGCAATCACTCGAAGGCACATTAAACTATGCGAAATTGCACGAACTGAATTCGATCTTTAGAGCGAGAAAAATTTAGCAAAAATTTATTCAAATGCAAGGGTGGCACAATGAGTAAAAGTAGTACGAAAAAATCGAATAATATTTCCTAAAATTTGAAGCGTACTACTTTTATCAGTAACCATAAATGAATTTAAAAATGATCAATCGTGTTAAAGCGCTTGATGGTACCGGCAGGAACGTTAATTTCAACGGCGTTAGTTAAGTCCTCGGATAGTGAAGCGGGGTCGGTTCGTTCCTGAAATAGCAAATTTGTTTATAATTTTCTTAAAGATTCTGACAATATAAACCATAATCCACAATAAGTTTTGAGATTTTTTTTTAAAATGAAACAAAAATTGAATTGTTAGCCGAAATTATGTTCTTGCAGATTTAGTTACAAGGCACGGGATTTTTCGCTAACATCGAAGCAATGTTATAGTGAGCCGCGACCCGATGAAAAATGGGCTAGGATACGTTTTCCTTACCGTGTCTTTCAAGAGTAGCCTGTAAATGCCAAAATGACGGAATATCATGTTAGAGAGTAAGTGAAGGGAGAAATAGTATGGAAAAAAAACCGTTGTCATTTCGTCAATCACAAGAAAGTGTTTCGTCATTTCGCCATTCCGTCATTTACAAACTGCCTTCTTCAAGCTGATTTCGCGATTTTCTAATTTAAACGCGGATAACTAATGATAATTAGCCATACAAACTGGTAATTGGGGTAAATCTAAGCGATTTTTGACACTTTTCATCCAACAAAATGCTATTTTTCGCTCGAAATTCCGAAAAATAATTTTAACCATTTTCTTCGAGCTCTGTGACCGATTTCGTCGCTCTTTCTTCAGAATCTACATCTAGAAGGTGAGAATTGGAAAATTCTAATCTAGAAAATTCTGTATCAATCGCCTATAGGTCGTTTTCACTATCAATTTGTAGACCGATCCTAACTTTCAATTTTACTTCGTTCTGGTCGCTAAATTCGGTCTGTCTAGTGATGACTATCGTGCATATATATCGCCTAGTTAGGAAATTAGCTTGAAAAATGAAAATAATTTATTCTTTGAATTTTCTTCTGTGTCTAATTATCGAGTGATCCGTAAACGCAGTATATAAGAAAAGTGATGCGAACCGCCGAGGTTAGCGGAAAAGTTCCGCAAAGATCGAGAGTCAATATTTAGAAAAGTTTAGATTAGAGGCATGAATTTTTGAAACAGAACATCTCTCAATATATCATTTTAGCTTATTAACTTATTAGCTTACCCCAATATATTTATTGCTTGGTCTGGACCTCCTGATTCTTCTCGTTTCCTCTTGATATCCTTCTTTTATCTGTTCGATCACGAACAGCACTATTTTCGTCCAGGCCATTTGGGTTACCTAATTTTTTTTTAGGTAAAATCGAAATTTTTAGGAAAACCTCAGTCCTATCCTTCTTTTCGCCCCATTCGAGGGTCCTTTCGATGATTGCTTGAGCGAACAGGTCCAAAAATGACGCGCGAAAGGGGCAGCCATCTAAAAATTTGCAAAAAAAAAAGGTAGATCGACGAAAACCATGCACCACTTGCGGAAATCAATATTTTTACAAGAGGTGTAGGTTTTTTGCACTTTCAGGCTTACATGCATTTTTGTTCTCAAACGCGTGCGCTTCTCCTGCATCTCGCAAAGAATTCGCCCTGGCCCTGGAGTCGTCCAGCGAAGCGATCAAATCGTCCATGATCTCCGTGAACACTTTCGCGTGCCTCTGGAAAATTTCGATTGGTTCATTTTTTCGATCTTTTGAAATCCCTCCTTTTCTTTTAAAGGGTTGAATTTTCAACAAAAACGTATTTACCTTCAGCCTCTCGTGGCCTGCATTCTTATTGGGTCCATGCATCATCATGGAACGAATATCAGGATTTTTGAAGAGGGAATTTCTAAAATAGCTACTGTTGAGGGACTTTTGAAGACTAACCGAAAGATGGTCATAGCCGGCTCGTACGTCCCCTGATTCCGAGCGTGTTGCCACGTACGACGAACTAGCAAAATTTGAGCACCCGTTAATTGTAAAGTAGATAATAGTGGTCCATAAAATTGAGAGGCTGAAATTTCGTTTTAAGATTAGTACAACGGGCCGATTTTGCCGGGCATTTTATAAATTAGGAAAAGATAGCGAAATTCGTGAATCTTATATTGAAACACTTTTGCATTCCGTAACTTATGTCCCAATAGCGGTTCGGTAGTGTTTAAAGAAACTTACAATTGATAACAATTTTCTTGAAGCTTATTTTAGAGATTTTTTCTGATAAAATGACATTGGAATTAGACAATACATGAAATCTCTCCTGGATAAAATATTTCAGTCATAAATTATTTTGAAACCTACAGGTAGAGGCTTTCCTGGGCTGTTGATTGGTGGAACTCCTTTCTGACCTTTTGATATTCCGCTGATTCGACGTTTTCGCGGATAGTTGCGATTTTGTCGAACCTAAAAATTCCCGTAAAAATTTAATTTCCTTGCTTTTAGACCTTTCTTTTCAGAGTCGCCCATGCTACCCACGGAGTCCGTCTTTTCCACCGGCTGAGGTTTGGATTCCTCGTCTTTCGGCACCAGACCAGAACTGTGGGAACGGTACAGGGAGAAACTGAAGGTGCTATACTTTGGTTTAAGTTGACTGAATAAAGAGCTGCGAGTACTTTTCTCTCAAATATCAGTACATTTGTCCAAAGATCACACGCTTTTTCATCGCATTGGAAGTCTTCTTCTAAAGGTGATGTTTGTTGATAATGACACCCCATGGTCATCCTTTCAAAAACTATGCGACCTTTTGAAAGTGTAGCCATGCAACTTTTCGAAAGAGTCAATTCGAACAAAGTAACTACACTTGCAAAAAATGTACTCGACTATTTGAAAAGTACTCGCAGTCCTAATAAGTAACCTACTGGCTTCTAGGTGTAACGGCGTCGGCGGAAAAGGAGGATGAGCAAGATGGTTGTCCAATTTCGTGATCGGATCGGGAGTCCAAACTTTCAGAATGTTGAAGTCGAAAGCGGGTGAGGTCGGTTTCTAAAATTTTCAGATTTAAACTAAACTTATCATTTTTAATTCTTCCTCTTGGTTCGTACCCTACCGTAGTCTTTTTAATTGAAGGATACTTGCTAAATGCCAAAACTACCCATTACCCAACCCAGATTATCTCAGGAAGTGATTTATAATATTTTTAGAGCGTATAGAGTGGATTTATTCTCGATTCATAATGGTTACGATTATTAGATGAAGAGTCATGGGAGTTTCAAATTTCGAATTTTCCGAAAAATTGAGGTCTCAGAATAGAAGGGCATGCCCCTGAATTAGAGGGAATATGATATTTATAAAGTTATATTCGCTCAATATGAATAGGTATGACCATATTATAATCTAGATCTCATAGAGGAATTTTTCTGAGATTTCTTTAAATTTTGAAAATTCGCCTATTACTTGAAATCCCGATGATTCATATTTGTCCCCGTAATGTAAATGTAAATGGAAATGCTTTATCTTCGTCGCATTATCCTCAAAATGCAAGGGTTTTGTTTTTATTCTCGCCATCGTATTTTACCTTGTTTTTCTCATATCATCCTTTTAATCACGACGCATTAGCAAAGATCCGGCTAAATCTTCGTTTCTATGGCTTTTCAATTTTTTAGACATATAGTAAGTATGATTAAATCTAAACCAGCAGAAAGATAAAGACAGTTTCGTTTCAAAATGTGCAAGTAATTTCCTGAGTAATGAAATTTTATCTACAGAAAAAAACATGTGAGTCAAAAATGTTGTAAAGATATGATAAATAATTCCGTATTCAAAACCTAGCTTCCCAATGAATTTTTAAATATCATGAAAAATTTGAGGTTTCATTTTAAAAGTTTTTCTTTTTTTAAATTTTAAACTAAATTTTTAGGTATTCTTACTCAGCGGTGCGGCGCAGGCCTCGGTCCTACAAGAAACAAAGACTTCGTTCGTATCAGGGGAATTATCTTCAGAATCCGATAGTGCTGACGTAACTGATAAGCTCTCTTTATCCCGACCCTTATCTCGAATATCCCGATCAACGGTGATATTTGGAGTTCCTGAATTTGTTTAATCATCAAAAGTGGAGAATGAGTTGTATCTGAATCCTTGTCACAGATGAAACATGAATTTGGGAATATTTTTTTTTTTTATAATATGAATAGTTTCTAAATCAAAAGGAATAATGGTGAGAAAATTCATGATATTTAGACCAAATAATTTGAAACAAACGTGATCATAGAATATGGAAACGATTCGAGCTCTAGTACCCACAAGGATAACAAAATTTGATTCTATACTTTACGAATAAACTTCTATAGTAATTATAGCTTGAAAGCGAAATTCTCATTATCACAAAATTCATGATACTCAATATGAAACAATTTGAAACAAATTTAAACGCGTAGAATATTGAAAACTATCCCAGCGCTAGTAACCACAAGGATAGCAAAATTTAATTTTGTATGTGGGATGCAAGAATAGATGTTTTCAACCTCAAAGAAAATGAGGGCGCCCTCTAAATTTCCCAAAGGTACACTTCCACTCCTCGTTTCATGACCGACTTCAAAAATTTTGTCGTTAAAATTTCTCCTTCGAAGAAACACTAACCTCATATGGCTCTGGGATACAAAATATGAGAATATACTAATAAGACGAGATGAAATGTCTTGCATAAGGCTCGAAGATAAGATGTGTGTTTCGAATTTTTAGAAGAGTAAGTTCAACTTTCAAATATCACTATGAGATAAAAGCTAGATCTATGCGACGCCGCTGCCAGATTTCCATGATTTAGCTCCGCGCCCTTATCGATTTAAATTTTAAAATACCTCCTTCAGGCCTCCGCGTACTGTGGCTTCGTCCAATCGGGCCTTCCTTCGGAGCTAATATGTTCAAATTCTGCTCGCTTGTGGAGGCTTTCAATTTACGCTCATCGTAAGATTTGATTGATTGGTTGCCCATTGTTGGAGCTGAAAAAAAATATCGGACTGAAAGATTTTTGCCGAGGTGACGAAATAATTTTCCATGTTATGCGATGGGAAAACGAGGAAATAGGCGTGGAGATAATTTATGGCCGATTAAGATATATCGAATCATGCAAGATGAAATGTGCAGGAGAAAATGTTGGGAAAGTTAGCTTCCATTTCAGAGTTTTAAGAAATGCTCAAATGTTGGAAATTTTCATCGAGTTTGGGATTTTTATTTGGAATTTCAGGAATTTTTTTTATAATTTTGCTTGAAATTTTGTATTGGAGCTTGGATTTCATGAATGAAAATGCCTAAGTTCTAGTGAACCAGATATAAACTGAAATTATGGGAAACGGATTTGAATTTCTATACTTTATATGAGGGTAAAGATTTTTCGGCAGTCTGGGTTGAGGTAGGGAGGACCTAAAAGGACTTGGTTAGACTCGGTTAAGTCACAAGGGTTGAGCTAACCTGAGCCTCGAAGGCTCTCGGAAGTTTTATAGCTAAACGCACAGGAAAGGCTTGATGAGAAATAGCGAGGGGGGAAAGAATGGAACATAGAAAGACAGGAAAGTTGAGAGGCAAAAAGATTAATAAAACGAAAAATAGTTTGCGCACAAAGAAGCCAAAATCCAATGCAAAGTAAATCGACTCTAGATGATTATAAAAATTGTAGATACAAAAACATGATGTTTTTTCTTACACGAGAAAAAATGTTTCCATGGACATAATTGCATGATAAAGTATGAGACGTCAAATTTTATGACATTAACTTAACCGAGAAATAAAAATGCAGCGAATAAATTCGTTTTTATATGACGAAGTCTGGGTTTTTCGTCGAGCAAAGTTCTCGGAGAACTAACCCTCAAAAGCACTTGTGAAAGCGAGATTGCTAAAAGTAAGGTATTCTAGAGACGCAGAAAATGAGAAATATAACTTGAAAATGAAAGACTTGGAGAAATTTCGAACAGGAAGTAATAGTATGTCAAAACAGGAGGGATGCAAACCATAAGAACAATGATGAGGCTTAAATGGAATAAAAATAGTGTGGAAAAGCGAGAGAGCGGAAAAGACAGAAATGAAGAGCTATGCTTGCTCTGTTTCTATGTAAGGCATCCGCTAATCGAACTAGAGAAAATCGAGAAATAGTGTGGGAAAGAAAGGGGCAATAAAGATGCAGAAATATAATTAGAGAGTGCGAGACAGAGATGCCATAGATCCACAATAATTTATTATGAAAATAAGCATACGTGCCCCTATTCCTTCAAACCGACCCGTCGTGTAACAAATATATCTTCCTGATTGTGAGAAGTGGAAAAGTAATTAGATTTTCACAGTTCAAAACTGCAAGTATAAAGATATGATTTACCTTGAAATATTTAAATTTAGATTTTTTAATTTAAATTATAAATGGATGAACAATTTGATATTCTATTCGAAAAATTTAAAATTCACGTTTTCTGAAAGTCTAAAAATAGGTTGAGTGAGATATTAAATTCAAAAATATTTAAGTTTAATCAAAGAAAGTGTTATGTGAGTTTGGGATAAATCTAAAATTCTCCGAAATTTAACATTAATAGAGATTATTGAGTGAGATTGGCCGGAATTTTCAGGAAAACGCGAGGTTTAGACTCTCAACTCGTGGTCGGGATTTATCAGAAAAGGGAAAAGAAATGGAGACATAGGGATTATCTTCCATAGTGATAAAATAGGACCTAGTGGGGATAATAATGATAAAATTGAAACTTTTTGAAGAATTCAAGTAAGGAAAGGTATCATTAAGCTTCCAAAAGGATGGAAAATGCTCCAATTTTCTATTCAAATTACCTTATTTACGATAAGGTAAGGTGTAATTAAAAATTCAAGCATGCAACATATGAAAGTTGAAAAAATAATGAGAATCTTTATTTTTAATTAGGAAAGGAATAATAATTAAAATATTAACACGTAACTTCCGGCGTTCAGACCGTTAAATTAACCTTTCAAAACGTAGCGATACATTTTAAAGACGATGACGGTTTTTTTAAAAATAATTTATATCAAGCTGGGAGGGGAGGCGCTTAGCCACCTTTTAAAAACGTTTTAAAAAATCACCTGAACATTGACATATGGTCTGGTAATTGGTCTATCATTCAATATATGAAATGTTTCGACGCTTAGTTTTTGTTAACTCTCCAAATATCCGACCATATGTTTGATCCTTTGATATATCAAATGATATATAATTCAATATATAACGTAGATGTACTGAATAATAGCTAATGGCTTTAACTACCGAGCCGAACTTTGCTGAACTCTGTAACTTTCGTCTTGCAAATTAAATTGAACGTCAGATAAACCTTCTTTATTATTTCACAGAAGATATGATAATCGCTTTTTGTAATGTTTTGGCAATACATGTAACCTATCACTGATACATGTACCATTAAAATATCCGTGTATTTTACGGCAAAAGGTTGCCGAATTTCGGTAACTTTTCCGGAAACCGGCAACTTTTCGCCATTTTAAACAATGACATTCATAGTATGGCCTTAACTCAAATAATTATTTTCGAGTATACCTGAAGATATAATTGAAAGGTTATTTCCACCCCTTTAAAATATATCCTCTAACCAATATAAATGATCGATAACAATAAAACTAAGCAAAATAACGCTTGCTTTCTAATATTTTAGACTGCCAAATATCTAATTTGATAAAGTTTATCATAACTTTATTTAAAATTAGATTTTCCTCAACAGTAACTCAAAGTTAGCTGAACTCTACTAATCCAAAACAACGATAAAATAAGATAAATATCCTTATACTCTCCATTAGTTTTGAGATAAACGTTGCTCTTTCCTGGACTCCAGATCTAGGAAGCACTTTCGTCAGGCGAAAGTAAGCTATAGGGGATAAGTCGCACGAGCGAATTCAGTTATGATGCCAGGTCGCAGTGGCAAAATTTAGCTAATTACTGGTTCGAGAGAGAAATTTGTTAAGAAAATAGAGTAGATCGAAATGGTTTTTTGACGATCGTCCTCTCTAGATCTGCTGGGCTCTAACGTCGGTGCGAGGCCTTTCCTCGTCGTCTGCCTGCGTTCTCGCCGCACTCTCCTTTTTCTGCATTATTTTCATTCGCGGTTCGCACCAGCGTCTGCTCTTTTCACTAGGCCGAGTTCATCTCAAAAACAATGTAGAGTATCAAATATATTTAACGTACTCGTTAGCGTCCCTAATTCTGTAGATATATTCAATTAAACAAATAGTTGTCGAAGGTAATTCAAAATAGCAGGTAAAAATGTATCGGTTCATAAATATTCTCACAGGAGAGAAATGTAAAAAACTGGCCCGCCAAGTTTTATATCGTCATATTTGTAATTTTTTGCAAAAACCCAGTCAAAAATGACGACATAATAATTTAAAAAAGAAAAAAAACCATATCCACGCTATTCTCCTCTTTCCAAAAGTGCCGCTATTTAAAATGGGGAGGGCATTCTTTCTCTCGCACAATTTTACGCGCTCTTCCCTTTTCGTCCCTTCGCCCTTTCCTTCTATCTCTTTTCCATTGCTGAAGGCAAAGCGAGGAGAAGGAAGGCTAAAGCCAGGACGTAAAAGGTGAATTCTACCTCTCATAGAGACACTTTGGAACGAGGGGAAAGCGTGATTTCATGGTTGGATTGACTGTTTCAAAATGCTATAGATCAAGCGATTTACCACTTGACTAAGCGTCTATTCCTCTTCCTCGGTTGGTTCATTGATTTCAATGCATTTCTGGATTTCGAGTCGGATCACCCTTTGTTCGTCCGGAAAGGGATGTCGCTGAATCGGGTAGTCGTAGACTCGCTTGCAGGTATCCCTGCTGGTGCCCTGGAAATATGAAAATTGGGAATTTCATATATCCGCACTTTAAATATAGAGGTTTTGGATATTCATTTTCTTATATAAAGAAGATCTAATATATCCAAAGCAGGTTACCTGAGCATATTGAATCAACTCGCCGAAAGAAATTGTGGTCCCTTTCACCGAGCTTAACCTCAGCAAACAATTCTTCGCCACCTTCGCTTCCTGAAAATTGTGCAAGTTTAAAGAAAAATTAGGTAAAACATTGTTTTTTGAACAATTTCATTGAACATGACATGAACCGTCTGGTCTTAACGGAAAGAAAAGAAAATGTTTTGTAAAATTCAAATTCTCACCGCCAAAAATTTCAGAACCATGTCCAGCGAAAATTCCCCTTTCAAATTGGCGTATACCAGACCCTTCTTCGAGAAATAAGAGTTCGGAATCAGAAACGCGAGGCCCTCATCGTCTGCCGGGCTAAAACCCAAGTTTTAATTAGAAGCCAGATAAGGGGACATTCCAGAAAGTTCTATTTCAATACTATTTTAAAGCTAGAATTAGGAAACTGGTTCCGGAAGTTTCTAGAATCGGGATAAAAGTACCAGGACTGGTTTCCAGAACACACAACAATCTAAAAAACAAAAAATTCGAAAACCGGACCTTTCCATGGCCTGCTGACGTTCACGGCCGAAAATGCGTTGGACGAAATGTCGCCTATATGAGATGTATTAGAACAAATATCAGTACTTTTTTTTTTAGAATACTTCTATGAACTCTTTTCGTTCAGGTAAAACGAGTAGTTTGGAAATGTATTCATTTCAATATTCGAAAAGAAAGTCTCAATTAGCAATCTTAGATAAAATCTTTTCTATGGCAAAACTATTGAAACGGAATATTTTCCAGGGTTTAAAAACTAACATAGGTCCCTCCATCTTTTCCCGCTCATCTGAAACACTCGGCCCGTTTGGAGGCTGACCGACCAGAGCACGAAACAGCAAAGGCCAGTGCACCCTTCGCTCGTTGGTGTTTGGCGGAGTGACGTAGAAATTCCGCAAATTGTTGAACAGGTCGATGACCGGTACAATGTCCACCAATGTCAGGTTCGTCGTTTCCAGAGTTAGCTGGAATTATTGAGAATTGATCTTCCGAATTTAGAAATTATTCCTACCGCGATTGTGTATGAAAAATAGAGAGCATAAAATATTTTTGATATGAAATTTATTAACTTGCGTGAAGGTTTTGTTATTCTATCGGAAATTTATCGTTGCTGGAATCTAGATATCGAGCTAAGTTATGTCATTTAGTTTAATAAAAAATTTTTAGAAATATAAAGATAAAAGGAAACTGACCCATTCGGTCCTCTGCAGCCACCATTTGGGCATGTGCTTCAAGAAGCCGTCCGGCTTCGCGTTCATGTTGTACGAAATCGAGGACAACGGATGTCTGGTTAACAACAACTTGGCAGAATTGATGTGGAGTGCCTGAATTGGGGGAAGGGGTAAAAATAAGGAATAGTTTGACTTTAATAAATTATTTTTAAACAAAATCTCAAATTTTACCCTCATGCGTACGGAAATTCTTATCTTTTGAGAAAACAAAACAGGTTTTCGCTGAAAATCTTCAAATATTTGTCTTCTTTTAAAAGTGAATTTTCTAAATTGACAAGGGAGATGCACAGATCTTGATGATGAAACTTACCAGATAAGGGTTTTCGATAATGGGAATCACGGTGGTAAAATAAAAAAAAAAAAACTCGTCAAATAGGGGTCTGAAAGCGGGAAACTGGTAAAAACTCACAATTCCTCACTTATATTCATAAAGTTGCAAATTTTCATACATTTTTAACAGACGAACTTGCGCACTTCTTATACAAAATAAGAGTGAAAATGACTGCCAATCCCCTTATTTCGCGTCCCTATTTGACGAATTTTGACTCATCATCGTGATCCTTGTCATTGAAAGCCCATGTTGGTAAGTTTCACCAAGATCTGTGAGTTCCGATCTATGCACTTCTCTTGTGAAAAATTCCCAATATTAGCCTGCATAATGTTTTTGAATAATTGCCATATAATTTTAGCTAGAATCTTCAAATATTAACCTTCACCTTAATTGCCCTGGACTTTTCGGACGGCTTGGGGATTTGCATTTCGGCCATCGACCTGTGGCAGATCATCAATTCCAGACCCTTGAGTTGGGGCGAAATTTGGAACTGAAACAAGAATAATTTAAATAAATAAAAATAAAAAAATGAATAAAAGAAAAGAGAAAAGAATTAAAGCTAACCTGAAACCCCGAGTTATCAGATATTACATTGCATTGACGACCATCCGGCAAAACCAACATAATTCGCCCGTTTTGGTTGTAGAGCTTCGCTTTGTCGATTGGTTTTCTGGGGAGAAAACATTTTTAAAAGATGAAAATGTCCAGAAATTTGTCTACGAAGAAAAATTCTTTTGAAAGTAATCAAGGCAGCAGATTGGTGAAATTAGGAAAAAATATAAATTTTACCTGACATGCCCATTTTCGTCCACGAAGGGGCCCTCGTCAAAAATTGGCACCGGCATAAAAGCCTCTCCAATAGGTCCGACCATTTTGCCTTTTCCCTTGGTCTGACGTCCAGGTGCATGTTGAGGCGACGCGTTCCGACTCTGATCGGTAGAATTTTGGCCGGCTTCGGGACGGAGTTTGCCCTGGGAATAAATTCGCTTATTTTATTCACAAAGACAACAACTACGATTATTAACAATATTTTTCTTGCATTTTTGGAGGAAAGTTGTGAAACTTATTAGCTTCATGAACACTTGGATTATTCTAGCCCAATCAGAAAGGGGGCGCCACTACAAAGAGATTTCTCTTCTATAACGAAACAAATTTTGAAACATAAAGCCTCACTTTGATAATTTTGACATTCAAATCAGCCAAGTGCTTGTCTAGCTGCTTGCATAATTCTTCATGCTTCTTCCTGTTCAATTCGTCGGTTCGCGATCTTTCGACTCGAACCAAAACGGTAGTTGGCCTGATCAAAGGAGCGTGGATCGTCACCGACCCAATCGGCTCGAGGTCTTTCCCCGACAGGTAGGAGGGGCTGAACTTTTAAAATAAGGATATTCCGAAGAGCTGTCAAAATATTATACCAGGAAAATCAGCATGAAATTATTCCAAATGTAAATTTCACTAAATGTTTCAAAAGGAAGTATATAAGAAACGATATGATGATAGAGTGACTTGAATGTGTGCCATTTCAATCTTATCCCGAATATTTTTTGTTTATTTGGATGTCAAAACTACTCACGAATAGACCTTCTCCAGAACGTACTGTCTCCAACTCGAGCACACGTGAGCCACATTGATGTAGTCGTCGGGGGAAAAGAATCGGCAGATCAGGTTGAGCACCTGAAAAACGCCATCGTCATCATATGATAAAGCATAGTCATACAAAATGTTTGGTATATAAAGCATATGCTAATTTGACATGCACGTGGTTGAAATGTTTGATAAAGTAGTCATTAAAACTAATTGATATAAAATTATGCTAATTAAAATTGTGGATATTTTTTAAAAAATATTCCCACCATATGATAAAACATAAGAATATAAAACGGGTGATATATAAAAATAAAAATATGCGAGTGTAATTTTATACCTGCATCGGGATGCCGAGCGTTTCAGTTTGAATAACAGGCTCCTCATCGAAAGAGTCATCATCCATTTCGATAACCCAATCGGTCTTCCAGGAATACGCTAATTTTCTGGAAATTCGACTGGAGAATTTAATTCAAAGATTGTAAAGACCGCAAAATTCTAGGGAAAATGTAAAAGAATAACAAACGAGTCACGAAAATATCGAATAAAAGGGAGATTTCAAGAAAAAAGACGATCTCAGAAGATGCCAAATTCACGTTAGAGTTAATTTGGGTAGTTGGAAAGTTAATTGACCAATTAAATCAGTATAATTAGAGATAATTAGCGAATACAAAGCTTTGAATTTGCGGCAAGGGATGAATTTTCGCAAACGCTAATTGAGGAGTTTACGCTTGTAAGAGAGACGCGAGATAGAATAAAAGCGAGCGGCATTATTTATTTTTCATAGGGCCCGTTCATACTTCAGTTGCAATGCAACTTGCAACTTGCAACTTGCAACTCGCTTGAAATAGCATGAGAAATTAGGAGAGCACAAAAACGGTGCAATCGCGCTCTCTTCACTTCCCATGCTATTTCAAGCGAGTTGCAAATTGCAAGTTGCATTGCAACTAAAGTATGAACGCGCCCATAGTTTTGAAAATTGAATTATTTTTCCCGAAAATTTTTGAAAAATGTCAAATTATCGATTTTTCAATATTTTTCTTTTAACAACGGTTGAACTCTGTGATTTTTCGCGGGTACTTTGGTTTGGAACCAGACATTTTTTGAAGCTTAGATTTTTCACGTAGATTGGTTTGTTTACATAGAAATTTAGTGGAAACTCGATTTACTTCGCTTCATTTTGTACTTTTGAATTCTAAACTCTCTTCCTCGTGTAGAGAGCTTATCAAATTTTATATCGACAAATCGACTCGCCTGCTTTCCTCCCACCAATTGAGAACTATCAAACATCAATATTCTCTACGAATTTGAAAATGCTCGAAAAAGGTATTTTTTTCAACAATCTTTTGCGATTTTAAAATATCGTAGAGGTGCAACATCGTAACTTTCAAAATAGTATAGGTAGGCCTCGTAAACACATTTTCCATGTCACCAATTTCGGGGTAAAAATAATATATAAGAGCAGCTCGTGGTGTAACTAGGATGACGAGATCGTTAAACAAATTTCTCAGCTCCATTTTCTCCTAAAAATTAAATGAAAACTAACTCGATATGTAAACGCGCATTTTGCCTTTTTAAATTTTCGTACATTATAGTTGCGGGTCCTAAGTATAGATTTGAAAAGGATAAGGGGTAGGGTAGAGATTATCTTTTCATGCTGTTTCATATCTTCCGACGGTACGACTTTCGGGCAGCTTAATTTTTTCTTAAAGGAAGAAAATCATTTTTTTCCAGATCTGGAGGCGATTTTGAAGACGACCTACGAAGAGTTTGATGCCACGACCCTGGAGGCTAACCCGCAAAAATCCATGGCCTTCATGCACCCAAACGGGGTAATCCTGGAGAAGGGAAAAGTCGCAACTTATGGACACAAAGGTTCAAATTTTCATTTTTCAAAAAAAAAAAACAATTAAATTTTCAGACCTCCTAAAATTATGGACGGAATGGTACAAGGAGCAGGGCCCTTATGAATTCAAGGCTTAGTTTTCTTCTAGACTTTTCCTGAAAACTGATTTTCAGAGGTCGAATTGTAAATATTCCGGAGGCGGAGATTGGATCGTCAATGAATTCGAGGCACACATTGAGTCGAAGTCTGGAGTACTCAAGGGACAAGTAAGATTATTTTCGAGGATTTTTATTTGACATATGATTTCAGGTGAAACACATCTGGAATAAGCATGACGATCGGTGGCTGATTTATCTCGAAGAATATGATTTGCATTGATTTTTTAAATATATTCTATATTTGAATAGATATCGTGCTACACATCAATAATTATTCTATTTAATTTTTCTTGACAATTTTTGAACACGTACATTTTTTTTGTAAATTCTTCGAACAATCGTCACTAACTATGTGATCTATTTGATTTGTCAGGCACTAGACGAGAAAAGTGGTTATTTCCGTGAAAATCATTAGAATCTCGAGCAGAGACGCAGAGACCAATGTATAAGTGCATGTATAAGCCCCCCACGCTACAGAACAAGAGCGATGCACTGTTGAAGGGGGAGAGGCCGGAAAAGAAAAAAGATTTCTTGTCAGCGATGTGTATGCTTTTGCTCTTTTCGCAGACGTACTTCAATTCTTATGCAATTTTTCCGACTTCTTGAGGATGGAGAATTTTTTCTGGGCCAATTCACGCAACTCCTGATTTTTATCATTTTTCCTGTCATTAAAAAGCGTTGAGTCCCCGGCGAAACATACGTGGTCAGTGTAATCTAGATATTCCAGAGCCAGAGAAAGATCTATCGATTTTTGATGTAAAAGAGGGAGGAGGGCCTTTCACTCATTTTGTTAATCAAGCAAGACAAGGCTTGTCCGGTGTAAACTTGACGGGTTTTGGGACGATTTTTAGGGAAGTTAACTTCGTGGGAGCATTTTGTTCCCAACCAAAATTGACTCATCAAAGATCTTATGAAACCGTTGTGTTCCCTTGTTCTTACAAGACTCGTCGGTCCCCACTGGTCCTCGTGTCTTTGATTTCGAGAGGATTATGTTTCTCTGTTCTCTCTTCCTGCTTATCATTGATCACATCACTATCTCGACTCGTGTCTGACAAAACGACAAGCGACGCGGTCTTTATTTTTGTCGCTCTCGAGCTTACGAAAACTTGGACATCATCACTTTTGAGATGTGTCGAACTTTATTGATTTTAATAAACATTGTTAAGTTGTGCTAAACTTTGACAATTGAGCAGATGTTCAGTCTTTTTTCTTATTCAATTCTATAGATGTTTGGATTGCATACCAAATATGGTGATCGTTTTCAATGTTGATAGTCGTCGGGGCATACACTTTGTTCATGCTAGTCGAGTATGTCAAAACGCATTAGCATTTTCGTCTATATCTTTTCCACCCATCCTTCTCGATAAACTTATGATTTTTTCATAACATTATCATTTCGAGAACTATCCCTGGGGGTCTATCGTATCGATTTACAGCTAGCAATCATTTTGGGCAATCATTCTAAAATTATATTTTAAACCGGAACTAAACATTTCAATTTAATTGACACTAGCAGGCAATTAACGCTAATCGATATTGACGCATAATTTCACCATCACCAACCGCATTCAACCTGGGCGATATAATTCAACTAATCGTTAACACCCCATTTCATATATCGTAAGACCGACACTTAGTAGATATATTGATTTTCACGCTATTTGTTAATTTTTGAAAACTTATTACTTGAATTTTCTGCTAAAATACCCTTTAGATCTAATTATACAGGTTTATCATATTTTGGTCTTATATCGATCTTCCGAACTCTGATATATATCGAATTGTCTATATAAATGTCATAGTTAAATGTGTTCGTTAATGTCAGGATTTAAACTTTTTAGGGTGACTTTGACGGTTGGGACGTCGCCTCACACCTAAGACGAAAAGATCCGAGGAAAATCCCACTACGAACGAAAAACTTGAAGAAAATCCACTAATTTCAAAAGCCTATTCTCGAACCTATCTGGGGAAGTATTTTCACAATTAATTCGAAGTTTATTCGAAACTACTTTACTTTTGAGTTATTCTGCTTTGAAATACAGAAGCTCTAAATCATGGATACTGCTATCACGAAGGATAATGAAGAAAATCAGGTTAGTCACATGCGATTTCCCCTTTCAGAATCGATGAAAAATAAGCCCCAAAGGAAACTTGATAGTGGGCGTAAATCGCGTTGTTTCCTACCCATGCTTTATCTTCATTTTTGTTAGTTTTCGATTTTCACCATTTTTGAACACTTCTTCGATAATTTTAGTTAGTCTTTCTCAAAAGCTGCTAAAATCAATAGCCATTGCTCTGATATCGACGAAGCTATAAATTTGCGAAGATAAATCGAACAAAATAAAAAGAAAAATAAACTGACAAGTTCTTGTGCGCAACGATTGCGGAAAAAAGCTGGGTGAGTGTGAAAAATCGGCTGCTACCGAGCGTCCGTCAAATACGCATTTTTTGAAAAGAGAAGTCGCAAGTGGTTAGCTAAAAATTGTAATCTTTAAACTTAATATAATCAACCTTCTATAAGCGGAGAGTTGAAAGATATTTTGACAAGTTTAAAAGTGTTCTCAATTCTAGAAGCTGCTTTCGAAAATATGATATACGACGCTTGTGTAAAGAAGAAGAGCGATGAAATAGTGCATTGATCTGAGAGGGTGTTAGACATAGAGATAAGAAAATCTCAAACCCGCCGGGGCTATTCGATATCCGTACTTCTGAGCGACAAGCCTCGGTGCCGGACAATATTTTTACTATTTTTAAATAAAAACTAACAATTTGCATTGATTGTTGGCAAAAGTGAGTATTTCAGACGATTACAACTCAAGACGTTGATATTTCGGCAAAAAATCAGAACCAGACCAAGTCCGCTACCACTCGACCATCGAACCGACCCATGATGCAGCTGTACCGTCCTCCAGGTAGGAGACGCAGAAAATGCTCTGATAGGATTTTATCATGCGATTCCTCTATCAACATATCGATTTTTGAATTTGTAGATCTCGAAATAGCGAAAGAGAAAAGGAGAGAAATCAAGTTTATCTCTTATCTTCAAGAGCCCTCAAAGGCTTCCTTCTAAAGCTATGGTTCAGAGCGCACATGCGTATATTTGTCTTCAGACTTTATTAAAAAATCGATTTTGTAGGTCTTCGTTCTGATTCAATTGCTACACAAAATCAGCAAAATTCCATCCAATCGATTGTTAACAAGGACAGGTATGAAAATTTATAAAATTGGGATTTTTTTCGAAGTTTTTTCTTCAGAGCCCCCAAACCCCAGCAAAATTCGACGAACCCGCACAAAGCGGCCGGGCAAAAGCCGCTCGACAATCAGCAAAACTATCATCAAAATCCGAAATCCAGACAGAACGGAAATTACAATAACGGAAGACCACAGAGAAACGGAGCCATGACTAATGAAGGTACGTGTTTTTTTCCAATTTAAAATGTTTATTTCTCAAACTCATAGTATCAGACTTTCAAAATAACGATGCATATTCAATTATATGAAACACATCTACTGAAAACGAGATAAATTCTGATAAAAGCAGATGAATATTGCAACTTTATTGATGGCACAATCAAGACCGATCGAACCTTTCATTTCTAGGTTTCCGATAAGAATTCGTGAACACATATCTTTTTTGATGATTAACTGATTTCAGAAAATAACAATACCAAGTCCTCTGGCGGCGAATCCGGAGGCTCTCGGGCCAGCTCCCGTACCTCCTCCCAGAACACCTACGAGTCCAGCGTCGTCAAAAGTGCAAATACCAACCAACATCATTCCTTTGAAGACCCGAGACGATTGAACCGGACTGAAAGCAGTCTGAGCTCGGAGAGTCAGCATTCACAGGTAAAAAAGGCAACAGTAATACGGTGGCACAATTTCTACCAAATTATAACCCTTTGACAGAAAATCTTGCAGTCATATCTTCACATTCGCAAATTGTTATTAAAAGAGTTTGAAATTCAGAAATCCCACAGTTCGGCCGGAGCGAATTCCGCAAAGAGTAGCAATTTCTCGTCAAGCACTGGAGGAGAAGTCCTGCCCTCGTTCACTGTCGACAGAAGAGCCAAGCAGTTGACGCCTAAACGGGAAGTCATGAAAGTACAAATAAAAGTCGAAGAAATGCGAAGAAACACGATAGTGATAATTTAGCAGAAGAAAGGGATGGGCGAAAAAGAAGTCGAAGATGCCACAGTGGCTTTGCGAGGATTGCAAATCAATACTTGCGGCGCAGAGATCGAAATGTGGATCAGCGGTACGAACCTTCGAAATTTCAAAATCGCATTTTACCCTTTTTAAATATCAATGCTTCAACATTGCGGGAATTTAGGAGGATTCTCAAAAGAAGAACTTGCGGAATGTGTTGGCGGAGCACTGTGTCAGCACGCCATAGAGGGCGGCGGCGGAAAACAGGTCGCGAAACTCTGTGGCCTACTGAAAGAGACCCACTCAGTCGCAGCGCTGTGTAGAGTAAGGAATTTAGTATTCAATATTTTGATAATCATATCCTTCCGAAACGAAGACTCCAATTATGCTGATTTGATGATAGGATTTCATAATAAGACATTTTATAATTACTCAAACACGGATAAAAACAGTTGTCTGAAAGTTTTAACGAGGTATCACTAACTTTGGTGAATCATAGTATTTTACTACCTCAAATGTCCAATTATCCCGACTCGATCGATTTAATTACGCCAATTAAGGGTCTCGCCGCCTCGATGAACCAGTACTGGGACTGTCGCGATAAGCTTCGTGTGGACCACTTCCGGATGTGGATCGCCTACCTCAACTTCGTGCCTGACGTCTACGCCAATCTGGGAGGAGGGTCTTCGGGTATTTAAAGCGATTAAACTAACTAACTCGACGTAACCACCCCAATTATTTTAGGAGAGCTCTCCAATCACGTTTTCCAAGTTTTCAACTATCTGCTGAGGGCCCCGATTCTGGAATCACTGAAGATAGAAGAGCTGGAATGTCTCATCTCCGCGTTACTCTCTGTTGGATACGAGGTGGAAAGAGAATGCCCAGATCAACTAGCACTGCTGAAGGATTTAATTAGGTATAATTAAAGGTAGTTAAGGGGTTAATTGGGATAATTAAGGGACGCCTTCATCGAAGTTAACGAGCCATGGGCTAGAAAGATGATTCTACTGTTGCTTGAGCTTGGAGCTAGCGGATGGAAACTACCCGCCGAAGCTAACGACTATTACTTCCAACAGTCTACCAATTAATTGAATGATTTTAATTGACCAGTTATCGTTTAATTTATAATTATTCCACAATTTTCATACTTTAATCGATTTGATGAATGCAAAGAATCATTCTTTCTTTCGAAGCATGATCAAAATATTATCCTGGTGCATAATTTTTTAAGAGAATGTTTAGAATTTAGAGACTACCTTGAGATTTTGAAATAATGATGATACTCGACGTTCACTTTATGCGTATAATTTTGAATTCTTTCATTTTTCTTTTAATTTTGAGACCAAATCTATCAGAGCTTGATAGTAATAATTGTATATTTTCGAGTGTGAATTTTTATCTTGTATATACCATGAAAAGGTATAATAAAATAAACAGAAAATAAATTAGATATATACAAACTATACTAAAGTGGTTATTGGCACAGCCGAAGCAGCAATACTCTTGTCAGAATTGTCCATGTTTATAATGCCGACGTTATAGGTATGGGGGTACTTAATATTTAGAATAAGTATTTGATTTAAATGATTCATACCTTTCCAGAAGTCACAGAACTCTTGGCAACGTTTAGTTTAATGTCTGTTATCTTAATTTAATTTGAATTAATTAAGAGTAACGTAGATAAGTAATTGCATACAACGTTCTGACAGTCCTTATAAACTCGCAGAATCGGCGTAAATTGAAATAGAGTTGTATCGTGACCGGCCAATACGAAATTTCCATTAGCATCAGTCGTGTTTTTGACGATTGATCGGAGTTTGCTCGTAATTACTAAATTTAACAATATATTCACAAATAAATCGAAACTTACGCTGCGAACTTCGTAATAATTCTACTTGAACGTTAGCCAGAGGCTTAGTTCTACATTTAACCGTCCCAATAATGGTTATAGACCGCTCAGCACCATAAACTAGGAAAAATATAGCAAAAAGAAGGAATAATAATCGATAATACATCTAAAACCAGTGAAAATAGGAACTGTTTCGGAAAATCAATTGTGGTTGAGTGAGGTTTGGCGCATGAAAGTAAACAATTATATTTAGAGAGCGCAAGTCCTCCCAACTGACTGAGAACAAAGTCAGGGAAAGAAATTTCGCAATTTTTTCAAAAACTTCTAGAAATTTTGCGAAACGATTTTTTCCTTACTTTCTTTTTCCACTATTAGACATAAGCCTAGGAAACATTTTTGCTTCCTGAACATGCCCTCGAAACACGAATAGGGCCGATCAAAACGTGCAGTGAAGATTTAAAATCGTTATTTCGATACATTTCCTCCCATTTTCACGTAACCCTCAAACGGACTCAAGTAATTTGGGTTATCCAGATCATTTTGATAAAAAAATTCACGAAAAAGGTAGACGGCACAAAACAGCAAACGGATTAGGAAATTTCCTTCAAAACGACTGTTTTCCTGCATTTGACAGTTCTGTGCTGGTGCATTACATCAAAGGAGCGTGGCTAGGATTGATTCCTATTATTTCTGATAATGGAATACAAAGGCAGGGCACGCTTTTCTCCTTACGATAATTTCCTAGCAAAAAGTCGTTCGCGAATAGACGCGTTCAGATAGTCGTATTTCGCGCTATGCTAATCCGTTTTTCATACGGTTTTTTTTGCCATAAGCTTTCCCAGCCTAACAGAGTCATAGAAAAATCTTCTCATGACTTGTCTTTACATCAAGAATTTTAGTTGCGCTCTCTAATTACATCAAGAGAAAGGGCGAAAGTGAAAGTCAATCACATTTTACGTGAAAAAAGACAGCGAAATAATAAAACAAACTGCTTTAGCGAAACTCAAACTCGAAATTCGTCAAAGATCGAAAAAGGCTGACAAATTGACTCACTATTTAGTTAGTATTAATAGCAAACTATAAATAATTTACGCGCTCTTATAGTTCTCACTTATAGTCATATTGATGAGATATGGTTTGTTTTTCGGCAAAACTGAAGAAGCGAAGCATGCGGAATTTCGCTTCTTTGATGCCAAGCTTACTACTTGGACAATCGACTGATTGTTTGAAGTGCTCACCATTGTTTCGAATTTCCCAAGGATTTCGGGATAATAAATAGTGGAAAATCGCGTTTCATCGAAATTTATAGGTTTCAAGTTTATTCATAGCATGCAAATATTCTAGAGAAATACTCTTAGCTTTCATGCGCTTCTTTTATTCACAGGAGTCTTTATTTTACAGAATTATGCAATATCGTTGATCTTATGGGTAAGAGTAGAGTCCTTGCTTCGTTTTCCGACCTAACTTTCCGCTTTCAACTAATTCATTCAACAGACTGCAGGGTTTAAATCGACAATCCTCCGGCATTTTTGAGTGCCAGACTAAAATAATCATTCTTTCATTCAGAAAGAAAGTAAAAAGAAATACTTTCAATGATGCTTTTCAGAGTGTCCAAGCCGACGTAGTCGCACAGTTCCAGAGGACCCATCGGGTGTGAGGCCCCGAATTTCATGGCTGAAACATTAAAAAATAGGTAAGTGGAGAGATTTTGGTAGCTACCAGCATCAATATCTTCCTTTCTAGCATCGCCTCTCTCCAACATCCTGATGGCGTCTACCAAGAAAGGGACGAGTAGTCGGTTCACAATGAAGCCGTCAGTGTCCTAATTTCCGAAATTAAAAACCAAGTATTTTCGATTTTCCTACCCTGCATCTAACCGACTTCTTTCCAATGTCCAAACAAAGATTTTCCAGAATCTCGACGACTTTGTTCGACGTCTGGCTGCTCACAGCGATCTCGACGAGCTTCATGGCCGGAACGGGATTGAAGAAATGGAGTCCACCAAAATTCTCTGGATTAGTAATGACTGGAAGCAAATCAGACAGGCGGATCGAGGAGGTATTGGTTAGAATTATAGCATCCCTAGAAAGTTTTAGGTATTCAAACAAACTTTGGGGTTTTGTTTTATTTACCGTCTGCAATATTTCTGAACTTCGTCAAACAAATCCAATTTTGTCTTCAGATCCTCGACAACGGACTCAATGATGAAATTTGCGGAACCGACTGCGGAAGAAATCTGCGTGAATTGGCGAATTCTTTGCATTTGCTCGTTCAATAAAGAGATCAAAACTTGGTCCTGAAGGATATTTTTCCAATTTGGATAAATTGTTGAAGTTTACCGAAAGTTTATTGCCAGATTCTTTATTTTTCCGGATCAAAGACCGAGATAAACTGGATTCAATCTTCTTGACTGCGCTCATGCATGAGGTTTCCGAACGACCATACAAATTCACAAAATATCCAGATGAAAGGAAGACCTAAAATTGGAAAATGGAAGTTTCCAGGAAACTAGTGTTAGCTCGCCAGATCTTAGAAATATTAAGTCTGACCCGTGGCTGCAATCAGTAAAATAATTTACCTGTGCGATCCCACTGCCCATGATACCACATCCCAGAATGGTAACGGTCGGTTTGGGCTCGTGATTACTATTTTCATTCATGGATACCATTAAGTTCTCGCAAACCATCTCTGGTATACGGTGACCCAGTTCTAAAATCACATGAGAAGTTAATGATAGGAAGGTTTGTTAGTTTGAAAAGACTCTTAGTTTCCAGAACACCTTTTATATGAGTGGCGTTATATGGTCTGAAAAAGTCATACGTTATTTTTCTACCGCCATTCAAGAGTAATTAAGCATGCACCGCTCATGTGAATATCACCATACTGTTGAAGACGCTTTTCTTATCAGTTTGCCAAATTCTTCCAGATATGAAATTCGGAAATTTTTAAATTTAACTGTCTGTGGATCTTCAAGATATCATCTTTAAAGTCCGATGGAGGGCATTTTATATCTCTTTTTAGTCAATAAAATTGTTTGGTGTCTTTGGGACCTCTTGAATTTCAATATTCTCTCATAGTTTACAATGTCAGTGTGTGGCGTGAGATTTCATGCTAACGGATGTTAAGATGCTTTTGGAGAAATAGTATTTCATTCTAGGAGATTTAGAGAAGTATTTCAATAGTTTGGAAATTTGCGAGGCATTAAGATAGGCGTTCTTTATCAATGACCACTTCCGAACTCATCGGTCTATCATTTCTCTCAAACTGACCTTATCTCTGCTTCTCTTTAGTTTTAATGATCTCTCGCTGAAACTCAAACGATCATGGAGACTAGACAGTTTTTATTTAATCAAAAATAAATAATTAACCCGGCAATTAAGTCACAATAAATTAGATAGTTGACTAATTAGCTCTGAGAATATTTCAACAAATGGCATTCCGCCATATGCCTTAGTGCTGTGGAGACTGGAAACGGCGGGGAATGGGCGGGGACTATCCAGTCGACCTAATTAAGGCAATCAAGTAGATATAATTAGAGTGAGTAAATTAATTACCTGACAAATTATCTTCCTTCTGGATTCGATCATTTTAGCCGCGTTCCACGTGAAACTATCGTCTATTCGAGTGATGCTATCATCATGTAAGAAAAGGGCTCCTAAAATTTTAATTGAGCACTTTTCTGAGAATCTCAAAAATACCGGCTATAGCAACTCTACCCATAGAGGGCACATTCTTCGCGATTAAAGTCACTGAATTAGCCGTAGGACCTGGCGTAGCGAATAAGTACGTGTTCCGAGAGCACGTTTCGATTTGAACGTCCTAAAATCGTCTATGTTCCAGAATTATTTATGAAAAAGACCTCTTGAATAATCCCCTGTAAAACGTGATCTCGATAGACGAAATGTTTTTCCGTGATAAGTTGAGCGGATTGGAATAGGTTGAGACTGCCCAGAAATTGAGGTAAGGCGGAAGTGATGATCAAAAATTGAACGTCAGTGGAAGTAGCGCCTGCTGAGGCTAGGTCTGAAGTTTTACTTTCGGATTATCAGTGCATTTGCTAGAACGATACTACCAACCAAATAAAATATCCAATCCAATCTATTTTGAAACATGACTTTAAAAGTCAAACTAACTTTTAATAATGTCATTCTTCTGGTAGGGCAATCCTGTGTTGACTACCAAGTAGCATGGTCCGTCCTTCACCAGAACGACGTTGGATGAAAGTCGCAGACTTTCCGAGAAGTTTCCATGCTGGATAAAACCTCCGGATAAGAGTTGGAGGACGGCCACTGAGGGCTTAAGTTAGGTTCTTCTTTCCTAAAGTCGACAAATCGCTTACCAATAGCTTATTCATTCGCGGCTTCTGATGGATTATTGGTGGGTGTTGTGGCGCTGGAGTTGTCACAATTTTCGGCTTCGACTCGAAATAGCTATCTTAATTTCAATAGGTGATTCTTTGAGTAGTGAAGACTAACCCGACGCACTTCGAACGACGACGTTGTAGTCGTAGTAGGGATTTCGTGGGTAGTACCTCCATTGATCTGGCAAGGGGATCTTCTAGAACTTTCAGATCAGTTTTGCATTGGAGGACTGTTTCAAGAAAGTACGTTTTTCATGCTAGACATGTCTATGTTTGACTCGCACCATTCTGTTGATAGTGAAATCACCATAATTATCGTTCTGCTCAAACGAAGTGACAGATCGTGCGTTGAAAAGTAGGGAGAAGAGGCGAGAGGCAGAACTAACTGCGTACCGCTCTTCCCATTGTCCCTCCTTGATTCAGTTTTCTCTGCACTCTAGCCTCCTTCTTTGCGCATAGTTCATACGCGCATTTCTCGCAAGGCACGCTTTAACATATGGACTTACTTCGTTTGACCGAACAATAGTGTCTAAGAAAATTTATGGTTCAAAAGAATACAAATTTTGCCAATAGATTTTTACGACAATCATTCCAGCCTTTAGTAGTTAGTATTTACAGATAAAAGTCAAATAATTACCGTCGTAGTTCTTCCAGCTAGCAGTTCAATCAACAGCTCCGTCGTCCCACAGCACACCCACTCCATTTCTTCGGACTGGCACCACGACATCCTCCCCCCAGTTTGCACAATGCATGGATCTGGTTGACCCTAATTTCGCCTTTATTCAACATAAGCCGATTCAGACTTACTGGTACTGTCGGAACACATCTCATGAGGTTCAAAGTGTCTCTGTGCCTCAGCTGTGTCAGCCCCCTTTCACACTGATGGCATTTCCTGGGAAACAGTAGAAGGATGATGAGGTAGGAGAACATTGAAATCAAATCTCTGAAAAAATAGTACGCGTTCGAAGCTGAAAATATAAATAAGTAAAGAAAAGAAATGAAAATTCGTGCATTTCGATGAGGAATTCATCGATGGCAAACTGCGAGAACGCGCGAGCGGCCCTTCAGGGAAGAGACAAAGATACGGGAAGACAAAGACTGAGCAAATACGGTCGATCATCTTTCCCTGCTCTCCGCCTAACCCCTGGTGTTTTTCGCACCCCCAGACCCCAGCAGATCTCAAGTATCCCTAACCGATAGCCTTTTGGCGCGTAGACGACGCGCGTATCGCTTGCCGCAACCGGATTTGACCGATTACGACGCGATTACGCGCGCTTTTGAACTTCAGATACGTCAACACTTGAGAAGAATGGTATCAGTGGCCTTTCGGGGAAAATTTTTATTGAAAACTGATCTATCAAGAAATTAATTATAAGATTAATGCTTCCAATTTCCAGAGGCAACCGCATGGATCCACTCATCGACCTTCTTGACGTCGTAGGACTGAACGAACTTGATGCTTCTCCCGGACTTGATATCACTCTGGAACTTTTGCCATTTGGTAAGCTAGGTAACTTTTTGGCATACCTTCTTCCCATCTGTCCCTAGAATGGTATTGTCTTCAGTCTCCCAGAGTTGCTCCATCCAGTTGACAACCACCTGGCCTCTCGTGTGCTTCCCATGCAGCTCGACCATGACGCGGAAATACTTCGACTTCTTGACGACTTCGGCTTCAGAAATTGCGGTGGCAATAGCGATCTCGTCACAGTAAGCGTATTGACGTCCAGATGCAGCTAGCTTTTCTCGACCTAAAGTCGAAGTGTTCTTCAGGCAGAAAAATTTTAATGAGGATACCGATGCTGGTAGCGGTTCTGAAGTATGAGGCCAAAGGGGTCTCATAGTTGAGGTGAGCATGGAAATTGACGAGCTTTTCATGCTGAAAATGTCAGTTTATAGTCAAGAAAACACCGAGGCAGTGATTTTGTGAAATTATTTTGAAAACAGGAAAGCCTGGAACTTACTTCAGGCCCCTCCAGGAAAAACGCCTCCCAAGGCACGACAGTCAGTGGGCATTGCATCTCCTTCAGAACGACGTGGGCTGCTTCCGGGTCGCCGTGGAAGTTGTACTCACAGGACGAGGTTGGATCCACGTTTCCGATGCCTAAATTGTCAATTTCTCGATTTTGTTCAATTTTCACGGTGATCACCGAAGTAATTTCCTCCCATAATGACCACTCTCGCAGGCTGCTTGCAGAAATTGGGATCCAAACGTAAAGCTATGGCTACATTCGTCAACGGTCCAATGCATCTGAGATTGGCTATTTTGAGAATTTTGTGGAGGAAGTTAGTCCTACACCAGAGTCGCATCGGGGTGCTCTTTCGTCAAGCGTATGAAAGCAGAAGAAGCGTGTTCATTGGAGGTTGGCTTGAAATCGGATTCAAGGACCTGGAAGAGCAAGATAAAAATTGAAAATATTACGGTTGCGTCAAGGGATGTAAATTTTCTTTACAAAAATATCCTACCTCCGGAAAATCCCTAGGCTTGTCGCCCAGTCCATCCTTGCCGAAGAAGAAGTCTTCTGCTGGGTCGTCCTGAAGTCCACCAATCAGACAATCGGCAGCACCTTTGAAAACTAGGATGTCAGTCTGAAAATTTCGTTTTTCTCGAACCTAAAATAAGAAAGAAAAACCTTATTATTAGCTCTGATAGTTCGATTGACATTGGCTACGGCTTGATCGACGTTGACACAACCATGCACCGTGGTTATGGCAAGTACCTGAAATCACTTTTCGTACTTGAAGAGAAACATTGGAACCAACCTGGGCTTTGGGGTGATTTAAAGCTAAGGATATTGCCCGGATATCATCAGAAACTCCGTCGGAGTCTAAAAGTTTTCACCCTGTTGAAGAAAAACGTAGAAAAGTACAAACCGATGATAAGTTTGACCTTATTCTGCTGCCCTGTCATTGAAACGTGCTATGTTTTGAAAGTCGAAAGGAAAAATCGATAGAAGAAGAAAATTTCTGAGCAAGCAGAAGATACTTTGAATGATAAGATAATATATTAAGAAGTGCTAAAAGAGGGACTTTATTGATTAAAATAATCCCCACCTCTTTGTTAGATAGATCGTTTCATCAAGTTGAAAAGTAAACAGAAATATCGTTACTGGCTTGAAAATGTTTGAATAGGTTTCTTTACACTTCAACGAACTTTATTCGACTTTAAACCGAAAAAGTTATGATTTTATTCACCCTGCAAATTCGGCAATAAAATATGATAAAAATTCAAACCCCAAAACATTTTGAAACATATGGCATTTTAAAGCTAGTAAAACTAATATCAAGTTAATAGGTTAATCGAATTCAACTTTGATCGAAGGAATGCTTGAATTTGTGTTATTCGGGTTGTTCTGAAGTTTCAACCGCGAATCATCATAAGTTTCCCTGCTTGATGATACAAGTTTTGTATTTTCCTAAAGTTTGCCTTTTTAATTATACGATACCGTAACATATGTACATTAAAGTTGAATATAAACTATTGTGGTCCAAATTTATTGCAGCATATTGTTTTTACTCACTTCATTTTGACTCTTCATGACTTCTTCATCGTTTGATGGCGTCTTCTGAGATTCAGATTTCGAGAATATCCTATTCCAAAATGGTCCAAGCTTGAAGTCATCGATATCTTCAGGCAGACTTTGATCTTTCGTCTCGGGCATAGACAAAACGAATATCGCCGAAGATATTGACATTACGGCTATGAGCAGGGATGGCGCGTTCTTGTTTATGGCTTCCTGAATTTTTTTATAAGTTTCAGAAAATCTTTGGACAATAGTAATCTTAATTTTAAATATTTCAGCTGAGAAGTGGCTATCAACTATCTTAAAACTAGAATTTATCATAAATTTCTTAAGCTTAAAAGAGTCATGAGTCAAAAATATTTCTGATTTATAGTATTTTGATAGTATCGTGTGTAGGGACCGCGAATAGTTGTAGAAATTTTCCATCCAAATTTATGACTCTTGATGTAACTAAGATATTCATGCATAGAAATAAAACAATTTTTGATCGAAAAACTAACAGAAGTAGCTTGCGAATGAATATGTTTTTTTTTTTCAATATAAAGCGTCTGCGCACTTCTTGACAAGATTTTCCGGCGAGTGACTATTTTATGGGTGGTGCATCGATTCTGATGGTGATCTTTCGTGAACACAAACTTTGAAGGGTACTTGCTTCCTATTTTGTTTTTTTGAGTTTTCTATCATCATTTTCTATTCCCAGCCGCATTTTGTAGAAGGGAGGTTCCTAATCATCAGTATGTATTCTACTACCACTTTCAAACTGGACATTATTTCGAGGAATTAAAGAATCTTACAAGTAACGGAAAGTAGGGCGCGATGACACTCCCGAATTCCCCGATGAAAATCACGACTCCCGAAAATACGTTCCTCACGGTAGTTGGCACTGATTCCGTTGACAGCAATGGCTGTACGCTCCAAATTATGATATTGAATGATTTAGCTATTAATGGGAATATCATAAGGATATTCTGAGGCACTAAATATATATTCTAAATATTAGCAATTTTATAATAACCGCTTACAAGGAATATAAACCGCACACAACATAGCGACGGATTGAAAGAACAGGGAAAAGAAAGCGACCCATCTTCGTTGGAAGTATTTCTGCACTTTTAAATTAAATAAATTTTAAAATGCTCAAATACCATAGCGAATAAAGCGATAATGGCAGCAGGGAACTCTACAATTCCGGACAGGAAAAACCCTAGCATTTTGTTTTCAGATAAATCGGTCGAAAACAATGATAGGGCCCAGTAGGTTGCGTTCATAGTGATTCTAAAATAATATGTTCATTTAGATAATTTATAATAGATATATTTAGACTCCGCAAACACATTTCTCATGGGTAGAAACCATATCTACGAATAATTGTGCGCAGACCTGTGCCCGGAAAACGAAAACTCTCTTTACATTTTCAAAATTACAATTTTAGATGGGCAAGAAAGTTAGCATACATTGTGTTTGCGGACCTGAGCTTTACTTACGTAACATAAGACGTAATAATAAGGTGAATTAACAAAGCGCCACATCGGAAAATATCAATGACAGTGCGCTTAGATTGCTTCGAGTCCAAATTTGTGCCGGATTGACATTCAGAAAGAACGATATGAGACCGATTGAATCGTGACGAGGTACGGATGTATCTGATTGGGCAATTAAATAGGCAAAACGATATATAATTGGAGTAATTAATTTACTTTCTAACAGCCCTCGTATTCTTTTTCGTGATTAACCAATGCAAGGATTCTGGAACGCACCTGAATCAAATTACGCTTCAATATAATGCATGGCTTGAATGATGAATTGAGCCTTAATTGATGAACTAAAATCACCATACCAATAAAACGGAATCGTCAGCATCGAAGGCACGGTTATAGCGAAATATAACCATCTCCAGTTATGAATGAACGTCGAGAAAACACCGGCTAAAATATACCTAAAATAAATATTTTCCTTATATAGGATTGTATACTTTTGAACCTACCCGACCAGCCAGAAGAAATTACTCATAAGCGGAATAAAGTCTCTGAATTCCGTAGACACTGATTCCATACACAGGATGAACCCGATAGAGGAGAATCCCTGAAATAGTAGGAATGCTAGACTCAGTTAATTTTGCTAATTTTTACCGTCGCGGCAACCCCAGCGAGCAATCTGAAGGCCAAAAATACGTAGTACGTCGGCGAAATTGCGCATATCAAATTAGCACAAATCGAAAGGTACAGTGATCCAAGAAAAGTCCATCTTCTTCCGAAAATATCGGATAGTTGAGTGATAAAGGGGGCTCCGAGCATGCTTCCTATAAATTTTCTATTTTATTTTTCCTTTTATTTTTATTTATTTGCATCTACCTAGCATGAAAATCGAAGATCCCAATTCAGAAGTTATTGATTTTTCGCAGACTAACTCAAATTCAGATATGAGGGTCTTTCCATTTGACCTCAAGTCGAAAACAAATCTAAATAATCGATTGGTGTATTGTGTCTACTCATCTTTGCGTTACTTCGCATTCGGAATATTGTTGCATTGAACCGTCCAATTGTTCCCGTCCATCACCGAGCAATTATCAATTTTCGTATATTCCTAATTACCCAATCGATTATTTTAATTTGAAGGGACAATTACCCAATTAGCTCCTTCAGGTTCGGTGATTGCGCAATCGAAATTTGGCGTTTCAAGGATGAATGGCATTATCATCATGTTTGAAGCGAATATGACATGCACGAAGTTGGTTATGAAGTAGGTTAACATCTAAAGTTTACGCTGATTCGAAGTTTTCAGATTTTGGCAACCTGCCTGATAACGCCCGAATGTACCGAATGCAGATAGAACCTTGTCCGCATCAAGATTCACGTAATTCAGGCTCAACGAGGTTCTCTGGTTCCCAACATTTTCCGACTCCGAAGACAATTTGACCCTCTAAATTATTATTTTTTTCTTTTTCTTTAAAGAAGAACACACCTCAATCAAGTTCTCATCAATCGGAACAGGAAAATGGCTCATTTTGTAGATTTTTTAAAGAAAATATTTTTAGAAATCAGACCGATCAAAGTAACTCCTCTAGGGCGAGGAGTAATAAAGGGTGACAGGGAATTAAGTCTACGAGAGGTCGTTCTCTTCACAAGCATACATTGGTAGTTGATTGGTGATAAGGAAAACATTAGATTGAATATTCAATGGGTGTGAAAATCGATAGTTGGGTATTACAGATTAATTCAATGGCAGATACAATGCACCTATTATACGTATCAAGTTATTGAATACAATTTGTATGCATTGTGAACTACAAGTATCGCTGAGAAAATAATGTGTTCATTGTAATTGAAGCAGAATAATATGCTACTATCGAAAATATTAAGATGATGTTTTTACTCTTCAAATCTGAATCTGGTATAAAATAGTCTTTATTATTTTTGAGAATAACCATGTACATGAGTTACCAAGTAACTTTAAGATTCAATATTATGCTGACGTATTAAAATATCGAGGCCATATTTTGTACTCTTCAAAGTTCGAACCCGATTTCCGATACGTTTTGCGTATCTCTGAACTACTATGTTCAGACACTAAGAAGGTCTTCATCAATTATGGTATTAGCTGGCGCACGAAACACTTTTTGTTACGCCAATTCGCCTTTGCTTTCTCGTATTTTAATTCGGGAAAAGACGACCGTGCGGGGCAAGGCATTTTCATAAGAAAAGAGGTAAAAGTTATGTAACCAGTTCGAGAAAAACACCCTTTTCCTCAGCTAAATCGTCGCTGCATTTAGCAATAAATTCACTGAAGCGTTGACAAATTTGTCATTCCTTTCTGATGCAATTGCCAATTTATCATTTTGTCAGTTGTCTTTCTTGAGTTGTAGACCCCCGTCAATTTGCCGATCTTCCAGAAATTTCAGGATCGACAGACATGACAAGGGGAATTTTGCTCATCTCTTTGGTAGCGCTTTCAATTATCGTCTATTCTGAGCAATGCGCTCAATGCGGCATTTGCGGGCCTGCGTGCGGACCTCCACCTACACCACGTAATAGACTGTTTTGCCCGATACAAATTAAGAGTAAGACGTTTTAGCCTCGACTTGCGCCTGTGCGAAATCGTACGGATGCGGACAATATGGTGAGATTTTGGCTTTATCCGATTTTCAAAAAAAATTAGGTTGCTTCCGAATGCGAGGCTCAAAGACGTATTCACCCTATAGGAACCGCGCAAGAGTAGTTCCAGGAGGCGTTGAAGCTGATAGGGAAATTTTGAGGGAGCGGTAAGTTGGTTTATTTTAAAAATTCCATTTTTCTGGTAAGTTTCGAGATTTTTCGTGGCAAAGTCTGATTATTTTGATTTGTGATTCTATTGACAGGATGGACTTGCTCAAAATCAATACTTTAGCGTAGTCTCGATGTCTAAGAATCAGACGCAGTCGTCGACAGTAGACGTATCCAAATTACAGCCCATCATACCCGTAAACGCACCCAAAAATTACCATCTTCCGTAAAATTTTATCACCCAAGCGCTATTTTTTACTTTTCTAATCAACAACAATTTTGTTCATCTAATATTTTGTATTCCATTGAGTTGCACTTGGTTCATTCAGTTCTGACGACAAATTTTGTTGAAAGAAAATTTAAAGGTCAGATTTTAGGCTAAACGAGAAAGCTGGAACCGAAACTTTTGTTACTGATGATGCCTCCGAAGTCACCGAACTTGTCTCCGATCCTCTCATAGGGGTTTCCGAAACCGTTGCCAAAACCAACCGAGGCGAAGCTCCAGTGGTGATTTTACTTTATGTTTATCTTGGGAACTTTGGAAACATGCTGTCGTTTCAGGACCCAAATAAGGCCTTCTACGATTGTTGTCTGGACCGACAGCTACCTGATGCGTGCTTAAGCAAATGCAATTTCGCAGCGTTTACGAAGGAATCGGTAGGTCTTAAATAATTTTATAAGAAATTTTTGCAATCAATTTTTATTGACTGTGTTGGAAGGCTGTCTTTATTAATAAAAGTATAAACTATCTTCAGCTTACCGCGATGTACTTCCGCCAGGATCCTTGTCCTCTGGATACCCTGAAAGAAATGCAATTTTGCGCTGCGCAAGGAAGGTAATAACTATCAGTTAATTAACTTGTTTAATTGGCATAGTTAATCTTTCAGAGATCACACTGAATGCTGCGTAAGAAACGGAGTGACGACAACTCTCGCTGGTGACAAGTGCTTACTCTTCTGCGACCAGAGGATAGGTAATTAAATCAACTAAACTATTTAATTATGGCAATTAGAGGGCAATTAAGTGGTTAACTTTCAGGAAGAACCACACAATTGGATCTGACATTTGTGCCTTGCTTCGATAGATTTGAAAATGTGAAGGCTTGTTTCTGGCATGATCTCACGAGGTTCTACAGGAAGTAAATTTAACCTTAGAAACCTTAGACTTTTTCAATTTTCTAAGTATGACATTGTTTTAAAACTGTCAATAATAAATATGTTTCAAAAAAGCTAGAAGATTCGAAAAATAAAACGTAATATTTTTCTTTCGTTTTTGATTTTCACAATAATAACCCTAGCAAGCTTCTCTAATCGAAACTGTTCACGTATCGATTTATTTTGTATTTTCCAGTCTGTCAATTTCTTTCTTTCCTCTAACATTCCCACGTTCTCTTCCTTCTCTTTTCTTGCATTCTTTTCAAATAGACACCCTTCATAAAGTTGTTATGTTTTCGTTTTTAACATGTTTTCACTGCAGTTTTTACATTTTTTTCCAGTGTTTTTGAAAATAGACTTTTACTTTCTTTCGATGTAAAAGATTAGAAATTAATATCAAAATCTATTGTCGTAGTCTAGATTTTTTAAATATAAGAAATGAAACCACGACATAGGATGTCAAAATCTGCCGTTGGAGTTTAAAACTTTCTTGAAATTTAACATTTTCCCGAAATTTTCACGCAAGATTTGTTCCTTATTTCCTGGCGCGCAGCAAATTCTCGGGGGGTCAATTTTGCTTTCGACGACGAGGTTTTTCGGTCGTGTTCAACCAAAACTAAACGCGCCCCTCGAAACTCCGAAAATATCGACAAAAACGCGACGGCCCCTTTAATGGGACTACTAAAAGGTTCGTTCGCTTCCCGGTTCGACTCATTTTTCAAGATTTTGAGAATCTCTTCCTCGAGATTAACGTAGATAAATGGGGTTGAGCGGGTAAATTATGGGGGAGTCTTCACTTCTTTAAACCTAGAATTAAGAATTCTCACTTGAAAGCATAGATTTCATGAAGACCTCTGTAAAATTTGGATTTTCACACTAAACATTTCGTATTTTCATAGTAAAAACATGTATATATCTCTTGAGAGCCAAAAAAATCATTTTTAACTAATATCCATTATGATGAGGCTAATATGTGTTGGTTAGATATTCGTATTCTATGTATGCGTGAAGATATGAGAGGATAGGGATTTATGAGCTTTTTTTGCGCGCGTTATTATTCTTTCTCTCATTCATATGTGGCTTTCAATAAGCACAAATAACAATGGCCTTATACCCCGAGTGCCAAGTTGCGCGACCCTTTTGTCATACATGATTTTTGAAAAAATAACGTGCGCGCAAATTTGCAAAACACGTCGAATTTTCTCTATATTTTTCGCTTCTGAACTTCTTCAAATTTGATTCACGAAATCTCACTTCCGAAATTCGATTTCTGAGAATATAACGAGTTTAGTTTATCGGCGAGGCTCGAAAGTTAGAGGGTGTATTTCGATATGTTTAGTCTTCTAAGCCTTTTTAAATATATTTTATAAATTTTCCCATTTCAAAATTTGATTACTGACTGATTGACACCATTGTCGTTTGATAAATCGGTTAAAAAAACTTGGAAAATTTCTGATTCATCGGAAAATTGTCTGTCCCACTTTTCCGAGTTTTTCCAACTCAATTTCTATTCTTTCCGTGTGGTTTTTCACTCGAGTCTGCATTGAAAATTCAACATCCGCCGTGTGGCTCGGCGTGAATAAAACTGAATTTTTGATGTCCGAGTATAATTCTGCCTTCCCTATTCTTTGTCTTTGGCTCATTTCAAACTTTCATTCTAATTTTAAAATCTATTTTATAGTATAGATTCTTCCAACTTTAATAGATCAAATTTCTCATTATCTATTCTATCGACCGATTTTGGGCTTAATTTTCTGTTTTCATTTCAGTTCTTCATCTACCTTTTCAAATATTATTTTTAGAGTTTACAGTAACTCTATATTGATCGACATATAGCTAATGTCAGCTATGCAGATTTATTTTAATTATAATCGCTAAATATCATTTTATAGCGGTCAAAGTCGCCTTAATTTATCAAATTTCAGCGTGATGCGATGTCCAATCGTAGCCCGTGGAAGTATTTCATCTCCTATCCCTATTCAATCCTGTCCATTTGCAAATTAGCCATAATCGTTAGTATTTTAATTATTATTCGGTTCTGGAATCTGGGAGGTGCAAAGCGGTGCACGGTTATTTTCAATGTATTAGAGAGGGAAAATAGCACACGAAATAGGACCGACTTCAAATCATTCATTCTTTGGCATATTGAACCTTCTAGTTTTTTTTCGGATTTAACAATATGTAAATTTAAGAAACAAATATTTCAGGCTATGTATTGTCTCACTTTCTTCACATGGGAGCTATCATCCAGAAGATATCTAGGTAAATTATTTATTTATTGCTTTTTAAGCTTTTTCAACTTTAGGAGTTCCTTATTTATTCATACCGGTAGATTGCGTTATTAGTTCTGGCATTTCGGCCATCTCTCTATGGTTCATGATCATGAAATTCTATTATCGAACTTTGGTATGCTTAGTTTTTGTTCAAAGAAAAATTAAATTTTTACAGGAGCTTACCTTTGATGTTATCGGATTATCGTTGTCATTTTCGGGATTTTTGTGCCTTATCGTGCTCGGGTATTCGCTTTTGGACTATGCTACGGTAGGTAGTTATGAAATAGATCATTCTGAAATGACATGATTTTGACACAACAGGATTTAAGAATATTGGAAAGTGAGGGAGAAATTTGTCTGTTGTCAAAATGCCATGCTATTTCAGAGTTACTGTTAAATATTATTCTATTTGGATGTTGAAGCATATATTTTAGTTATCTCACTTTTTCTGCATCTGTATATTTTCATTCGCCATATATTGGGTCATCGTTCATACCGCTCCGAAGAACGTTTCCAATCTTTTCATTTGCCACTGGGGCGAAAATACAGAGTCCGTAGAGATCGAGACGTTAGATCAACCGGCTGATGCTACTTAATATACATTTAAATAATATATTTAGTTTTAAGTTTAATTTTAAGATAGTCAATATATTTCTTATTATTATATATACTGTGATATGTCATTTTCTGCTTTGCAAAGTGTCATATTTAGACTTATCCTGTATATTTTGTGGAATTTTTAGTGAAAGTAAATTATTTTATGAATTATTCTGATGCTTTTATTTGTCCTAAATGAGGATAAAAAATCGACATAAGTTTTTTTCGGATGAAGCCTCTATTTATGTAAATATTAAAGCCACGTATAGTTCTAAGCATAGAGATTTCTCGCAAACCGGCTCGCATATTCAAAGCCACACTAGGTAAATACAGACTTTCGCTCTTCAATAGCCCAAACCCCACCTAGAAAACAGAGAAATGGGTAAATGAACGGTACGCGAAATAGTAGGTAATAATTAGAGAGCGGAAGGAAAACGAGGGGACACCAAATATGGCAGATGTAAACAATCTATGCGCCTATATTGGAGACCACCACCCGGTTGCCAACATAATAAGGGTTTGGGTATGGGATAGGTAAAGGTTATAAGCTTAGAATTTCTGTTCCTCAGTGAGAATATGGCTCTAAATAATAATCATAGTAGACTAGCTTATTGCTTTTTATTTTTACTGCTATTTTGTAAATTCAATGAAAACACTAGTATTTCTTTAATAAAAGTTTCTACACTTAATTTTCTGCAGTGTTTATTTTTCCTGATATGCTAGAGCTCTATTTCATTTCCCATATTTATATTTGACCGTTTTTTATCATCATTATGTAGCACAATCGGAATATTCCTTGTTTTAAAATTATTTCACTCAATATTTTCTAAAACATATTTGTATCTCAACTTGTAAGACTTCATTTCACAATTTTTTTATCATTAGTAAAGGGAAGTTGCATTTCACCATGGTGATATATTAGGTTTCATAAGTTAGCTGGGATGTCAATATTATAGCATTATCAGTCGTCTTATGAGAGCCTCCTAATTTTCGAACTTATCGATTTTCCGAAAGGAACTAAAATTTCACATGCCCCTTGCTGATAGCCACATTTGCCTTGTGGGAATCGATACAATATCGATGCAAAATTTGATAGTTTAAACCATAAAATATCCATGCCGGCTTTTCATTTTCATACTTTAGCACTGTGAGAAAAATGTTAGTTTCTTGTTCAAATATTGAATCCTATAGATAAATACTTCAACGCCAATTGTTAGAAAATATTTGCTATTTTCAGGAAAAATACGTGTATGTAGTCTTTGAAACGTTAATATTTCTAAACATATTTTTAAATTATGTTCTTCCTTCAACTTTTTAATGTTATCAATTAATTTTCAACACATTTTAGTTTTCTAAGACTAAATTATTTTAGCTTTTGAAACGTTAATACTCATTCAGAATATGTTAAACAGAATATGCTCTGTGCGGTTCGCACCGAATCTTGTTCGATTTTTTGAATTTTTGGCGTTGATCTTTGATTTCTTTGTTGATTAGAGAACTTTTGCCATTTGCTTGACCCAGCATTTCTATACCACTTATCATACTGTTTATAGCTATCTCTCACTTTCTCTACAATCCCTCGATAGAGGGATGACCACCTCCTCTACCGTGCCTCCAAAACTTGGTTCTTTCTATCGGACAGGGCAGAACACGGCTGCTCTGTTATTTTTGTCCCATCCCTAAATATGAAATAAATCTTCAACTCTCGACTATGGCTCAAGTCGATTCGCATGGACAGAAATAGCGCCTTCGTTAGCACCCGTTCAAAGCAACCAGGGCAGGAGTTTCAAATAGTATTATTTGCCGTGTCCTGCCACATACTCGTTAGCTTTTTAACATGCTCCATCACTTTTTCCTGCTTCAAAGATGAGCCCCTTCTTGTGTTGCTAAGCAGTCTGTTTCTATTATTTCATATTTCGTACTGACATGGCGCGACACACGAGCATTTTCTCACGCTGTTTAAATTAATTTCTCCTCCTTATTATATTTGTAAATATATAAATCGAAAATATCTTCTATTGATTATTTCTTTCTACTTAGAATCATACAAAATTCGATCTCTATGATGCTTCTTTTCAAAATAATTTCAAACTATGATGAGAACTATCCAATATCGCGGCTAATCGATTAATTTTTTCATCATAGGCAACAAATCGCTGATTCATACATTGTCGCAGAAAAAATTGCAATCTAGAATGTGAAATTTTCAGGGAATTCAAGTTTATGTGATCAAATTTAAAAATGCATTCAAGTGCGATTATCTTCCTGTTCAACGTGTCTCTGGTGGTGAGTTTCAGTTTCAGTTTCAATTTCAACTTTATTTCTGCGAAAAATATCGATTTTCAGATCCTCTCGATAGCCTCATTATGTTTCTCAACTTCGATATTCGACTTCATAGTGACTTCCCGGCTCTATTATACTCTTCCTGATGAAGTATGAAGTATTTTCTCTACTTTTAGACAAATATTCCAGAAAGTCCTGATCAGCCCCGACATGATCTACTGGTTCTACCCGACATCGATACTGTGTTTCCTCTTAGCCTTTGCCAGCGTAACTTTCAACAATTCTCCAGACATCTTCATAAATTTCGCAGTGAAATACCAAGTGATCCTATCGATTTTGGTAAGTTTAAAAAAGTTCTTGTATTTCGGCAAACTCTGACTAGAAAAGTGATTTTGACATTTCTTTGTAACCACATATTCGCTTTGAATTTTCAAGAAGAAAATTGATTTTTAGCACAGCGTATTACTGTCCGTTTCCGCTATCGTCAGTGCATTCTGTTGTTATTTATGCGCCAATTTGGCTAACGACGTCGGGAAATACGCGTATCATGCCACGCCAGCGCAGTTCCAGCACGCTTCAAATTGGTACTTCCAGAGGCTGAGGATCAGTGGGGTATGTTATCAAAAATTTGTGCGAAATGAAGACCTGCTCCAATGTTAATACTTCGATGAAAATGCTTGGTTGGGTCGATAGTGTTTGATAACCAAGTGTGGCGGGAATCAGGGAATGAATAAACTGGCAATGAAATATCAATTTACGTATTTCGAACTTGGGTAATTAAACCTTTAAAGTGAACAATAATAAATCAAAAAGAAAAAGCAGATCCAGTGAGTTGTATTGAGCAGCAAGGAATGGGTTCAATCTGAAAACAAAAAATTGCGATTTTTCTAGGAAATTAAAAAAAGGCGAAGGTCGCAGTTCGCGACATTTAGGAAAAATGAAATAAGTTTTAGCAATGGAGCAGATTTTGAGTATTTGGGGCTTATTATATCTATATAATATAGTATTCCATCAAATATGAGGACTTTCAGCTAATTTTCGCTTTGGAGTCAGTCCTATCCCTGCTGGTCCTCTGCGTGCTCTACCTCGGTATCCAATGTCGGTACCGGACGTTTGCGCAGGTGCCGACAAAATCGGTGCCAGACATCATCCAGAAAACCACGACGTTCTTTCAATAGCTTCCAAAAAATCAATACCAAAGTATAATATTCTTATCAGGGTCACATGTGTATATCAAGTATCATATTGTGAGATTTTCAAATTCGTATAATGATCTCTAAATGTCTAAGCTTTAAAGTGTCGAATAAATTATTTTTGAAGGTCAAAATTAACCCGAAAGATGATCATTGATGACAATTCTCATTTGTGCAAATTCGATAGCAAAAGGGTCACGGTTCCGGAAGAACAAAAAATGACCGGACGAACATTTGAGACGCTTGTTTTGTCGCCAAATCATCAAATTACAGACGGCTCCCCTGAATGGGCAGTTTTTTGAGCATCGAGACTTGAACAAATGGCTGAAAAAGTGCCATTGAAGCGTTCTGGAAGAGACTACGTATGTAAAGTGTGTATTGGTCAACTTTTTATAGGCAAACTTCTCATCGAGTTTTTATACATGTCAAAAATTCACTGGAAAACAGAATTTTTCCAACTTTATAGAAACGTTTTTCTTGGAAACTTATAGCGAAAAAATCGAGTCCCCCAAATTTATCAAAGCTCTTTTGACACGAAATTGTACGCGTAAACGTGTAAATTCCAGTTTCCAGAAGGAAATAAAGAAATTTCGACTTTCGATGTTGCGAATTCATTTTTTCTCCATTACGTAAGCAATTCTCAACTTCCTGACCATTGTCAAGGAGAAAGAGCAAACTCCTTACGTCGTCAGTTTACTTAGGACAACTTTCATTTGAGCTTGTGCTCCAGAGGGATTGTCATCTCACAATACCTTAAGAAAGAATGGCATGTGTGAATAAGCTACTCGGAATAATCTTAACAATGCTAAAGGTGAGCTAGGAACACATTGTTACTTTCCAGAAAATAGCGTTCGAGTTGCCGAGAGAGCACGCGTTACACAAGTGCTTTCACTTGTATCCGCAACAGTAGTCCTTGCGTCCACGGAGAGCATTGTTGCGCGGTGCTTTTTCTGCGTGTACATACTTTCATCTCCGCCGTGTTGCTTCTCTGCCGAGTGCTATTTCTCTAACAAGAAAAGTACACACACACACAAGATGTGTGAATACGTGCTGCGCGTGTTTCACGCGCTTACCTCTGAGCGCTGAGGCAACACAGCCACAGGGGGTTTATGCAGAAGGCAGCCGGAATACCGGAATCCAGTAGGACAACACAGCGGCAGAAAGCAGCAAATGTGCTGTGGACGGTCATTCGGCCGAGAGGGAGAGAGAGTGAGAGAGAGAGCGAAAAAGAACTCAAACAGCAGCAGCATGGTCTTTGTTACTTTCGCGTCCTTAGAAAACAACGCGTGTGTCGAGGACAGAAAAACGACTCCCCCGCTAAGGCGATGCAAGATTGTGTACGCGTCAGTGACGAGCTCCAAGAGGCGGAAGAGAAAAAATCGCCCGCAACGCGCTGCAGAGCGCCAAAAGTGAAATTCTAATTCTGCCCGCTACTGTCGCAGCGGCATGATACGGTACACAGCAAGGCAGAAGATGGAGGCGGAGTCAGTCAAGGAAAATGCCCGAGGCGTATAAAAGCATGGCAGGCAGGCCAAAGTGACCAGCATACGTTTGCCACCTCGACATCCAGCGCACGGCACGTGAAGCAATTACTTACTTTTACTATTTAGCAATTTCACTCATTGGTACCTTACTATCAAGTAACACATTTCAGGTCAACAGCAGGGGATTGAATCGTGCAGTAATTTTATTTAAATTAGTTCAATCATGGCGAAATCCAAAGCCATCTCGACCCTTTGGTGAGTCCTTACATGAATTTAACGGCGCATGAGATGCTAAGTTTCTCTACTCAGTTCATCATATCGGTTTTTTTTGTTAAAGTGACATGTTTACTATGAAGTACATGTAGTTCTTTTGAGTTCTCTAAGTAAATATACTACTCAATTGAAAGGACAAAGTTGCTTTTTACCCCCATTTCATAGTTTCTCAAATTTGTAATTCAGTTTCTTCGGCTTTCTAGCCACATCCTGCCTCGCGCAAATCCCATCCGCGTATCAGCCTCCATTCTTCGGTGAGCACGATTTTCCATATTCTGGGAATCGTTTCTTGCGCGCAGAATTCTCGACAAATCGCATGATCTCTTTGTATTTCCTTGTGAATTTGCTTACTCCTCGATCGCCTCTTTCAGACATGATTAACCACAGCTGGTTTTGTAGTGCGGTCGTCAATCATGTCCGGACTCGTTCGAAATGGAAAATGTTATTTTGTAGCTCGTGCAAATCCATACAATGAAAAGTTTCTCTTCTTCCTCTCCCAGCATCGAGATCATGCCCTTTGTGCGTCTTCTTCGCGCAACTAACGATCAGCTTGAGTTCTCTAAAAGCGATCTCGCTCATTGTAGGCCGCTACTATGCCAAAAGTCAACCCATTATCGTTCCAGGAGCCGTTGCCATCCCACCCCCACCGCCTGTTCTTGCCGCTCCAGCGGTCTGCGTGACCCCGCCTTGTGGTATGCATCCTGGATTCTCTCAATACTACTTCAATCCAATAAGTTCGCTAAGTTGGACTAAAAGCATGACAGAAACGTCTTGATAAGTTCAAAAATTCACAACCTTCCCTTATTTAAACCAATCAGTGATCCTATAATTCCAGTGGCCTTCGCTCCTCCGCCTCCACCCCCACCACCCCCTGTAAGTCTAGGAAGCTCTTGAACAGGACTTCAAATTTTGGACATTATTGGCGCGTCAAACATGACGGCGAGAAGAAAGGAGAAATAGCTTGGGAACGCGCGATGGCATACAACGAGAAAAAAGCATTTGTTTTTCTTCTCGCTGTCACGCTTAACGTGCTAGCGTTCAAAATTTTAAGCCCTGTTTTTGAACCCAATTAATCCGAATCGTTTTAGCCTCCACCTCCACCACCTGTAAGCCGGCATAAGTTCTTCGAAGCCAGAGTTTCCAACGAGACTTCAAAGTTTAAAAATATAAATATAATAGTCATCATTTATTCTCGACGATGAGTTAGCTGATAAGTACTCGCTCGAGCTGTGCCTGGGGATTCACTAACAACTGGGAGCACTCGCAGTCACTCCTAGTGGAAGCTCTCTTTTTTCACTTTAATTGCAAGAAGAGAATTCCCACTGGGAGTGCTCTTAGCCGTTATTGTATCAGGGCACTGATGTCCCAAATGAATTGATCACCGACCACCAGTTCCAGGATGCACGAAACGTTTAGACCCTCCGAAAGAAAGTGTCCTATGAGAGCCTTCTTCCCGTCGGAAAGGTTCCGAGGGTTTCGCGGATCCGGGCCGGGCACAGTACACTGAGGAGTTCACTAATTATTATCAGTTTACTTATTGCCGAGATGTTCTGAATAGGACTATTTTTGAGAGGCCGCCTCAAAGGGCCGAAGTCGAGTTGTGCACTGCACCCGATCTTCTGCATTTGATATTTTTGGAAACTCTTCTTGTTCGAGCAAAGAATTGTTTCGGAGAATAATTCAGCGTATTTCAGCCACCACCTCCACGTAAGGACATACGAAGACTTATTATCGAATGAGCTGTTCCTTTGAATTCTCCCTTTCTTCATAACATTCTGACCACCTCAAAGAAAATCTTTACCTCAACTAATCGGGGAAAGGATTCTCGCTGAGCAACTCTTTTCTAATAACCTAGTCTTTTTCGAGATTGCGTAAGTGATTTTAAAAACAGATTTATGTCTTTGTCTTTGAAGCTCCCCCTGTCTTTCTGTTGGCTGCTCCTCGTAGGGTTTAACTTATTCAAACAAACAATTCAGCATCAATTTCAGCACCACCCCCTCCAGTTCTTCTTGCTCCCCCGCGTATGAAATTTTAATTTCCTCTAAATTTCTGGTTCAAATGAGACATTTCAGCTCCAGTCGTCTTCGCACCGCCACCTATGCCCGTCATGACCCCAATCATCGCTCACGCCCCGCCACCACCACGTATGTGTGTGTGTGTGTGTACTCATTAAAGCGATATGGATTCGGAGTGGCAATTAATCAAAGTAGTACCACAAAAATTTAGCGAGTATGCACATTTTGGGCCAACTAAAAAAGCAATAGCTTACCCAGAAAGTGTACAGAATAGGGATTTAGTAATAAAATGCTGGGTATCAAACTTTTCAGCTCCGAAAATTTATATGATGATAATTTTATAGGTTTTTCGGTACTATTTTTACTAATTGCCTTCTGAGTCCTCAGCGAAAACTATTGCCTCAGTAAATCGGGAATCAATCCCACATCGATGTGAACAGTCGCGGATTCCCCAGAATTTGTGAAGAGTCGGGTAAAAATCGAGAATTATTCGGCTATAAATCATGATAAACCTAGAGATCTATCAGGGCTTATGCCCGACTGATCCCCGATTTGTTGAGGAAAGGATTTTCGCTGAGTTATCCATTTTGCCAACAACTATGAAAACGTAATATTTCTCACGTAAAATGTTCAATTTCAGCTCCACCTCCCCCACCTCGTGAGTAGACGAAGATGATCTTCATGACATAGCCGATCATGAATTGATCCGCTGTGTCAGGATTTTATCAGAATTTGATTTTTTTCCAATTAAAATAGCTAATTTCAGCTCCACCACCCCCACGTGAGTTGGTCTTCATGTTGATGCGTTTTGCCAGAAAACTGAGGATTGATTTTCCCGATAAATAGTCGATTTCAGCACCCCCACCCCCCGTCTTCCTGGCTCCAGCAATCCCACCTCCGCCTATGGCCTTTGCAGGTACGAGTTTGTGTCCGAAGGAAACCCGTCGAGGACGAATTTCAGCCCCAGTCGCAGTTGCCGCTCCAGTCGCCGTGGCTAGACCGATCGCCTTCGCCGCCCCTGCACCTCTGCTCGCCGCCCCCGCGCCTCTGCTCGCTGCGCCTGCTCTGGCTGCCGCTGTAGACCTCAAATCACATCGATAGTAATCCGTAAACTTATTTTAGCCCGTCCCACCTGCCTATGGACCCCCGCCACCAGCATACGGCCCTGCTCCAGGACCTTACGGCCCAGGCCCAGAGGGACCTCACCCAGGATATGGACCAGGTAGCGATCTGTGTTCTTCTTGAACATACCGATGGTAACTTCTTTCAGGCCCAGCCCCCGGAGCAGGATACGCTCCAGGCGGTATGCCAGGATACGGCCCGGCTCCAGGCGGCATGCCAGGATATGGCCCAGCTCCAGGCGGCATGCCAGGATACGGCCCGGCTCCAGGCGGTATGCCAGGATATGGTCCGGCTCCAGGCGGCATGCCCGGATACGGCCCGGCTCCAGGCCCATCTTACGGACCAGCCTTCTCCCCATACGGCCGACCAGGATACGGAAGCATCAAGAACAAGAAGAAGAACTCAAGAAATTGATCTGAAAACCGAAGAATCTCACAATCGCCTGCGGTTTTTTCATCATCATCATACTCTACTTTATTCAAGTATGCCTCGTGACGTCATTTTCAAAAGTTTCTAATTTTTGAAGACGATGACCACACCCCCTTAACACATTACGGTCTTCTGCCATATTCTTGTGATTCGTGTGTGCATGTAGTCATGGTACTCAATGACTTTCTGCGCCCCAATCTCAATCTCCTCAAAATGGTGACACATAACGATAATTTATTTTTGTAAACCTTAACTGTATGACATTCTAAAAGTATTGTGATTTCGAACTTATTTCGAACCAACCCATCAACTACGCGGCATCTGAGTACTGATGCCACTAAGCGGAGAGTTTGTTATTTTGAGAGATGAATAAAATTTTGAAAATCCAATTGTTTACTATTTCAAATATGAAATTGCATCAAAGAAATTTTATCAGCAACATTCCCTTCAAATAGGTTCTTCGTTTTACTGCTGCCGGCCGAAATTACTCGCATTGGGCGAGGAAGACGAAAGATAAGAATCAAAGAAAGTGCAAAGCCCCGTGCTACTTGATGTCTCTGCTTACGATTTCATCATTTTACTAACTAACTAACGTCTTTGGTTTTAGTTAATGTTTTCGTCTTTCAGAGAAATAGCATGCCTAACTCAAACCCAGAAAGGCCACTATCAACAGATACTACAGAGGTCGTACCGGAACATCCTGAGCACTCAGATACTCCCGGTCAGGAGGACTCGAATGATGTCGTCCACGAAGGTTCTTGCCATTGCGGCAAGGTCAAATGGGTCATGAGAGCTCCGCGGGTTCTCCAGTGCGTGCAGTGCAAGTAGGCTCTTATATCTATTTTTAAAGGATAAATTGAACTATTTACTTTAGCTGTTCCATCTGCAAGAAGAAGAGTTTGATTCACTACATTGTGAAGCGAGAAAAGTTCACTCTCGTACAGGTTTGTGTTCCGCTAATTGCTATGACACATTTGTCCAGTCTAGGAGTAATCCTTTTGGTCTGAAGTGGGCAAATACGAAAGAGCGTAGTTTGAGATGCGAGTGCAGAGGAAAAAATGGCGCAAAGATTGATTTACTGGATAATTATTCCGAAAGAAAGGGATGGTTTTAGGGAGGCGACAAACTGAAAACATACACGTTCAATACTGGAGTGGCCCAGCATAGGTTCTGCAAGAAGTGCGGAGTCCAGAGCTTCTACATACCGAGGTCCAATCCGAATAGTATCTGTAGGAAAGGTTCAGTACTTAAAAACAAACAATGAATTGTAGCGGTCATGCCGAATTGTATTGACTCAAACACCGTGGACTCCATCGAATTATCCGACTTCGAAGGACAAAACTGGGACGAAGCGATCAAACTCAACCCACCTTCTTCCAATTAACAAATACTTTATTAACGGCAAAAATTGTAAAGAATTTCATCAAGTCTAATAAATATCTGTTTCAACCTCGCTTTGGTTGTTTGCTGGCTGTATCTGTTCGCCATTCTCTAGCATAATAGGGATTTCAATATGGTGGCTGACTTCCTGCTGCTTGCTACTCGGTTCTTGGTATGAAGCTCTGATATCGTACCCAGTAGGGTGATATTCTGGCATTCTGATGTCGTCGTACCTTCTGCTGAAAGACGGTGCGTAGTATGAATCGTAGTAATTTTCGATGAATTGGCGACGCTCAGGGAAAATCTGCCTGAAGTAAGGACGAGTAGCGCTCTTGTAGAATTCCGAGTCGTAATAGCTGGAGGGACGAGGGAAAGTGTTGAATCCGGAGGTAGTCTGAGAGAAACGAGTGTTGTCAGTGAAGAAGGATTGTCCGGTACGCTCGATAGGAACTTCAGTGACTCTAGAAGTTTGAGAAAGTGAAGATGGAGATCTTTCGTAGGCTTCATAGGTTCTGTTATGACTTTCAGTTGACGACGAATTATGGATTCTTTCAATAGGTACATTGGTGATTTTAGAAGCCTTTTCGACGTTGTCATAGGCGTGGTAATTGGATTGGGACAGTGGTGAAGGAGGTCTTTCCTGAGTTCGTTGGTATGCTTCAGAAGATGACCCATGCGTCCTTTTAAGTGGTATTTCAATGGACTTCGCTGTAATTTCAGCATCTTTTTGATAAGTCTCAGCAAATCTACTATTTCGTGCTTCGATTGGCACTTCTTGTGGTATGATTACGGAATTCCTTCGCTCATAGGTTTCTGTAGATGCTGTATGTTGGCGCTCAATAGGAATTTCAGTACGCGTAAGGTCTTCAGTTTCTCGATAAGCCGAATAACTTTTATTCATCTGTGGTTTTGCATACTCTTCAATGTTTCTCGAATATGCTTCGGTAAAATTGCATTGTTGGCGCTCTACTGGAATTTCCGCTTTAGTCAAGTCCTCAGTTTCTCGATAAGCAGAATAACTTTTATTCATGGCTGGCTTTGGAGCGACTTCAATGTTTCTCGAATATGCTTCAGTGAATTCCTTATTTCTTCTTTCGTTCAGAATAGTGTTGATTTTCGCAGGTTGGACTGTGCTATCATACGGACTATAGTCTCTTTCAAGAGCTGGAGAGATTACATCAATCCCAGAAAACCTCGGGTAGTTCTCCGTGTAGTCAGAGCTTCTGTATGCGCTATAACTTCTGTCTTTCGTTGGTGGCGATAATTTTGGCGGCTCTCTATTTTGAGCATCTTCCAACTCTCTGATAGCATTGTCGATCGGTCTGGTTTGGGGTGGCGACAAAGGTGGAAGAAAGCTGGGTGGAGGTGAGATATCCCTGATATTGTAGGACTTTCTTCTAAACTTCTTTTCAGAGCTATCACCAATCTTCGACTTTTTGATTTCCATGTCGTAGATCTCGTCTTCTTCCTCTGTCGAGCTCTTCTGGACCTCGTGATGATCTTCGGATTCGATCGTTAAGTTCTGAGAGACTCTTGGAGCTTCGAAGATCGGCGTATTTTCGGTTACTTTTTCGCGATGTTCCGAAGTCATGGAGGATCTTCTAACTTCAGAAGAAGACTTGGCTGGTTCGAAAATTAATGGAAGTGCCTTCTCGGGGATGAGAGGCTCAGCGATCATAGGGGTTTCCAACCTCTTTCTGGTTTCAGCAATGATTCGGCTGATTTCAGAAGAATTCGTTAAAGTGTCATTTTGCTCGTGCTGCTTCTTTTCCGCTCCCTCGGTGGCGATTTTGTGCAGTTGTTCCTTGTGTAGCTGGAATTAAATATGTTGATGTTTGATGCTTTTTCCAAGAGTAAGTATAAACCTTGTCGATCTCGCTCCTCAGAGCCATCTTCGCAGCCTCGACTTCCTCTTGGATTCCGGACTTGGACAGACCGACATCTTCTTTCTTCTGAAAATTTCGGAATTGAATCTGAGTCTTGACACTTCTTGACGATGAAAATTCGAACGTCATAAAGTATTTTTAGAGATTTAACAGGGGGTGAGAGTATGGTTGAAATAACACGGGAATAGACACTTTCATATTATCTCCAACATTCTATCATTTAGAAGCTGCCCAAAACTATGACTTCGATAATTGTAACTCTTAACCGTGATATAGTTTCGTTTCGGAAAAGGAAACTTACAAATTTTTCCTTGTACATTTTCGTTCGTTTCTCGCTCTGGATCCTTTCAGCTCGCAATTTCTCGATCATATCATCGATGGCTTTGATCGTCTCTTCGTGGCTCATCATCTAAAGAAAATCGATGAACAGAGGATTTTTTGAAGCAACTTATCGGTTCCTGAGGAGTATCTTCGGGTTGATCCATGTTTCAGCAGAAAAATAGTAAAATCGTACAAACGTGCAAAACGGGAAAAATCGATCAGCTTTATTGATACTTTGCTATATTCAGTCGCCCTTTTGCCATGTCAATGCCAAGGGGGAACAAACGCTTTTTATCAGTTGATTTGCAAATATTGGAAATAAGAGTGTGATGAGATAATAATGCAATATAGTGGGAGAATTTATTCACAATAAAGTAATCGGGAAACAAAACACAAGTTTATTAGCCCTTAATCTTGTTCCAAGCTCTTCTTATAAAGCCAGGTCGCTTCGTCGTGGTCCAGTAAGCCGTCGCCTTGATTTTATTCCCACTGCCTCCGTTGATATGAATGTGGATCTCTTGTTTCGGAGGCTTTTGCTTCTTCTTATGTCCTCCTGTAATAATACTTTTGAGAAAAACGGAGACGGCAACCCTAATAAGGACGATCGTCAAAGACTTCTTGCGATCTACACTCGCTTATTTTTTCGTCAAACGAAGATGCTCCCTAGGTCTAAACGAAGATCGGCTTACCAGCAATCTTTCCAATTCCACCAAGCATACTGCCGAATAAGGACCGCTGCGTGGTCGTGTAGTACCAGGGAGGCGTCGTCGTGGCCCACCAAGGAACTGTGGTCATATCCATGTCATCGGCCGCCAAAATTGAAGAAGAAGTGGTTGTCGTGAAGTTTTCAGGAATTAGAGCTGTTTCTTCGGGATCCTTCCCGATGTTAAGCTCGTCCATTTTTACCTGGAAAGGTCGACTTTCATCTGAAAACTTGAACATGCTTACCTCAATAAGTTGGAGGAATTTAGATAGTTTTTCAAGTTCCTCAGGCTTAAGCTTCTTTAGAAAGGAAGATATGACATTTTTCCTTTCATCAGGACGAATTGTGTAGAATGACATTTTCGACAAGAACTTCTTGTAAGTATCGACGGTTTTATTCACCTAAAATGTAATATTATTTTTAAAGAGACATTAGCACTAGTGACTTACATTTTTGTCCATCGACGCGTCAGTTTGCTGATGCGTAATCCAATCGATTAGTTTGAAGTAATTCTCTAAGCGGGTTTGGACCGCTACCTTAAATTTATTATTTAATTTTTAAAATAGGCTTTATATTTAACCTTACCCATCTCAAAGATTCCTCGACAAAGTCCAATTCCGAGCCGTGTACTTTCTCATATTTCTTATTGATGGCCTCATGAAGATCTTCTAACCTATCATCAGAGTTACTATTGTTGTTGCTTGAAGATGGGGAGAATATAGACTCGATTGCGGTCTAATTTAAATATTTGTATTCAAAGTTAAAAAAAAACATACCTTCTGATATACTTCAGTCTCATTAATAGGTAAGGTAAATTCTTTACTTAGAAAGGAGGCTAATTTTAAAAACCGACTATTTAACGCTGAATTGAAGTTAGTGAATCGATAATTTCTGTAATTACTCACTTTTATCGATTAAATCAGTAACACTATCAGCGTAAATACGATTTAGTTGAAGTAGAAGAAATATAAGACTTAAGAGATGGCTCATAATATAAATGATAGCTTTAGAAAACCAATACTCTTACAAGAACAAACTGTGTGCATCAATTTATAGTCGAAGTGTAATCTAAGTTAGTGAAAGTTGGTCTTTTTAGTCATATCAATCATTTCGTCAACTATCAGAGAACGATAACTTTCATTTCGTGACACTGCGTGACGTCAAAATGACTACACAGTTTCAGTAAAACGTCAGTGAATCAAGTACTATTTTGAAATATTTATTACTTTAAAGGAAAACAGATTAATCGTCATCCGAATCGTTCGCTTCATCGGTTTCGTTATTTTCCGGGACGATCTCAGGCTCTCCTGTAACATTCCCCTCGAACTTCCCGTTTTGCATTTGACTAATCGAGATGTCGCCGTTCATCGACAATTTCAGACCGTTATTTTCAGCGCGTTCCTGAAATATAAAATCTGCCGGGAAAAACCCTTACCAACCCTTAAAATGCTACCTGAATTTCCTTGGTCAAATCGTCAAACTGCTTCTTGTCTTCTGGGGTTAGTTTGTCCAGGATCTCATGAGTCATTTTCAATCGAGCTTCCTTGTTGGCGTAGAAGAATTTCGTTGATAGGAACAGATCTTTCAGCTGGTAAATCGCATCGCGAAGCTGAAATTTCAAATCTTCCCAAAATTCATAAGAAAGTTCAAAATACCGTAGGACGAATATCTGTTTCGTTAAGTCGTTTCTGAGTCCAATCGGTAAAGTCCATGATCGTTGCGAACATCATCGAGAACATACCCTGAACAAATAATAACACTATTGATTTTTGGAAAATCGATATTTTTACAAACCATAACTGAATCCAATCCTTCGTCTGTTAGGTTCGCATGTTCCGGGAACATTTTAACGGCCTCCTTGATTTTGGTTTCAAATTCTTTCAGACGGTCCCGTTTACTCAGAGACGTATTCAGCATCATGTGCCCAATCTGAAAACTTATTTTTATGAAGAATTAAAATATATGTCATTACCTCCAAGTATTTTTCCAAGACTCCTTTCGGCATTTCCTCCGTGAGATTCGCCGGAATTTCTGCGATTGCGTCGTAAATATCTATCGCTGAAATATGCAAGTGATTATTCTTATGAGATAGAGAAAAATTTGCCTGATTTGCTGGACCCTGATACAGGCGCTCCAAAAACCATAGAAATCAAGCCGAAAATCAATAAATAGAACATTTCTATCTAGATTTTGAAGAATTGAATGTTTCGAGGCAAATTCAGTATGAAATTGTTTGTTTTCGGTTTTATAGGCCCATTTTTAATCGTTGACTCAAAATGAGCAAAGATAAAGATTTTCGGGAGAGAAAATAACTTTTCTCTATTCATCTCGATTTTCGTAACTCTTGTTTCCGCGTCGAGTTTTGTACCGGTCCAGTCATCGCGGTTGCTGTAATTATATGGTCTGTTCACTGGTGTGGGGGAGATTTTCCACATCTCTTATTTTGGCAGACTATTTTCCCGATACTTTCGAAACCTGCGCAAAAACTGCCAGACCATGACCATAACATCATCAGCAAATTGATTCGTCAATATTCGAGATTTTCGGAAACAAAATCGATAGGTTCCAACGATTTTCATAAGAAAAGTGATTTTAAAAAACATTCTCCTTGGATCTCTGGCGATTCGTAAAATTTACAAATATTTTTGTTATTGGAATATTTTATTCATCAAAAACGCATGATATTCACAACAAAGTATAATACTTTAAATTTCAATGCTACGTCGCCCTAGTGTGACTGTCTATAAACGCTTCCAATTGTTGGGCCTCTTCCTTCGTGGAAACGACACTCAATTTCGAACTCGTTCTATCTTTCACTGGGTGATTATTGTGATGTTTCTCTAAAATAGTCTATTTACCCGCCAAATAGCTTATGATTCAGTACCTTGACCCCTACTACTCATGGGCATCGAGTCGTCCGTCTTCTCATCTACCTTCTCCTCGTCATCCAGCAACTTCAAGCCTTTAGCCCAATAGATCACCCAAATATCTGAGAGCAAAGAGAACATTCTCAGACAGCCATAGATAACGTGCAATCTGAAGAAGGAACTTAAATTTTTATTTATTTTTAACTAACCGAACTCGCAATTCATCAGTATTATAAAGGGCACAAGCTCCTGTAGTTTTGCAGGTCTTCTGCCAAAGCAAGCAACTCATATCGATAATCTTCCCCCAGAGGACGGGCGATGGTAGCGTCGCTAAAAGTCAACTTTCTTTCAGATCTCCGAAAACTTTTACCAACCCAACAGACTGACGAGGAACCCGTTGAATCCCAAAGATATGCTACGATGTTCCGGTGGGACCGCCCTAAAGAATTGTCTAAAACCTATGATCTTTCTACCAGATCAACCTCAGCACAATAAGCATTCCAGGGACCACAGACAATCCTCCGAAAACCGCGCCGATAGATTGGAACACAAAGAACCATTTGAAGTTCTTCTCGCATTTTTCTGGAGTTCGTCACTTTTTCTTGATTTCTTTTTCTAGCGATACCGATTTTGCAGTATTTCCTGCTGACGTCGCTGTAGGTCGAGTTTGAGCAGAAACAATCGGTGAACGTGAGCTGTTCTTGCTTCTTGTCCTCGGAGAAGATCGAGAAATTCGCGCCGGTGATCGGGCAACCCGCTTGGCAGGGTGAGTAGAAGACTTGGCCCCTGAAATTCGATTTTCAGATTTGATCCGCAACATTTTCTCAGCTTACTCTCGATTGCACACCGGGTACATAGGCATGGCGTCGCACTTACAGTCCTGACGACAGGATGTGTAGGTGTAGTTGTTCCTCCTGAAAATCGCGAACGGATACTGAAGAAAAGGGTTTCCAAGAGACTCACATGCCCTGATCCGCAATCGTCCCGATCACAGACTTGCATCCGACAAGCCCATTCGTGAAAGAGAGCAAAGCCGCCATCAACGAACAGCAGGCCACCCAGGTAGCGGCCTTCCTGCCTTGCAAGCGGAACTTCTTCATGGAAATACTGCCAATCATCACTCCGCAAGCGAAGCCACCAATTCCAGTTCCTGCCAGATATCTCTGGATCTGGAACTGAGGAAAGCCGAACTGAATCTCCAGGTACTTGCCAATGAAGACGAAAAAGCTAAAACCACTTGGTAGGCCAAAGAAATTTTTGACACCGATTTACCCCTTGAAGGCCAGCACGTCAACGATACGTCCGCACATCGCACCGACGAAGATCGGGTTCTTGAAGAGGTTTTTGACTGTTGAAGCGAATTCTGAAAAGTTTTTGTGAGTATCAAGAATATTAGTCCATAAGTCTCTATTTTTAAGAGCGGTCCTCCAACGTCCTTGAACGCAGTAGCGATCAACATACCATACACCTTCTCTCCAAACGTCTCCGGCATGTACCCTTTGCCAGACTCGTCTTTCTTGATGTGTCTGTCGACCAGGTTCAGTCTGCCTTTTGACTTTTTCTTGGCCGGGGCACTAAAAAATCAGTAAAAATCAAACAATCGTGAAAAGCTATAAACCCAGTTCCGTTCTGCTGAACGAGTTCTTCATCCTCTGGAGCGTTGCCGGCGTCAAAAGAGTCTGACGGAAACAGGGCCAAACCCAGGGATGGGAAGAAAAGGAGGGCTCTAAATATTACTTTTTTTTAAAATAGTTATTGATAACGTTGTCACGTCTTGAATTACTAAATATATCTTGAATAAATGCTACATTATTTCGCTACTTTCTTGTTTCTTTAAATTCTTACCCGAACACCAAGAAGCCAAGCCACCAACACCCAATCCACATGGGGTCAATTGGAGAGAGACCTGGCGGTGGATTGAAATTGTAGTAGACCTTGTTCAGCTGAGCGCCTATGAGCAACCCTAGAACTGGGCCGAGGATCTTACAGAAGAACATCATTGCTGAATTCAGACAAGTATTTATGGAACTTTATTCCGAGCTTACCGAAGTACAGAGGCAGATTGTTCTTCTTGACATTGTCATCGATCAAGGGTAGTCCCAGTGAGAAGGGCATTGTTCTAATTTAGAAAAGGTTATTTCCTCAGGCTGAAGATAACTACCTCCCTACTCCCAGCACTAGCAGTCCACAGAAGATCATCATGAATGGGCCCATACTGGTGTCCTCTCGCTGGCATTCAAGTGCGTTTTGCTAATGTTAAGGATGACTTCGAATTTCTATCTAAAGCTGATCTACCTCCGTCCTCAAATTGTTCAGGACTGGATGACAAAAGGAGTAAGGAAGCGAAGTTAAAGTTCTGACTGAGCTAATCTCTACTGCAGTTATTGGGAACTCTTGAGCGATTCTGCTCTCGATTTCCTTACAAACGGGCATCCGTTCTTTGAAGTAATTGCAGTAGTACTGGTATTTCAGATACAGATCATCCTCCTCTGAGCCTATCTGAATTTTTTATTTACCATTTTATTCAGGGCTGCGAATTTTCGACCCGCATGAAAGTGGGGATATCGTAAAGTTGGGGAACCACTTTTTAGGGCATTCTGGGCCAGAAGTTTCAGAGTAGTCATATTTAGGCTAGAACCGAATGCAAATGTGAAAAAATTCGGTTTTGGCCTCGGTCTTATTTTTGGGCTCTCGAGAGATTGCGAACTTACCATCAGGGTTGTGCTAATCGTACCCAATTTTCGACAATTCTTGGATGTTGATCTTTCTATCTCTTCGCTGGTCAAAAAACTTGCTCAACTTGCCTGACCTAGCGAGCTTTCTCCTATCACTCTCTCTCTCTCTCTCTCTCTTTATTCTATTGTTCCTTCGCCATCTCTCGATAAAGAGATGATCTCCCTCTCTACCATGCCTCCAAATTTTTTTCTTTTTCATGGACAAGGTAGAACACGACTGCCTTGGGTATTTTTGTCTAACTTTAAATGAAATAAATTCTCCAAAAATTCGACTATGGGCTCAAGTCAACTTGCATGGACTAAAATAGTGCAACACTCCCTAGAACCCTGAGGAAGCTATCAGCAAATCGGGTTTCCGGGTCTGCATAAGGGCTGGAAATTTCAACCTCAAAAATGCCTGCAGAATGCCCGCATTTTTGCATGAACGAGATAGCGTTTCTTTTCAAAAGAGAAAAAGAGCATTCCTCTGTTCTTTCTCTTGATAAGACACCCTAACTCTCCTGATTTTATTACAACTACTTTTATAATATAGATGGTATTTCTTACGTAAGATCCATTGATAGCGTTCCTCTTGTCCACTGCCCTGATCATCGTGGCGAACCATTGTTCCTTCAGTCGGAGATCAGTGACGTTGTCACGGAGGTATCTGAAGTATCATTTTTGGGACTAAATGGTATATTTTTGGTACCCTTACCGGTCTACTTCGTAAGATAGAGTATTTGGTATGTAGCTTTCGTTGATGTGGAACTTCTCAACTGGAAACAGAAAATTCGAAGAGGCAATCAAGAAGTTAGCGACTGCAATTAGCATAGATCCCACGCCGATCCATCGAGCGCGATTTCCCTGAATTTATCGTTCTATTGCTAATTCACGCTGCCTTAAATTACCTTTCCGCCAAAATAACTCGTGAAAATGACTAATGGAATGTAAGCGAAGTCGCCTGCAGATACCATCGTCCCACTTAGCCTCGAAGGTATTTGAAATTGCTTCTCGATATAGACGACGGCGCTGAAATTAGCATATTTTGAAACTATTTGCTAATTTTCTGATTTTATCATAGACCTTTGAGCTCGTTTCCGGCGTGGGTAGATTAGTCTATTTGTAACTTTCGTTATCACTGTCTAACCCGAATGTTTGTGACTTTTGTGGTGTCGCTTGTAAATGCGAATCAATATGCATTTAGAATTGTCTTGATCAAAGTATCAAAACTTTTATCATGTAAACTTGATTATTTTGAAGCGCGATAAAACTTGTAACTACTTAAATAAAAGGAATATCTATGTTTGATCATACTATGTTTTCGCAGCGATAAGTCATAATTTTGGCGGGTTATCATTCTTTTTCGGAATGCGAGCCTCAAGGTTTTATGTTTAAACAATAGCCATCAATTTCAAAGGAGCTCCCTAACTCGTAAAATCAATAATATGACTTCCTTTGATATTAAACGATTTGATAAAGGAGACATTTCAGAAGTCTATCGCTTCTGGAGTTTTTAAGTGAGAAAATATTTAAACGGCCGGTTTATTTTTACCTGGTCATGTAAAATCCTCCAATAGACTCGAGAAAATACACAAGCCCAAAAACGATGAAGAATAATTGGACCTGAAAAGTTAAATAAGGATTTCTTAGATCTTAATATTCATGGTTTAAGGTCAGATATCATTCATCTGACGCAAAAATTTAGCGATAAGCCAAATATTTGAGTATGCAAATACCGAACCGGACTTGGTGGTTGTAAATTTGCACTGCAGAATGAAATTTCATATTTAAATCATAACGTGAATAACCCTACCTTATTCACCATCTTGACTAGATATTTAGATCATACAGATCTGAACCCAAAATGATATCAACTCCTCAGCCGCTCGGGCTTTATGAAATCCGAAAAATCGAAGGAGAAATTAAATTCACTAAACTAGATTCCAGGTGACGATTCTGAAATCAACTAATAAAGAAAAATGACAAATGAATATGATAATTTATGGAATACTATTATGAGAAAACATGCTCTTGCAAATAAGTTGAGTGACGGCGAAAACTAATGAGGGCACAATGCATGTCGCTCTATGTCTTATCTATTTGTTACTTTCTTTCGCTCCATATTTTTGCCGAGTGATATTTTATTTTTCTGCTTCTTTTTCCCATTTAGATACCATATCAAATGCACCCCCTTGTCTTTGTGCTAGGAATGATATCAATTCGGGTCTTTGTCCAGTAATAAAATCTCAAGCACCGGCGCACAATAAAAAAGATTCATTACCTGTCTACCGAATTTCATGAATTATTGAAGAAGCAAAAAATCGGTGGAGGAAGTGTACTTCACGAAGGCAGGAAAAGTTGCTGATGGTCCATTCACGGCTGTGCCAATAAGTACGGAGTGGTTTCCGTTCATCTTACAAGTGATACTATTTCAACTGGAGTCATGCCTTGGGATGAGGTCGGCATCAGCGGCCATCTGAAGGAGCCTCGCGACAACCTCATCATCATTTATCCGGACAGCAGTTTGCCGTGGACGGTCAACGAGTCGGAGATAGTTCCCGGCCCGAGCCACCGACCGCTGCCCATTCATCTCCCATTGGCGGACCAGACGACGTATCGACTCAAGAGGTGCTTCTTGTTTGGACTCTTTTTTTTTTGACATAACCCCAGCGATATACAAAAATTACTTCTATTTAAAATGTAAAAAAACGACGGAAAATTTCAAGGGGACAATATCATAAAAGGAAGTGAAGGTGGTGAATCTGGCGGGCTGAACACGGACGGTACCTCGTCGAAAGATGGCTCTCAAATTGACTCTCCACCTCCAATGGACGATGAGACCCCGACGACGAACCTCGACGCTGTCTCGCCCCTGTCCCTGCTGATCTCATGCGCGCTCACTCTGGCTACCGCTCGCTTCTTCATTCTCTAAACACCAGGCAAAGATTAATGGGATATTAGAAAGTTTATAGTTTATGCAGCTTTTTCCATCACTTTTATCTCAAAATTGAAAAATCACATTAAACTAGCCTTCAACATCAATTACGTGCATTTTGATTAAATAAGTTTTTCCAGGACTAACGATGATGGAATACGAAAGTCACTTTGGACACGAGAAGTATCGGGTACTGAAAACCAACCGACAGCTCCAACTCATCCCCCCTCCTCAATTAATTCCCATTAACAGGACGAATACAACTCGCCTGACTCGATAAATGATCGCGAAAATGCACTAGTTATGAAGTTTGTAAATACAGAAGGAAAACGATTTTTAAAAATTTATTCTCGTAACGTTCTGACTACAAACACCCGTAATTTCGCAGATCGTGTCGAGGTAGTTGACGACTTTGGTGAATCTGCAAAGGATTATTTTTCTACACGAAAAATTTTCAAGCCCACCTCCCAAGCATATTCGCAGGACATCCTCGCGTGCCGAACGAAGTGATTGCGACTAGTGTGGCTCTACCTTCGGAGTCTCGCTGCTCCATACCAGCCCCGGAATCTCCCTGAATCCAACTTCTTTGTCAAGGTTGAAGGTAGAAATTACATGACAAGTCCTCGGAGCAAAGTAGTCCCTGGTATTTGTCGATGTTGCGCAGAGAATATCATCAGCGTCAACAGGGAGCTGAAAGTTAGCATATTAGCATGCATTATGAAAATGGGGAAAATTTACGTTATCAGTAACCGGCCGCTTGCATTTGTGATCAACGATCATGGGGATTTCATGAATCAAAGGACTAGACTCGTTGAAAATATAGCTGCGACCCCAGCCTAAAGGGCAATCAATAAGAATGGGTGGGGTGAACGAATAAAAAATTGCAAGTACCCGGCACAAGTAGTCGATTTTTCATTCTCATATCATACGTTGGCAGACAGATTGGTTGCACTAACTCGGTGAACCGTATGCTAAAATTGCAAAGAGGGTTGGTCAATTAGCAAAGAATTTTAGTACGGCTTTTCCAACTCGATGAGCGCCCAATCGTGACCGTTTGTGCACCGTTTACGCGCAAATTCTCCGTCTAGCATAATTGAGCGTATCTAAAAAATAATGCATGCTAGTTTTTTTCTTTTAAAATGCGTTAATTTTAGATTTTTTTGCTAAGATCTAACGAACCTTAGCATACTTGACGTCAGCTTTCTTGCACTCCTTGTGGTTGGGTAGATATGTGGTGTGTCCCCGAATACATCTGCCTCCGTAGGCTACAATTCTCGACTCTCTAATCTCGCTAATCTTCCGATAGACGATCGCACTAAAATTAGACAGCTCTGCAACAATTCAACCAGACTCAACGTCGATATATTAGATTATCAGTGAGGCAAATTCTTTTCGCAAAGATCGAGGACAAGCGGGCGGGACTTAATGCACAGACAGTTGCTGTATGACGGAGGACGAAGGGTGTTTCAAAAATTGGTGGAGTATCCCCTAAGTTAAGCCCTCCGTCATTTAGTGAAATGTCCTCCGTCCTCCGCCATATAGCTGTTGCCTAATGCACAACACATGTGCTGTGCATTAAGCTTCGCCCACTTTTCCTCAACCCCTGCGAAAAAATGATGTCTCGCCGACAATCTGCTGCCAACTGAGCTAACAAGGATACCTGCAAGGAGCCTCTCCCCCGAAACTTGACATCGTCATTTTCAGGAACCCGTGGGCTACGGTCAGAATATGATACGGCGAAATTATCGACCCGCCAAGCCTATTGACTACACCCTGAAATATAGACAAGTTGTTCAAATGATGAAATAGAAATATTGCTATTGTTCCACTTTTAAAGAAATCAGACAATAGAGAAAATGATCAAGCAATCGAATAGCATTAATATATTGATTGGTTAAGGTAAGTTTGCTTACATCTAACAAGACTGAAACGGCCCAGGGATATTCTGTCCGGTTGGTTTCCCTTTGAAATCCACAGAAACTCTGGATCTCGCTGTTGATTTTTGGGTGTAGTTTAGTGAAATCTCGGACTAAAAATCAAAATGGCATGCTATTATAAAGATGGAAGATGCTATTTTCTGGATGACCAAAGATTCGAAACATATCGGCCACAGTTGATTAAACCTACATGGAGGACCGATGACTACTGGACGGAACGGCTTGGGTTTAAATGGCGATGAAAAAGTTATGAATAATGACAGAATAAATAGCTTAACGATAGAGATCATGTTTGAAATTGGGGAATTTGAAGAAAACTCGTGTCCTTGACGTTGTTGTATTTAAAAGGAAGGCATGACTTGACGAAAGCGAGTCTTATATTTGAATTGTCTAATTACACACAGCAAAGGGTAGCCACAATCAGTCAAATAGTCTATCAGTTTATCAACGACCGCCTTTCTAGTCGATAATTTTCCCACGGGGTTAGCGAAAAAGTTTCCTCCCCAAACTTACCTTTCAATCTCTCGACATGGCAAAGGTCAAACGATTTCTAATACATCCTAAGACCATGATTATACCAGTCATACCATACTTTTGCGAAGGAACCCACCTTTTTAAACAACATAAGCCTCTTTGACTTTTTCTCCTCATAAAAGGAACATTTTTGATCGAACTAACCCCGAGATTAGCTATTTTTACAGTGCATGAATCAACAATGTACGCTAAAATATTCAATGCCTTTAGGTTACAAGATTATAAGAACACTACGTTGATTGTGGCGGTAGGTAGTAAATTAGCCACGCATGGGTATTAGCCTACTTATTTCGCTATTACACTTGTTTTGTTGCATTCCGTTTGTTCGAGTACTCTTCAAAGTGTTCAAGACATTTTATCAAAGGTAAAAGAAAACGATAATATTTACATAAAGTCGTACTATTTTGAAAAATAAAACTATTTTTACTAATTTTGGACTAATTCAGGGCTGTCTCGGTAACTATGTCCTTGGGTTTTAGAAGATTTGACTTTTTAGCCAGAAAAATCAACTTTTCTCGCAGATAGCATGTCATCAATTTCCTAGTGCTAGTATTGCAGAGGACGTAAATTATGAAGTTATTCAGAGTTGAGGAGTACCTCCGAATAAAACCAACTATTTCCCGTATTTCTTGCGGAAGGCGCTTGACTTCCTGAAAATTCATTATTTTCTAAAAATTGGGCAATCTGGAAAAACAAGGCGACAAGACATACAAAATAGTATCGGGTAGGGTAGGGGAAATGCCTTGTATGTTTCTTTTTCCAGTACTATTTAATTGTCTTGTTTTTTCAGGTTGCCGAAAATCGTTATTTCAATACTTTATGCCCTATAATCATGAATGATTCTATTAGATCAGGAAGATTTGACTTTATCCAAAGAAAAATTGAAGCATGCCTGATAAGTAAACATTCATCAGAAATAAAACCCCATGTGAAAGATGGATCGTTTAAAAATAAATTACATTGTTACCGATCAAAAACCGAAGCATTTCTAAATTAAGAGGAAAAAACTAACCTCTGAAAAGGTGTAAGTGATCAGAGATCCTGTACTTGCCGCTGCCATTAGCGCGGAAATCGTGAAAGCGTTCAGAATGATCGCTTTCTGTTTGTATCTTCGATTTCTGCACCAGATTTGACCTTAAATCAACTTTTTGTTTTTTTTTTATAGAGTTAAACATACTATTTTCCCCAATATGCCCCACTGAAGTGTTCATGGATTTACGTTTCCTATGAGAAATGGTGATAACTATAGCGTTGCCAATTAAAGTTACGTAAGGTAATCCGACTTCCATTGCGAAACCATAGTTGAAGATCTAAAAATAAATAAATGTTGACTAAAAGACGGAACAACGAAAAGTCTGCTCCAATGCTAAATATAAATGACACTTCTTTTCATTAATTAATGAAGAAAAAACGAATTTTATTTAAATTTCGAAATAGAGTAGGTTTCAGCGTGAGCATTTTTTAAAGTCTACCCAATGTGAATCACAAGTCACTTCGAATAGTAAATAACTTCGAACAAAATATAAATAGCATCCGTGAGGATACCCTCCAGCACAGCAGAAGGTTGCATTCATCTAAAATTCCTTCCGATATCTTATTTTTCAACTAGACTTACCCAAGCTAAGAAGATATAGTATTTGAGATATTTTTCTTCGAAATACTTCAAGAATCTATGATGGTTCAGAATCATGGCACGGTGTATGCATAGTACCAGGCATAGACTATATCGGAAGGTGAAGGGAATCTGGTCCAGTAAAGATGACACAGGCCCGAACCAAGTCTCATAAATCCCTAATTAGAGTAATTAAATGGATAATCAAATTAACTAAGTAAGTAACTAGGGTAATTAACTCACAAAGAATATCGTCCCCAACCCAGATAGGTAGTTCGATGACGATAATTTGGGCTACGTTCAAGAGTAATTCAGCTGCCACCATATTGTAGATGTATGATTTCGCTTTAAATTCTACAAGAGTCAGTTGGGCAATTAAATAATAAAATTGCTTACCTGCACTCTTCTTATTGATAATAATCAATAATATGATATTTGTGAAAAAGCTAACTAAATGCACCGAATTTGTCAGGATTAATACGATGATTTCACGCATTTCAAATTTTGAAGCCTAAATGTTTGCGATAATTTTTAAAAGTCGAAAATCCGCAAAATTTCAGACATGTATAATAATTTGGATACATTTCACGAGAAAGATCAAATCTAAGCTATGGTTAAATTAAAAGGGCAAGTTAAGGTAATCTGACATTTAGTTTTACAAAAAATAAGTATTTAGATTTAGGTAAATACAAAATAGATGCCTAAAATCTCGCGTCCGTTTCGCTACATTTTCATTAACACGCTAACGCGCTGGCATTAATGAAATTGCACCAAAAACGTCTGTCGCACAACGCTTATTTGCCTGGAATCTTGGAATGATTTAACAGACAAAACGTATAATAAAATACAATTCAGCATGTCTACTTACTTTGCAAGTGGACTTCCTTATAATTTAATCGGAATCTTTAGACTTTAGTCAATTTATATTTAGGAAAGTTGTATCCATTAAATCACATGTATTACATGCATCATCCAAATTGTGACATTTATAATTAAAAACAAGCAAATTAGATCTTGTTACTTTGATTTTAAGACATTAAAATATGGATTGTAAATTTTTTATTTTTATGCATGTTCCGGAAATAAGCTATGTTTAGTCATCCCATTCAAATCAAATAGGGTCAGTCAAGTATGCAAAAGTGAACGGTCGGAATAATACAAGTGAAGATTTAGCTTTGTATATATATATAAGAATAGGCGTTTCAGATATACCGGTTTTCATATCCATTTCGAATATGACTATATCCGGAGAATAAACTTGGGCTATGATTCCAATTTATTCTATATCTGTTAATTTTCTATTTATTATATTATCTTCTAAATATTGTGCAGGACAATATTTACCTTGGGTTTGTATGGGATAATCTATCTATTATGTTAAGCATTTCTAGAGTTACTACCCGTCATTTCAATATGGCTTACCCTCGGCACATTCAGGTTACCCTATGCCGGACCAAAGCCAAGTTTATCAGCCCCAAATGCAATATATGCCCCAGGTATATCATTTTAAGGTTCATAATACAATGAAAGGACGAAATGAGACTTATTGTTAACTAGTTATACATTTAAATGTTTTGAAACATTTCATTCCAGGAGACCTATCAACCCCAGCAACCATCAATATTGAACTTAATCGATACTATAGCGCATATCGTTAATTCCTCTATAGGGAAATCCCCACCTAACTTGCAAAATATGCCAATTGTTGATGCTAAAATGTCGCCAATTATGGGCGATAATAAAATAACCCCTGATTTAACCAGCTTCAAGGGCGACTGGAATAACATGCAGCCTCCGGTAATTCTTAGGATTGTTTTAAAATAAACTTAAACTTTAGGAGCCCCAAATGATTCTTCCTGAAATGAAACAGCTACCGATCTTGGAGAATCTCGATGAAGCAGAAAGTAGCAGCAAACTTGAAAGTCCATATCCGGGTTTTCTGCCGAATTTGAATCAAAATTTGGAAGATAGAAATTTCGATCCAGGTCTCCTTTGAACTGTACCATTTTTTAAAGATTTGTTTCAGATAAATTCTTCAACGAAAAATTTTCACAAAAGGACTATCAGGGGCTAACAAATTTGATAAACTCCTTACCAAGTAGTAGGAGGTTTAAACTTATTACAAAATTTCAAAAATTAAGGTCATCCCCTATTGTTTCGAGTAGGCGATCTATTAAATTATGGTCCGAAGAGTAATTTCAAACAAGATGAATCGGTGTATGATATGAAAAACATCAAGGGTTTTCCAATAATTAAGGTTAAAATTTTGAAGAAAATTTGATTGAATAGATATATTTTAGGACATAGAGACTTTCCCTTCACCTGGAAATATTAGTATCAATTCTGATAAAGGTTATGATGATAATACCCTACTTGGTCTGATTTCTAGTGGTAGATGGAAAACAATTGATTGGAGAAGGAAGCTTCTTGGTTTAGGTATTTTTTCAATTTAATTGTTTGATATCACGAATTTTAGATGAAATCCCTACCGCTAGTGAAGGCAATGCGTTAGCTCAGTTATTTGGAAAACAATCTTAAAAAATATTTATTTTCATTGTAAAACATTAAGAAAATGACTCTTTACCTGAAATTGACAATAAAAGCATTGAAGTTTAATGAAAGTGAACGAGTTTTTGAAAGAAATAACTTAGATAATAATAATAATAAAATGCGAGATCAATAGAAATTATCACTGGTCGAGTCGCCACGCGTAAAACGAATATCACGAATGAGGAAGGGGCCACCGGGTTTTTCCTGAGTTTAGCGGTATATCATCATCGATTTTTGGTTTTTTTTTTTGTAAATTACTAATTTTGAAATATTGATTTTACCTTCATATCAATAAGAAACCTCTCATTGATTTCCATACCAGAAGCGTAAATGTCTACACGAATTAGTTGGCCTCCGGAACTAAATTTTAGAGCTTGAACAAGACCGAATAGTTTAACGCGAAGATTAATATTTGTTTCATTCATTAAGATTTATGAAAGTTCGTAACATATTTAGTAATAAGTTCAAACCACTTCAGTTTCAAAGAATTTACAAACAAAAAAAACTATCGTATCGCCGAAGTATTAATTCATATTTCATAGTTCTAGATCCATAATATTTTAAAACCCATTTTTTGAATATTATAAAATTATTCATCATACGATATTATCTCTGGATAGAATTGAGTGTCCCAGGGCCGATATATTGAATTCGAAACATAAAGTCGTTTCCCATCCAAACTCAGTTGCATAGTAGCGGGTCCGCCTCGAAAAGAGATACCCCAAAATACAAAAATTAAAAAAGCTTGAATTATTTTTATTCATACCTGTGGCCTGACAGGCTTTATACTCGGTAGGAACCAAGGGTCGTCCTAAATTTCAAGTAAAACTATATATGAATGTCAAATTTAAAATACCATATAGGTTGTCTTCTTGATAACGATTTCAGGGTTGCTAGCTATGAGGCCACCTATGGAAATCTAGATGTAAAATATTTCGAAAAGTTTCAAAAAAGCAAAGCTGAGTTGAATTTATTTATATTTATTTGCTCTTGGCTGGATTTAGGTTGATAAATTATACCTTAGTTTTCAGAGACACTTTAAAAGGGTCCTGTATATCGAATTGCCAAATCGTTCCATGTAACCAAGCCGCTACAAACATGTACCTAAAATACCGATTTTTTAATCAATAGTTTGAGACCTACCGATCATCCATAGATATGATTAAATCGGTTAGCAAAGGAGGGATTTCTGAGGATACCCAATTTTCTACCTAAACTCAATGATGTAATCTACTTTATCCGAATATGTCGACATTTTAATCCCATTTTAAGTCGGGTGCCGACAATCTTATGCCAAAATCAGGGTTTTTGTTTAAAGTAAAAGCAGAGAACAGAATTATAAAGTATTCAAAAGGAAACAAATAATAAAGGTACCTTTATAGTCGGAACCTGAACAACTTTATCGGCGGTCCACTTTTCAGTTAGTGAGTCCATATGGAGATGAAAAATGGTCGACCCTATAGCGGAGCAGGCAAAGGCGTGGTTACAGTCGGGGTTATGCAAGAATCTGGTGACATTTTTAGCTAATTGTGAAAAATCAGCGCCTACCTGACAGTAGTTAATAAACAACCCTCAGCTGGATCGAGTTCAATAGTCTGTTTCAATTTAGAAGGCGATATTTGCCAAATATGGATACGATTTCCAAACGAAGCTGAGACTAAACGATAATATTAATGCGCTCAAAGATTTCATAGGTTTCAGCTAATTTTATAAGCAATGTTGTTCTAATTTTTAGCTGTCATTGTATAATTATACGTTTCAGAAAATTTATTCGTGAATAATGATCACTTTATTCACTGTTTTGTTGCTATTAAAGAAAGTATTTTAAAATCAAATCATATTTACCGTTTTCCAAATCGGATATCGTAAATCCACTTCGAATACTCGTTGGATGACCCCATTCTCCGGATATCAAGATATTTCGCCTGGTCTGTAGCGAAAAATCCCCTCCGAAGCAGGTGAATTCTTCCTCAGTTGGTTGGTTTCTCAGCATCCAAGAATTTCGGTCCAAAATCACGAATTCTCCTAAATTTAGACGAAATTTTTAGTCGAGATTATTTTAACTATGTCTTTCCTCACCTTTCCCATGGCCATCTTTATCGCCAAGTGTGGAAATATGTATTGGAGCGCCTTTTATAGGCAGCACATGCACCGAATATGGAAAGCTCAAGTCCCGTCTTTCCAATTCAGATGGTTCGATCACCTAAAAGTTACCACTTGGTGCCAAAATGGGTAGGTTACCAAACCTTTTCAACGAACATTTGGTACGCCACGCTTTTGGTATCGACACCAATGACGTAGATTCGATTGCTACTCATACAGGGCACGATTAAGTGGTTTCGAATGGTCTGAATGGTATGAATGCTATAAAGCGATAATGCGGTAGTTAGAATGGTAACGATGTTGACAAACTGGTACCGCATCCATGTCCTCCAAGTGTGGGGCCGACCTACTCCAATTTATCCGACCTGGTTCGTCACCAGTAGTAAGCAAGGGGAGCTCGCATAAGATCTAGAAATCGATAGGCGTCAAAGAGTTAGATAAATAATGACATAAAATATCAGAATATTACGTATTCGGAGGAAGATAACTATTATAATATTTTTAACAAATGATAACCTGACAATATGAGGCGCTATCCTCGTCCAAATCAATTATGGCTAGTCTATCCGGGGCATAGCCGATAGAGTGGGGTAGAACGACCGCAGCTATCTTTTCGCAATTGTTTGTATACTAAAATACAATTTAGACATGCGATAAATTAAAGTATACTTACAAATTCATAATCATAAGTCTTGTGCTCATTAGCTATTGGGGGTCTTTCATCTTCTTTAGGCTTCAAGTACCCGTCCGGTGGATTGGCTATTAACTCGCGAATTTTCTCTTCGCGACTCTAAAAATGCCAATGTTTGATTTAAAATGATATGTTTTAAGTTTAATTATACAAATTATATGAGTTTTGCTGTTATTATGCGACCAGGAAAATATAGGAAGCCATACATAAGAATTTCTAAACTGAAAAATCTAAGGAACTCACCATGCAAACTCCCATATAGCTAAAAGCCTATCCAGAATCGAGGAATTTTCAGTTAATTAGCCAAATGATTTAGCTAATGAAATGTACGACTTTAAATGAATAATAGCATAATCAATAAAGGAGCACACTTGAAAAAAGACTTGAAGTATCTCGAATTTCGGGCTATCTAATATAGATAGATTTCGGACTTTTGAATTGAAATACTGGAAAAGCTATGTAGTCGTGGGAGGGATTTCGGCGAAAATGCAGAATCCGAAAAGCCAAGATAATCCTCGAAAAATCCCAGAAAAACCCCGTTTTAAGCCGGATTTCTAGACCCACCGAAAAGCGGGTTACATTCTGCGCGAAAGTCTGAAATTCTAAAGTAGCAAAGAAAATTCTGACTCAGATATTTTAAATTTAATTCAGGCGTTTTAAATTTAAAATAATTGAAAAAGGTTAGATTAAAGGAACGATAGAGCTATAAAATAAAATAAAATGAAGGAAAAAAGAATGCTGAGCGGAAATTAGTCCGGACGATATATTTTGATGGAAATTTTATGTTGGGAAGTAAAACATGAACCCATAATATATTGGCATGAGATAAAAGCGAAAAGCAGGGGATTTAGATAGGCTTATCTATCTCTCTTCCTTTACTTATGGTATTTAGCAGATGAAGGGATTTCTCACCAGGAAAAGAGCTCAATTCAATATCACTAAGAAGACTTGTTTAAAAGCTTCCGAAAAAAGGATTGAATTTGAATTTTGGACTAATTCATATAATTTTAACCGAAAAAAACGATAAAATTACTATTATGATGTAGAAATTTGATGCAACTTTTTCTGAAGCATCATTTTAATGATTGATTTTAGTGACGAAGAAATATTATTCTAAAAATGGTCAAAGTTATACAGTGATTCTTGAGACATGCATTTCTAACTATGTAATTACATGCTTGTCCCAAATGACTTATTCCCAAGATATTTATGATTTCGGGCCAAATATTTGTGAGTTTTGACCCCAAAACTCATTCTCGTTGAGTATTCGAAATTTTGAACATTTTCAAAAAATTCAGCCTTTGAATTTTCGATCTCACAAAGCCTTTCACGTCCTTGCCATTGAAAATCGAAAATATCGGAAAATTTTGGAAACTTATACTTCAACCCGTTTTCAAGGCCTATGTTTTAACATAGGGTTAGAGATTTTTTAAATGCCTGAAAGTCCCTTTCAATTTCAACGGCCTTGTGCAAGGGTGTTACCAATTTTCCGCTCAATTTTCGATTTTCCCCTTTCTTTTTATTTTTCTTCTAATGGAACGGGTTTGACTAATTATTTGCTATCAAAATAATTGACAGAGTCTGATTCACTCTGCGTGTCAAACAGTTTGTATGGTAAAGGATAGGCAAAAAATTAAACTCAGGTGAGATATTAAGTTTACTCGAGGATAGATAACCTTGAATGAATGGTTAATCTAGCAAAGATAAGAATGAATGAGGAGAATTTTCAAGGCCGAAAGATAGGTAAAATGCTAACTTTGCAAAACACTTGATATATTATTTTGGTTTTTATCCAATTTTACGTTTTTATTTTGTACAAAGCAAAAAGAGAACTAGTATTTATAATCACAAAATTGACTTTGAAAACATTTGAGTCGTATTTGATGTGAGTAGATTTGACGTATTTAATGTTTTGATCGAAAGATCAATTTTTCCAGGCTATATTTAAATTTAGCAGTATATTTATGATTATTTGATCTTTACCTTTGAGATTTCATATATCAAACGTGAGATAAACCACATATTCCGTCTGGGATGCAGACGTGCTAATTTCGATAATATCTGATCGCGTATCACTGAATTTGCTGATAACATTCAGAATGATCAGATTCGTGACTTGGCGCAATTTTTCAGAGGAGATGCGTATATTTGGAGACACGTTTTCACGATTACTCATGATATAAAAAGGATGCGGAATATTGATTTGGTGTTTCATTTATAAATAGATACCTTATAAACTTATTATGTATAACTGTATTATGTCCATTTTCTTCCATGTTAAACATTTGATTTTAAAATCTTTGAAATTTGTAGTTTTCACATTTCGATATCCATTTTAACATTCCGAAACCTTTAACCTGAGCACTCTCGTGACTTCGTTAATTTAGTCTAAGGTAATTTGTTCCTCGTTGCAAATGCCGTATATCTTCTAGGTTTTTGGGTCTATGTATTAACGTTAGGTGAGAAATTATAGTTTCATTAATCATGTAAATGTGCGTTTCGCACGCTACAAGCATGCCGCAACGTTGCGTCACCAGTTCAATGGCCAATTGGTTTTCCCTAGGAAAATATTACTCAAAAATGAGAGTTTCAGGGATAAAAATATCTGAAAATAGCTAGACTTAGACAGAGAGTTGAGAGAAAGTCAAGAGACATAGTGAAGACATTTTCCACACGAGAGAAATGAAATTAAGAGGGGTTGCAAGATAAAACTCGAGAGAAATAGTACGTGTTTTTGCCAGAGGAAATGAATTAAAGGAAGAGAAAGTTGGCAAAAACGAAATTAAATAGAGTTTTCCCACAGGAGAGAGGAAAGACGACAGAAAGGCACGCCCCCAAAAATGCCCCTTTTATTTCTACAAGATGATGGCTGTACTTCTCCATCACACAGCAACACTAGACGCTAGCTGCGTTTTAATCTTTTGATTTCGAAAAAGCGGCTTATCAGCGAGTTCAAATTTCACTCGTAGCCCTTCGGTTTTTCAATCTTTACTCACGCTCGTTCTCTATTTATATCAGATCACCGCCCGTTATTTACTGACGACCCATCAAAGTGTTTTGCACGTTTACTCGTTTTTCGCTGATTTCAGCATTCTATTAGTCAATTTTATTCAGACTTAGGGGGATTACTTCAGATTAGAAATATGGGAGGTAGGTTGGTTGGGTGGAAACTTTTATCAATGTCCCGCTTGAAAATAATAAAATTTGAAGAAATACATCGCCTATAATAACTTGTGCCACTTCTCCCTAGGTCTGATGGCTACTATCGCTACCTTCCGGTTTTACCGGAATATTCCGATTATTATCGGTGTTTTCCGACATTTATCGGAACTTATCGGTCATTACTGTTCATTCCTGTGATTATCTGTGTTTCAAAACTATCGGTGATTTTCAGCCAGTTGTGCGAAGCTTCGACCCAAGTCTCGATCTCGACCCCAGCCAAAAATGTCGATGAGCCGTGCCGAAATCGCCAAGCACTGCAAAGAATCCCTCAAGAACATCCATCTTGGTACTGATGATGAAGGAGTCCAGACCGCAAAGGACTTCTACAAATAGTAGGACTTTTGAAATTTTAGGTTCAGCTGAATTCGACTTAAAACTTCATGATTTTTCTGTTGCTATAAGATGATATTTCAAACTTATTCTTTCGAAATATTATTTTGCAGTATGCGAAGCCATCGTAATGTCTTTGAAGTTCTCTGCCATCACAAAATAATTTTTGAAATCTATAGTAAATTTAGCTGGAGCGCATATCTTCTCGATCATTGAAGAGATTTCAAATAATTCCATATAACATTTCCCGAAACATAGAAAATTCATTGGACTTTCGTTTAGCTTCTTCACCAACTTTCCCGATCTGAGAAAGTACTTCAAGGGCGCTGAGAGCTTCACTGCTGATGATGTGCAGAAGAGCGAGAGGTGGGAACGATTTATTCCCAACTTTAGAAGCATTTTTGGGAACATACAACTTCAGGTTCGAGAAACAGGGTTCCCGCCTCCAGTTGGCTGTCCACACTTTGGCCGAGATCTTTGAAAACGAGATGGTCTTCAAAGCCTATGCCCGAGAGATGGTTCATAGACACCGAGTCTTCAAAATGGATCCCGCACTCTGGATTGTAAGTGTTCTTTAATATGTTATCAGCAAAATAGCAGCACTGGTAAGAATTTGTGCTTTGTCGTTGATCAAATTGCGTGGAAACATCGACAATCATTCGAAAATACCGGAAATTGAGAAATGCGTGAGAATAAAGAGAATTTTTTGCTATAAAGAATCATACATGATGCCAGAAACAGCAGGGCGAGGGCCTTTTCCCCCCAGTTCTTTTCTCTAGCGCCACACTATTTTCACTAAAAAGTGGGGGAAAAGGCCCTCACCCGAAACAAGATTAGAAAATGACTTGATCATTTGAAAAATCTTTAATTACCATCAGTATGACTTTTGCCGAGTTTATTTCGAATCATTTTACTGCAAAATTGTCTATAGAAAATGTTTAGATTATTTGAAAAATCATGAAACCTATCAGATTTTTAATCGAACTAATCTAGGCCTTCTTCACCGTGTACACCGGGTTCCTGAACTCTCGTGGAGCTGTGAATGACCAGCAGAAAGCTGCCTGGATGGCTCTCGGAAAGGTAAATTGGAAAAAATCGACTTTTTCAACTTTCTAATTTCTAAAAATTTAGGAATTCGACAGTGAAATTCAATCCTTCCTGAAACACCTCGGCTTGCCTCATGTTTAATCATTTTCTTATTATTTAATTTTTTCATACTAACCTATTTTCTTATGAAATAGCACAATTTGTTTGTATAGAGCTTTTGAGATCCCGATGAGATTATAGTATTTGTCATTTAAATGAAATTTTTTAGATTTATTTAAGGCATTTTCAAGATTTCATACAATCAACGAATAATAATAATAAATCTTAGACCCACCCGCTTGAATTTTCTTTTTAGAATACATTAAAATCATACATATCACAGCCTAAACTTATGGCTCAGAAAAAGAAACATTAATTTCAAGTAAAAAATCGAGATCAAAAAGGTTCAATTTGTGGGGTAATTTAGTATAGAACTATTCGCTAACTAACATGGTATAAAACGCACGATGAACTAAAATTCATAGAAGCGAGTTTTAACCCATTAAATTTTGAAGCATACGTTTACCAGATTTGTTACCCAAAGAAAAGTTTAGGAGAAAAAACTTAAGCACTTACAAATACCATCTAATATTCAGGACTTTATGAAGTTGATTTTGCATTCTAATTTAACTCCATAAGCCCCTGAATCTAATGCTAAAAAGATATAGATAAAACCCGGTTGGAATAATTCTCAAACAAATTCGAGATAATTGATCATTCAATCCTCTTAACGCCCTGTTCAGGCATCATATACGCAGTCACCCCGGCGAGGCCTTCTGGATCTTCAGATGGGACCGGATGTGGTGAAGAGACCTCTGGATTAGCAGGTGTTTGCGGATGTTGAATGATCTTCTTTGGACTCATGTTGCCACTAAAAGGTGCACATATTTTATAATAGATATATATGATAATTTGAACGATCCCGAGTATAATATCATGTGCGAAAATTTCGGAAATCTTGAAACGTAGACTATTTTTAGGCTCATTAAATTGATTTGATTTGCTCAGAAAGAACAGCCATTACAGCATTGATCAAAAATGATAAAATCGGATAAATTCTTGAAACACTAAGAAACATTGAACTAACCGTTTCTCCTTCTCCGCACTTAGCGTCTCATCCAGGCTTGGCGTGGGCGTCTCTTCAGTGATCGGCGGGGGCGGTTCGCTATTCTCCCTTCGCTCTCTGAAAAATCGATAATGGGTGGGGCTAAAGTCGAATTGCAATTTTTCGCACTTTATCTAATAACTTCTAATGGGTTTTCAGGGTATTTTACCTCGTAATATTCACTGCGCTTTGGGTTCTTCTAGGAGTTCGATCTTCCCTATCCTTATCCACACTTCGTCTTTCGGAAATCTAAAAAAATTAAATTTAAAAATAAAGAATAAAATAGAAAAATATATTTAGAAAAAGTCGTACCATTTGCAGTTCGTGAAGTTGGGAGAATAAATCAGAAGCGGTGAATCCATGGACGCCCACATTCTGTTGCTGAAGAACATCCGCAAAGTCGACAAGGGACATCCTGAATATACAGAACTAAAAACAACGTTATTTTTCCGAATTAGTTGATTTTTCCCATGAATTAAATATATACTAAAATCTGTATTTTCGGTCAGAATTAAGTTATTTTCTCAAAATTGTGTCTTTTTAAACAAACCTTGGGGAATTCGGTGCACTTTTCGATTTTTTCGCCAACATTCTCTTGCGGTAGAGCTCGAATTCGGCTCGAGCCTGAGAATAATAAATTTAAAAAGTAAAAAAAGATAAAGAACTACGGAGAATAATTTTTAAAAAAATACCTGCAAATTTTTGTACTCCGAAACGTGTTGACAAGCCTGTCCGAGCATGATGATTCCGTTACAGATCTTCACCATCAGCATCAAGAACCAGGCGATGACTAAAATTTTTCGGTTTGATTGCACAATCACTCTGCCCCTTTTATCTAAACTCACCGCAAATGATGATACTTGTACGGTTGCTGATTGTGAAAGTCTGAGACAGAACTCGGATTAGCATAATCGAAAGGGGAATAGGAATGAAGCCCATCCGGCGGGAGACCTGAAATTACAAATTAAATGAAAGATAGATAAAAACTCAAGTAACCTGATCAGAATAATCGCTGAAAGCCGAAGAATCTCGGCTCCGGACGACGTCAAATGAGATGGTAATGGTGAAATCTAAAATTAATATTTTCTGGAAAAAGATAAGAAGATCATTTTTGAAAGATGCTTCTATTTTGCAGATGATTCTAAATAACTACTTTGAATAACATCTTTCTTTCAAATTTACCTTTGTAAACCTCAGAATTGATTTCGTTGAACTTGGTAATGAAAGCGTGTTTGAGCCAATCCACAAGGAGCTCTGCGCCAACGACCATCATCTAAAAATTGACTTTAAAAAACCGTATCTTTCAATATTGAATCTTTGGACTGGCAAATTTTTAAATATTTTAGAATGGTTAAAGCATAATCATCCAACATACGCGATTCATTATGAATTTTAAAAACTTATATAGAAGTCCAAACATGACGATGAGATAGCGCTCTTAAGAAATTTAACGAAAGTCAAAGAAATTCTTGAAACTTGTATAGAATTCAATAGAAAAGCTGACTGCATACTATCTTTAGTCAATTTTTTCAAAGTCTGGAAAATAGCTAAAACCTACGATATCCGGCAACATGTTCCCGAACTGCTCGAGATTCCAGTTGACCGCCATCATATTCCGAACCATCACTACGAAGAGTAATGCCATTATGTGAAAACGCTCTCGAACGTCACTGAAATGTATTTTTAAAAGTGTAACTTTCAAAAGATATCGTATAAAGAAAGGTTAAGCATAACGTAATGATTTCTAATTTCTGGTCTTTAGATAAAATATATACTTTCAAAATTGAATAAATTTCAAAGGGAATCTTGACAGGTAGAGGTTTTGCATAAAATGGCGCATTCAAACAACGTGTTTTTAATCGAATATTTTTTAATTTTCACGAAATTGATAAGTTTCAAAAGAATTTCTAGAAAAAATGTACAGGAGTAGGTGACGATGATTAGGCTTTTCCAAAGAAAATAAATAAAAAAAAGTATCATACCTACAAGCCATCTGAAAGAGGTTGGCCTTGGCGAATTTCTTGAAGACGCTTCCCTTTAATTCGACGAAATTATTGGACATCATAATCGCCAAAAGGGCTTGGTTGTGAGAATTAAAGGCCACGTTTAGGGTTGTTGCCTGAAAATAAGATTCCAAAATAATTCAATTTAGAAATAGTAATTGAAAGAAATATGCAAAAACCCACTGGAATAGTTTTTCAGTGAAATAATGAGGAGTTTGAGATTTTTCTAAAAATATAAGTTTCAAAAAATAAAAATACCTGTAAAAGTACGAGAAATGCGTGTATAGCAGCGTAGATAATGGCGGCGACGAAATGAAAAAGGGTCCGAAAGATGTTCCGAACATGAAAACGCTCGTTAGCCGTCCAGAATAGGGCATCGAGGACGTCCTGAAAATAATAACTTAAATTTAGGTGTTTTATGAAAATCGAGAGTAAATTTGATTTTCTAACAGTAATTTAATCGTTACGAAATGCCAATTGAAAATCATCTTCCAAAACAAAACCACTATTGATTAGGCATCAAGAAAAATGAAAGTAGATTTGAATTTGACTAAAAATATTAGCATATTGTTGTGTACCATTTTAAAATCATAAGGTTCAAGAATAAATTGGAAAACACATGAAAACTCTTTATTTAATGATCAGTTATTTTCTGGGAAGTAAAAAATCCCAACCTGCCCCAAACTACTGAAGAGTCTGTCAGCCACTTCCAGCATGTTGTAGAAAATGTAGAGTTTTATGACGCCTTGACCCCTCACTTGATGGTATAAAACTGAGGTGTCTGAAAAATAATATTTTATAGAAAAAGAAAAATGAGTAAATAAATACCAATTTTCTGAACTAGTAGAGAAGCGAACAGAATGATGCCGACCTTGAGCAAATCGCAGGTTTCCGCCGACGTCCAAGGCCTCAGTCGAATTGCACATCCGCATATCGACATCTAAACTATGCGATGCAATTGCAAAAATTAACTTCGCCCATTATTGATTTTTTTTAAAAATAACTCACGACAAATCGTATTGGCAGAAAGGTGAAGAGGTAGAAAAAAGCATCGATGCATTGGAGCAGGCCGTAAAAGAGAAACTTCTCCAGTTCGACTGGAATCCGCATAAAAGTGTAGACTTTTCGGCGTTTTTCAGTGAACCGAGCTTGGTCATTGTCTAGGGAGTATCCTCTGAAATTTGTTTAGGTTTCAGGCATTTCAAGAAAGATAGTATAATTTTTGTATTTTTTGTCGCTTTTCAAATATCAGAATTTAAAAAATCTGACCTAGTCAACTCCGTCCAAATGTAGTCAAAAAATCCTGTTGAAACGTTTGGAACTCGGGTTTCTGTCGATGGGGAAGGGGTGCCTGAATAGACTTGCTAAAAAATAAAAATCAAAGTAAAAATACCCCATTCAGTTCTGGAGGGAGTCGCATCTCTGGTATCACATTCTATCGTCAGGTGATTTTCTGCGATGGAGACTCGGGAAGGTTTTCTGGGAGTATCATCTTCCTCCAGTTCGCTTCCAATCGTGAAGTTACTGTTCGAGGTCTCGCGGGATTCTGCAAATATTTTATTTTTGGAAAAAGTAGGTTTTTTCAATTTTTTTTCAAATTATTTACCTGAATAGTCGGTTTTCCGTCGCCTTAACACAGACACCGGCTGTCTTTCATCATCGGACATAACTTTCTGAAAATTTCTGTAAAAATAAATTTTAAAAATAAAAACAAGGAAAACAAAAAAGAAGAATGAAAATAGAGAGAAAGAACGTGCTTTGCGCCCCAATGATAGAAGTGTGTGTCTCATCTTCATTTCTCATTTTTCTTCAGTGAGCGAATCGATTTCGTCTTCCTTTTTCGCATCCGTCTCCTGTTTTATCATATCAGTCAAGCTTGTTCTTATTACTAGTCCTATCATTACGGCAAATTATTATAGAAATACTTTATTTGATTAAATTTTATTTATTCAGCAATAGGCTAGGAGTAATTTCGCAATACTTTTTGAGTTATCATAAGTTTGATCAATTTTTTTATTTTCAGTTTCGTAAACTTTATCAATTTGACGCTTTTATTTTGGTTATTGATTATAATTTTCTAAATTTCTGAGTCATAATTTTATCTTTAGCTCGTTAAGTTTTATTAGTTCATTTTTTCCATTTCTTACCACTGATATTTCCAGATTATGTTCTAGTTTTCTGATAAGGAATTTTTCAAAAATAGTCAAAAAATGGCCGGAAAAACGAGGTATCCGAGTTTGGAGGAACTCAAAAAGGCGGCGACGCTGCCTGAAGATGCTGTCAAAAAGTTTCACAAAATGAGTTGTCAAGAGTAGGTCTTTTTATTTATTTTTAACTTTCAAGAAAGTTATGCCCTATTGAATAACATTATAGAAAAGGTAATTTTTAAAATGGAAACTTAAGATATTCTCCAAATTTTTCTCTGGCTTTATTGAGTAAAATTTACAGAAAAAGATTTTTTAAAATAAAGACCAAATATTTTCAGCGCCTACCAGTCGTTCATCTCTTTGTTCAAGCAGGCCTGTGATGTGTCTCAAGACGCCCAGAAGCAGTTCATTCTCTTGGGTCGAGCCCTGGAAATTGCTAACCTCATCATTAACAAGAACGGGTTTAATGACTTCACAAGGAGCAGGGTTGGAATTTTTCGATATTTATTTTTTTAATTTAGCAAAAGTTTATTTTTTGAAAATTGCAAATTTGAAAGGTATTTTGTCAGTCAATTTTACTGAGAATCATGCAGCAAAAGTACTTAAAATCGACATTTTCTAAAGAAATAGGCTCAGAAATTGTTTTATTCCATTTATTTATTTCTTTTCACTTTCAGAAAACCGATGCTGTAAATCTCTACAAGAACTTTGAGGCGGCCATTAAGAAGTCGACTGCGCTTTTGGATCTATTCCAAATCGAATATGGTGAAGCGGAAAGGAACAAGAAGACCGTTCCAGGTAAATTTTTCTTTTAGATTATGGAAGATAAACTGTTTCTTTCAACTTACTATAATATTTTCTTTTTGTAAAATACCGAAAATTATAGTAATTTTCTTTTTAAAAATTCCATTAGATTACTATTCTTTCCAGAGCCGATCTCTCTGGCAGGTGGCACGCCAAGTCAGCTTCCCTCTTCGGGTATCAATCAGGTCTCTGTCCCGGGTGTCTCCACTCCACTCACTCCTTTGACACCGTTGGCTGATGAAAACGGTCAGTTTTTAAAATTGGACATTTTGATTTTCGAAAGAATTGGGCGCAAAATAATATATTTCAATTTGGATGAAGAGTTTCTTGAAACTCAAATTTCATCATTACATGCCTTTTCGAGCTAAAATAGTTACTAAAGTGGTATTAGAAAATTTCATTGTTGATTTTTGTGAAACTTGTATATATATTTTTTTATTTTAGCCCCTCCCGACAAGTTACCAAAATGCTCGATTTCTCCTAAAGAGCTGATCAGGCGGGTCGAAGGCTCCAGTCCCAGACTGAGTGCAATTATCGTCGATTATCGAGAGGTCTGAATTTTTGAAATATTCATATTTTTTATTTTTTACTCTATTCTTTTCAGAATCGAGATTCTGTGATCAAGTACCCAAACGATAAGCTGATTTCCGTGGTCGAAGTTCCGAATAGCGCCTTGAGATCTGGGTAATTTTTCATATAAGATTCAGAAATCTTAGATTTGGAATTGCAATGTTAAAATCAGCTTTCATTCGCTATTAGTGAAAATCACAAATTTTCAATTCAACATTTCGTTGTACTTGAACTAGAATTGAAATAAAAACATATGGTTTAAAAATTCTGAAGTAAAAATGACAGAATTGAAACTCAATTGTTCATTTTAGTGTTAAGGAACGGAAATTTCAAAACTGACCTTTTTTCAGCCTAATTTTCACCTCTCTCAAAAACCAAGTGGACATCGCGAATCGAGCACTTCTGACTCGACTCGGCCAATATGACATCGTGGTTTTCATGGACGACAACCAAGTTGAACTGACAAATTGTGCACCACCGCCCGTATCCAAACCGGCTTTCCTCATGAGGGCTTTGTGGGAGGTCAGGTTTTAAAGATTCGTTAAAGTTGCCCTTCAAGATATAACTTTTTCTAGATTCTATTTCTACGATTTTTAAGAAAACGGGCATTTTCTAAAATATTCTCGCATTTTTATGCCATTTCCTATCGAAAGTGGATTGTTTCTCTTCCAAAATGTCATTTTTTATTTAAAAAATATTCCTTTCAGTACAATACCGAGTGCAAACCCAAACGACTGCCGATGTTCATGGAGGGCGGTTTCAACATGTGGAAGGTCCAGTATCCGATGTACACTATGCAGACCAATTCGAAAGGACCAGAACAGAGTAATTATAACGTCTAATCATCCTAATTAAAGGACTAATTACCCTACTTATCTAAATTTCTGATCTTACATTTTGATAGTTTTTGATTTGTCCAAGTGCATGGTCAGTTACCCTAATTAACTATTAATTGGTTTCAGGCTCCTCAGACACCGACGACCTTTCAAGACTCATCCAAAACTACATGAGTTCGAGAGAAAGCCTGTCCCTGCCGAGCTACCCCGATTTGGACCCCAAGAAACAGCCCCTGAGAGAACAACAGCAAGTGGAAGAGAGGAAGGCTGAGGAGACTGTTAAAGGCGAGTATTTTTTTTTTTTTTAGATTTTTAAATTTATTTCATCTTCAAGGTATTTTTATCTTTTCAGATTTTTTGAATTCTTTAAATTTTAAACTTATTTCTTCTTCGAAATATTTTTGAACTACCGTAGAGTAAAAATCTAGCGAAATTTGAAAAATGCTTCAGTTTTATTTTAAAAGAATGAAATTTTCAGCCGATAACCGAAAAATCACGACTTTCGGGGTAGAAGACGAGAACGCGTTTTCCGCAAAAATCACCTATCCGACAGATCAAGCTGCGCCTTCAGCGTTTTTGGCTAGGGACCCAAGTCAACCGAATGGTAAGTGGTAGCATTTTATACCACTTAAAATATATTTGCATTTGCTCAACAAAGCTACCATTTCCAGATGCCACCAAACCCCAGAGACCGATGATTTTCGCCACGGCAGTCCCAAAACCCTATCCCACAAATGGCAATGGAACCCTCCCACACATCCCACCCAGGCCCACCTCGGAAGAACTTAAAGCGGTGCCAAATGAGGGAAGATCCATTAATGGTAGAATCTCTCCCGCGTCGGGACCTATGCAGAATGGTAGGATCAATTTTCGAAGAAAATCGATAGATTATTTGCATGGACTTTTCCTATAAATGCGAGATGGGTTGAAGAATTTTGAAACATTTTCAATTTAGAAACTACCAGTAGTTCTTACCTAACTAATAGTCAACCTATCAAAAGATATTTGAAGTTTTCCGAAACAAATAAATTCAATCTCATGGTTATAATAGCAGGCAGACAACAGTATCGAATGAGAATAACTTATCCCAAATTTGTGTATTTTCTCGAAAACTACATTTTCTTCAGCATTACATAAAATAAAAATATTTCAGGTGCCTCTTCCATTAACAGGACTGCCCCGGTCGTGGATCGGAAGAACAAACCCGCGGAACCGCCTTCGAATGGTTCGGGAATATATAAAGGCGGGACGAATTCCGAAACTTCCGGAACAAACGGATCCTCAAAGGGAATCAACTATCAGAAAGATGACGTCAGTAAACACATCCATGAACCGGGCAGGGCACCCGCAGCTGGGAACGGAAATCAGAGGTATGATTTTGTGATTTTTTATTCGTTTTTCCTGAATTCCTACAGAGAAAGCTTGCGAGTTAAATATTCGGGCGGGGTTTTATAAATTTAGGAAAAGTTACCGCAAAGATATTGATAAAAATCAAAATCACGCCGATTGAAGATTTGTAAAATCTTGAAACGTAACTTCAACAAATTTCGAATTTGAATTCCTCAAAATTTGAAATATGTCATTTCCAAAATCACTCATTACCGCTTGTGTTTGTCGTTTGGATCGGTCGGTTATCAGAAGGAGGAGATTTAATATATCCGCTTTGGCTCCGGATATTTTAAACCCTATTTCCCTCCCGAGATGTGGGACTGGTTCTGGAAGCTGCCGTCGTGGGCGACCTGCTTTCTTTCGGGCGTCGACTGCGAACGCTTCGGACGTCATACGCACGAACACGCTAGTACAGGTACGTCATATAACACCATATGATGCCTATTTAAAGGATGTCATAAAAAATAAACCCCGTCCCCAAAATATCGCTCTTTTCAGAATCCAACCCCCCAACTGGAAAAGAGAAGGATCAGGATTCGCCAAGACGAGTGTCAGCAGCCCGCTACATGCAGCAAAAGTCTAGTAATGGTGGGTTTAAGGGGTGTAATTTGGGGAGATGGCGTTAGGAAAAGATAAAATTGTTCAGAAACTGCCCACGAAAAATCGAACTTCGTCAAACCGAACCCGAAAATTTTCTCGGAGCGAATCGAAGAGGTGAAGGAAACCACGACAAAAAGCAGCACGTCGGACGCGGAAACATTGGCCAGAATCGGCTCTGGATTGACGGAGATAAACTGGCAGAGAGGTGCAGGCTTGCAAATTTTTGTAATCTTTTAAATATTTATTTTTCAAGTTGTGAAACAATCGCATTAAAGATAATAGCTTTTATCGTGTTTTGGAATTTCTTGAAGCACAACTTGTTTTCTTCTTTAAAGGCTGAAAAGCGTCGATCTAGAGAAATATGAAATTCTTTTAAACATAGAATGTTGTTTATTCACTGAGAAGAGAGACGAGAGTGACGGAGTAAATTATGAAATTATTGAAAGATTTAAAATTTTTTGAAACATATAATTTTCTAATTTTTCAGCCTACGTAGCGTGTGCTCGTTGGGATGGCGATGAAACGGTGAAAAAGTCTGTGAGAAGTCACAAGGCGTCGAAGAAAGTCGAGCTGAAAGAGGCGGGTTCTTGGAAAAATTTGAAAACTTACCAGCTTTTCAAAGAATTTCAAACTCACCCCTCTTCTTTCGAAATTTGTAATATTCATCTCCTTTTCCCAGAAAAAATAGTAAAATTCACCACCTTTCTTTCAGGAATCCTCTCCAGACTACGATACGGTCATAAAATTTCGGATCAAAGCTCTTGAAGAGCTTAGCTTGGAAGAAGAGGAATGCAAGAGAAAGCAGCTCAAGCCTATGGCGAGTTTTTAAAAAGTAATAAAAATTTTGAAAATAGCTCAAAAAATTTGATTAGAGATAAAAATTTTGGTTCAGCAGAAAATCTAAAAGAACGACAACTTCGAGAAGAGACCGAATTTAAATGTTCAGGCCAAGAAAGAGATCAATCCCGACGAAATCTTCGTGCGTCACCATAACCAACTGTCCGCGAAAAGCCAGAGCCAGAAAATCACAACTTTTGAGACCCCGCCTCTCTACAATCCGTACAAGTACATCGACGAAGAGCCAGTGTCTAAGGAGGTAAAAAATAATTCCCTCAATTTTTCAAATCCGTACCTAAATTTTGCAAACTTACCCATATATTCTTTTAGGATGTCGATGTGCACACGGAGATACGTAAGAGGATGGACCCGGAAAGTCCCGAAATCGGCGTCTCCATTCCTTTTGAAAACCAGCTCACCAGGTTCAGCAGGGTGTCTAGCGGGACGGATATGAAGGTAGGATTTTAGTTTTAAAAGGATGTTAAAATACGTTAGTTTTAAAGACGTTATTTTCAGGAAGATTCGATGTCCAGTGACACTTCGGAAGACGGGAACGCCTGCTCGAGACCGAAGAATAAGAGTGAGGATTCTGACAAGGGTAGGACGCTTTTAAGAATATACACCTTTGAAGAGATATAACATCTTTTAGCAATTGTTACGCCCATTAAAAATTGACGCCTTTTTAGAGTACGACGACGCCCCACTCGCGTTCCATGAACAGTACTTCCCAAGAAGAGCGTTATCGGAAATGTCGGAGGAGATGGAGAAACACGAGTCAATTGAACAGGCCAGATCCCCCAAGTCTTCGATGTCTCAAGATTCGGGTAGCGTAGGATGACGTCATCTTGAAATTTGATTTTTAGGCTCTGGAAATGAAGCGGAAGAAGCTAGAATCCATCAGGTTTTGAAATGCTCAGATATTTTCTTGAGAAAAGATGATTTTTAGTTAATGCGGAAGTCCCTCCATACGCAGGTAGAAGAGTACCTGGGACTGCGCCAGGCGTATGAGGAAAAGAGGTTTTGAAAATAATGGAGGAATTTCAGATGTTCAGGAACATTCAAAAAATTATAAAATGGAGTAAAATAGAAAGGGTGGGGATAAAATTCGTAAGCTTTCTCTGTAGCAAATCAGCTTGTTCCCATAGGGTGACGAACAAAGATCGTAGTTTTACCCAACATTTTTCAGACATCCACCCGTCCCCCTTCCAGACCGATCCAGCAAGCCCCAGCAGGTGGTTCCGCCGCTGAGCCCTCAGACCAAAGAGGCTCTCTTGGCGATCTACGAATCCATGGCGAATCGCGTCAGGAACAACGTCGCTATCAACACTGGAAAGAGAGTGAGAGGCTTGATTTTATTCTTTTCCCAAGATAGAAATTTTGATTTTGGCCCCTTGTAACTACCACCCTTTCTTTTTTCCATACTATTTCTCAGAAGAGGGTAATAATTATAGCGAGCTTTTCGTTTATGTTTCTTCAGAACAAATTGCTGTCTTTTCTTAAAGTTACAAATATCTTTTGCCATTTCAATAAGGGATTTTCTAGATGTTTTTATTTCTCTTAAATTTTCTGTATCCTTGAAAAGGAATTCATCTAGCCCCTTTTCCAGACGCCCGGTTGCACTGGCCTCTACAATATGGGCAATACGTGCTTCATGAACGCCACTCTGCAGGCCCTCTTCCACACACCTGGGTTCAGGGATATCTTCACGAGGGACGTCTTTCTGAGCAAGATCAATGAGTAGGGGATTTTTTCCTTCTATTTTATGAAAAATTCCCATCTTGAGTCGAGTTATTTCATTTTTGAATATTTTTGTCTGAAAGATAAAAACGGGTACTTTTTTGTTTTGATAGAAAAGTACTCATTTTGGAGAAAATAACCTGTGATCTTTCATTTTCCTAAATTTCAGATACAATTCATTTTCGACCAAAGGCGTGATTTCCTCGGTGTTCTCGGCTCTGATGGACATTGTCTGGGGTGGGCAGTTGGTGGCGTTCAAACCCGATCGGTTCCTGCAGCTGTTCGCGGATCAAGTCAACAAAACCTTAGCGGACGGGCACCAGCACGACGCTAGCGAGTTCCACCTCTTCCTGCTGGATTCGCTTCATGAGGACATGAACAGGGTAGAATTTTGTTTGAAATTCTTCTTTCGAAAACGAGCTAAATTTCGACGCAATATCGTTGGAAATCTTACATGATTTATGAGATTTCTTGAAACATTATTACTTTCTTTGGAAGCTATGAACAGATTCGTGTATTATTGAGGACAAAATTCTCTTCAATGATCAAAACTCGAGAAACCTAACGTTTTTCTTCATATTTTTCCTTCTAAATTTCTATTTTCCAGGTGATAAGCCGCAAGTCGTTCGAGCAGAACTACAAGGGCGGCGAGGACATCGTCTCGAATGCCGATGACTACGCCAGGAACAATCGGCTATTCTCGAGCTCTCCGGTCTACGACGTTTTCAATGTAAGCTAGTTTTTGCAGTAGTTCTTTTTAGATTTAATTTTAATAATCTTAACTTTTCTTATTGTTTTTTTTTGCCATTTTCAAATTTTCAGCTGCAAACCGTCTCCGAACTCTCATGCAGCTCGTGCGGTGAAAGATCAGCCAAGTTCGAGGAGTGCAGTTTAATTTCTCTGGAATTGCCGGGTAAAAAATGTCTTGGACCTATATTTTTAGACTCCAAATAGCCAACTTTGGATTGTGTTACTTATTTCAAATTCGCATCTTCTGAAACTTCGACTCTTACCACGAATTTGATATATCCATTTTCAGTCGGACAGACCTCTGCCTCGCTCAAGGACTGCCTCAAGGCGCATTTCTCGCAGACTAATTTGGAGGGAGATTCTCGCTGGAACTGCCCTAAGTGCAAGAAGGCGCGAAACGCGACGAGACGGACCAAAATCTGGACGCTGCCTCCGGTTTTGGTGGGGATTGTTTGATTTCCTTTCAAAAAAGTATTTGGTTTCTTTTCAGGTGATCCATCTGAAGCGTTTCTCCCTGTCGAACGGTGAATACGTCAAAAACATCATGCAAGTCAATTTCGATGCTGAAAATCTGGAGTTTGACCGCCATCTGCACGAGAAGGCGCCCAGAAGTGCCGCGACGAATGTCCCATATCAGCTTTATGCTGTCACGGTAAGAAAATTAGTGTTCAAGCATTTTGTTCAAGATTTCATGTTTACCCTAAACTCAAAACTAATGATATCTTCCTCTTCTTTACAAGTACATTTGATAATTAGTAGAAAAGCTATTAACAAGAGTGAAGACTCACTTATTTCTAACATCGAGGATTACGGTATCTCATTCTAATTTTCCACAGAACCACCGAGGCAGTCTGAATAGCGGCCACTACACGGCGACGGTGCACCACGCGGAGAGGAATCAGTGGCTGAAATTCGACGACGAAACCGTCTCATCGACTAGCGTCGATTCTATTGATGCAAGTTTTCTTCATTTCATTTATTTTTATGTTTCAAAATTTGTGATAATTTATAGGCAATTCTGTCTCTCAGTTATAGAGATTCTAAAACTGAAATTATTTTTCATGTTGTCAAAAATTTGAAATGCTTCTTTCGGAAAATGTAATGATCTTAGTCAAATTTCCCAAGCAATGAAATTCTTGTTGAAAACTGCAGAGAATTCTCTGATACAAATATTTTCCAGGGTTAGTAAGAAAAAACATCGAAAATTCCAAATATTCAATTTTCAGACCTCCTGCGCGTACTTGCTCTACTATAAAAGGAAAAGCGTCGGAACGATGACGAGAATGTGAGGCGGATTTCAAAATTTCAACAATGACCATTGCTCCAAAAATTCAAAGCCTACCCCCCAAATTTCGTTCGGATTCTCAATTTTCCTGAATACCAACAACTAGAATTTACCCTATAACATAAAACCTCGCTTCTTTCATTTTTCAGCCATCCGTTATTTCACTACCTTTATTTTTGATAGGGGTAGTTTCCTAGAAATTTTTTTTCTACCCCCATTTTGCATATTATTTCTCTTATAACGTAATGAAATAACGACCGTTCATCTTTCTCTGTATCCATTCGCAAATACGGGATAAACTTTTAGAATATTATCGTTTTAGACTGTTTGAAAATTAGATTTTTCTTTCTATTCGAGTTTTGAAAAATTCTAAAGTACATTGTGATGACATTGAAAATGCTTGGTCATATTTTTTCTTTCGAGCTTCAAATTTTCGCCTAAAATAGAAGACCCTTAAAATATTTGATAGGAGGTCTTTTGTTTTGGATTTTAAAATATTTAGTCCTTCTGCTAGAAATTCAAGTTCAATTGCCAGGTGTCCGATTGTTTCATTTTCCATGTCTGATTTCTATTTGGAACGCTCGACTTTTCTGTAAGAATGAAATATTTTGAACGATTTGATCATGACAATGTTCACTTACATATTAGTAATGCGGAAGAGGGCGGCCATCGGGGGCTAGAGAATGCAGGGGAAATGCTCTACACTGCTGTTCATAATTATGTAGACCCCCCTATATTTTCAGGTTTCACTATGAAGACGCGGACAAAAACAATTCTCAATATGATTATCAGATAGGGGATATTGAAAAACCCCTGTATGTTAATTTTCAGGAAAAATTACCAACAATTTATTGATTTGTTGAAAAAAATCAATTTTAAACCTTGTTCATAATTATATAGACCCCTACGAATTTTTGACCCTCTACTCGCAAGACAAAGAGTAATCCGGCCCAAATTTTTATCACATATTTACTTATATGTTCTTCATATATCCCCAAAATTTCAGAACAATCTGACTTACAACAAGGTATCTACGAATTTTTTTTTTAAAGTGCTCTTAACTATGGAAATTGAGAAGTTCTGGAATTTTCACGATCGATGCAATGTCGAAATAGTGCGTAAAAGCGAAAGATTAACCCCTAACCTTTCTTATCTCTAAATACTAGTTCGTACGTTGCGACGGTTGACTCGCTGCGATATTTCCAATTTACCGAAACTGACCAAAAATGTTAGTGGGGGCTTAGAAAAAATTCATAACTCAAGATATAGCTACTCAATCAGGGAATTAATGTCATGTCATAATAACATCATTATTGGGTTTTTTAAATACCACATTGGTATATCTTGGAAAAAATCTTTTAGGGAGGTAGCACGGGGTTTTTAAAATTTTCTCAAAAATAGGATAATTTTCCATAGTTAAGGGGACGTCGAATGTTTTAAGCGGTCGTCAAGCCCAAAAGCGCAACTTCAGAAGACATATTTGGTCTCAAAAGAAGCGCAATAGGATATATTCTCAAGATCAGTGATATTTATCCAGATATCATATCATGTATCCACTTCCTAATTTTTTTTCTAAACCTCCACTAACATTTTGGCCAATTTCGGTGATTTGGAAGTGTCGCAACGATTCAACCGATGCAACGTGCGAAATAATATTTAGAGATAAGAAAGGTTAAGAGTTGCTCTTTCGCTTTTACATACTATTTCAACGTTGCACTAGTTGCAACAATCCCAGAACTCCTTAATTTCCATAGTTAAGGGCACTTTTCAAAAAAAAAATTCGTAGATACCCTGCTGTAAGTCGGATTGACCTGAAATTGTGGGGATATATGAAGAACATATAAGTAAATATGTGATAAAAATTTGGGCCGGATTACTCTTTGTCTTGCGAGTAGAGGGTCAAAAATTCGTAGGGGTCTATATAATTATGAACAAGGTTTAAAATTGATTTTTTTCAACAAATCAATAAATTGTTGGTAATTTTTCCTGAAAATTAACATACAGGGGTTTTTCAATATCCCCTATCTGATAATCATATTGAGAATTGTTTTTGTCCGCGTCTTCATAGTGAAACCTGAAAATATAGGGGGGTCTACATAATTATGAACAGCAGTGTAGCTCTCTTCATTAGGCACGCAATTTCGTCAAGAGATTAAGGAAGTTTGAATAGTCTGTAATCGGCTCTATGCTCGAATTCTTGTACACAACTGAGACCAGGACGTCTGGTGGATGAAGCCTGAAAACCCATGGCTGACTTCTTTCCATGAGTCGGACATTCGGAAGACGTCATGCGATCGAGTAGGAAAATGGGGTGGAATTTCGAAAAATTTTACGCCATTTCCAAATTTGCGTGCCCGATGGACGGCGAACAGAAGAAACCGATGCACTTCGAACTGAACAACGAGAATCCCGACGAGGTAAAAATCGATGAGGGGCAAAGCTAGGATTTGAAATTTTGCAAGGCTGCCCTCTACATTTTTTTTCTGTAGATCGGGAACAAGGTGGTTCAAGCGATTCGCGACGCGGACAAGGAGAACGTCGTCGAAGTCGTGTTCACGATCGGTCGCAATGACAAGGTAGAAAAGACGTTATCTAAAAATTGAACGCCTTTACCAGGACGCCTACTTGGACATCTCGTTGCTCTCCAGCATCTCTATGAACACGCCACGCGGAAAGGGAGTAAGAATTACTGTAAAGCGAGAAATGTGCTAAGTTGAGAATTTTTAAGTGTGACGTCAACCTCGCCCCAGTGCCAGCGCGCATCTGTACGCCGCTCATCGAGTTCTTCAAGGTATACGGCAATGTTCTTCGAATGAAAGCAAAGACAATATATCGAAAAGTTGATTTATTAGATTAGATTTTTTGAAACAAAGCATTTCTCACTCGTGATGAATCATTTAATTTGAGGTAACGTCTTCAAAATTCGACGTCGGAATTCAGACGAGCGACGCCAGCAGTCTCATCAGAGTATAGTCCTCGAAAAACTGTCTCAAACGAAATTAGTTTTTAAACAAACTTCAAAAATTGCTTTATTGTTTTGCATAAAATATATACACATAAAGGCACCGGAAATGTGGCAAATATTCGTCAAAATATGTGCGAGGTGAGATCAAAAATTTGTATCAAAGAAAAATAGCGAACAAAATTTACAAGTTTGTCGTGATGGACACCTTCTTCACGAACAGATTTTCATGGTGGCGAGCTGAATCTTTATTTTTTAAATTTGTTTGAAGTTTCAAGACTTACACGCCCTATGATGATGCCCGGAAGTTGTGGAATTCGTTGAATTTGACAAAACCTGGCCAGGGGAAACTTGCAATTCTTCGGAAGATCTGAAACTTGAAAATTTGAAAAATTTCCGAAAATCCGCAGAGCCTACCTCCTTCTCGAATTTTTATGCTGTCCAGCTTTCTGGGGTTGTATTTTTTCCTCTGTCAGAATCCCCCTTCGTTTCTCAGAATCGGATTTGTCTTTCACTTCGATGAACTCCCGCTCGTTGCTCCTGAAAGTTTCCAGAGCTTCCAGAAAAGTTGTTGATATTTGGAAACCTCGAATGTTTCCGTCGGTTTTTCGAGGCGTCAGATGCTTGAGAAATGCTCGGGAGTTTGACTTCGATCATCACGTTGGTGGAGCCTTTTCGAGGGGGTTGCTGAAAAGATGATGTCGTTTACAATTTTAGAATGACGTCATTTTTAGATGCTGTCATGACGTCACTCTTACCTCCAATTCCTCTATGACATCATATTGTCCAGAATAAATGCTGCTAGATTGACCACAATCAGATTCGGCCTTTCGAATTGACCTGGCCTTCTTCTCCTTCCGTAAGGATTCTGAATGGTGACGCCGCTCATTGATGTCATCAGGTTCGACTACGCTAGATGACGTGCACGCAATGGGAGGCTGATCTTCGTCACTGCTAAATTGAAATGATTGAAAATCCGATAAGTTTCAGAAAATCATGGGGTTTCGAAATGAAAATGCTATGTTTTAATTCAGTGTTCTGGTAAATGTAAAATTGACAGATAAAATTTGATAGCCTACCCCCTCCTTTCTTTCCTTGAGAATTTTTCGGCTAAATCTTCAAGCCTAGGGGCGCTAGATCCAATGCTCAGGATACTGATTTCCTCAGTCTCTCCCTTTTCTTCATTTTCGACCTTCAGTTTTCCCCATTGGACATGGAAACCTTTGTTGGTTTTCTTCTTCTCCTTCTTGTCGTACTGTCCTTTGTACTGAAAGTACAATACTTTCAAAATGTTATTTTTAAAGAAAATAAATGAAGACCAGTTTTATTTTGATATAAAGCAAGGAAATCTTCTATTTTTAGAGTAATCTTCAATTTGAAATAGAAGTACCTCTTCGATTCCCCCACCCCAGCTAGTCGTTCTCCAGAGTCCGTTCTGCTTTGCCATCCGAACTTTTTCGGACACCCTTTCAAATTCGCTTTCGCGGCGACGATTTTCGAATTCGATAGTCTAAAAATTCGTTTTTTTCTAAATTTATTATAGTTAAAAATTAAATTATTTTTGTTTAAATGATTTATTTAACTTACCGACAGATATTTGCTACATCGAATGACAGACTTGAACAGGTAGCATTGTAGGGCGGCCAAAACTAGCAATAATGTAGCTAGCCACATTCTTTCGATGAGGGATTGGAGCTAAATTCGTATTTTTAATATTTTTTACCGAAGGAAACTTCATAATGAAATTATATTACCATGACTATTTTATTATGATAATTTTTGAAACTTATTTGAGTAAATTGCTTCAACGCATTAAACAATGTGAGTTTTCAATAAATATAACTATTTTTAAACATTTATGAGATTATTTGTGTAGTAAAGGGTTAGTGAATAATTTCTATATCTCAAATAATATAGTTTCCTGAAACCTACCACGAAAGGTTTCTGCTCCATGTATAGGTCCCCGTAGACATAGGACCACGCGTAAAGCAAGAAATAGCCGATGGAAAATATAAGAAAGATGCCCTGGATGATGATATGAGGAATAACTAAGCATGACGTATCGGATAATAGGCCACAAAATAAAAGGACTATCTAAAATATACGATTTTAAGATAATAATAGTACCCTAAGACATATGTTTTAAGATAACTATAGTATATATAGAAGACAATGATACTATCTAAGATGTTTAAATTGACAATATTTTTTATTTTAAATTCAATTATACAGATATAATTAGACGTCGATTTTATATGAATATATTAAATATTTCTTTATTTTAAAAATAAATGCTTGAATAAAGTAAAAAAATATTCGAAGTGTATTCATACCGATGACAAAATGCCGACCATCATGGCTACGACCACATAATCAAATAGCAATCGAATATTAAAATGGTACAACTGGTCTATGATGCAGTCTTGTAAGGCGCTAAATTAGCAATATGCTTAAACTTTATTAACATACAATATTTAGCATACGCGGTCTGGCAATAGTAACTTCGGTTTTTCCATATGATTTGATTAACTGCTGATATCAAAATTAATATACATATCGTGGCTTCAACTAGACCTAAGAATACGGTTCCTGAAATTTGAATTTAGCTTGTATATTGATTTTTTAAAATGTTTTTTGGCATTTAGCGTCAAAATACTCGTTTTCTTAAAATTTATGATCCAAATTTTGCTTTGTTATCTTAGGCCAAATGGGTTCAAGGTTTGGAGGGGATTTTATTGGGTTTTGCAAAATCTTTGTTTGAATCCTATAACAGTTGTGAAGGATATAAGGAAGAGATAAAGCTGATGAGAGAGTGTGATTTGAACAGAGAGCTAGAGAAAGATCAAAGCGATATAAAATGCTGACGTCAATGCCAGTCTCTCAATGCGAGGTTTAATGTGGTTGGAAAGAAAGATGTCAGGAATTCAATACTTCGATAGAGAAAGATGAAGACAATTTGTGCTAGATAATGAAATTTTAGAATATAACAGACGGATTCGATATTTTAATTTCCTACCCTTTAACATGCAATAAAGTTAACAAATATTGAATTTCAGTCGCATTGATTAAAAATAAGTCAATTTTATGACCGAATATTTTGAAACATACATTTTTAAAACTCACCAAATTTAATACTGCATAAATCGCAGCACTCATAGTAATTCTCCTTTCCGGGTTTCGTTTTAACCTTAGGTTTTGTAGAAGTGCCAAGTCCGATTTCTACTTGAGCTAGCCGGTCACTCATAATCTGAAAGTTCAAATATTCATAATCTGCAAAAAAAAAAACTATGGTTTATCGTTAGAATAAATATCAGATATGCAATGGTGTATAAAATCTGTTAAATTAAGGTCCTATTTATAATCACAGGTCGATAATTCAAGAACAACCCTGTTTCTTTCTAATCGACAAAATCACGATGTTGACCCTACGCCCTCAAAAACTGAGGGATTTCAACTCAAAACACTCATTAATCATAGCAAAGGATCACTCGGGAGAGATGTAAGGGATTAGAAGGGGATTTCATATATCCGAGGGAGATGAAAGTTGAAAAATCGCAATTTGATGGAATCAATATTGGAGAAATGATGTTTCGAAAATTCTTATGAGAGCATGAAATTTGGACCAAGTTATTGTTCTCGCGTTCTGACCAGTTAATATCAACATTGGAATAGAATTATGAATCGTAAAATTTCAAGGGTAAGTAATGTGTTTCAGGAGTTTTCATACGAGTATAAAAACAATTAATAATCAGATATTTTCCGGGGTCCATTTAAAATCGACAGTTCTGCAAAATTCTTAACAAAGAAAATGTTCTGAAGATCTGATCAGTTAGAAATTGGAACGAAAACTGATAAAGTGTTAAGCGCCGAACGTAAGTGTCTCGTGAAGTTAAAGCGTTTCCGGACTGAAATTTGATCCGGGAAGAGGACAAAAAGTCTACTTTGCAAGACGTATGATCTTCTCAATTCATTTTCAAGCATGAATAAATTCATTCAAGCAGATTTAGAGTTAAAAAATCATTTTTATCGTAGAATTGAATCCGATTTGAATCTATCTAACTTCTTCGGAATATTGAATATAAAGGAATCGAGGTAATTTTAAGATGGCGTTAGCGTAATTTTTATCGTTGACGTGATAACGTCATCCGAATTTACCATATGTAAAACTCTAGGTACAAAGTAGATTGCCGTTAGGTGCAAATCCTGATGCACAATGTGCAAGATCAATAGGAGAAAGAGAATGGATTTGAGCATATGACACAAGTTTAAACATAATAGAAAATAAAGAGAGTCAAAAGATAGGAAGATATGATTAGAGATAAGTGAAATAGTGATAAGATGTAAGAGCAGCAGAGAAAATAAATGAGAATGAAAAGTTGCCTGGAGCTCAAAAGCGGGTGATTTATGTGTGAGTAATGGAAACGAGAAGATCCGATCAGATCAAAAATGACAGAGAGACGAGATGTGCAGAACAAAATTGAAGGTGGATCGGGATAGAAGATTCTAGGATAGGCGATAAATTTGAGTTTACCAGTTAGATAAGGTTAGGATAGTTATGAAACTTACTGTCCAACGATTACATTGAAAATGATAAACTTTACGTGCATTTTAGAACATTTTATTCCGAAATTTAAAACTTGATTCTCAAAAACGTTACATTGTGTCACGTGACAATCCTACGTGAAGAGTCATCGTATTTCTTTTACAAAAAAATGCTCAAGTTAAAACTATTCTGATTCATAATATTTGAAGGCCTTCAAAGATCGAGTTCGCAGGATTTCATATATTCTTTTTAGCTGATCAGGCTTATCCAGTCGTGATCTTGGTTCCTGAAAATTTGATATCTTTCTTTAATTGTTGATCTCTTTTTAGGTTTTCTGCTAGACAGATTCGGCCTTTCTGTTCAATAAAAAATTCGCTATAGAGTTTTCGTTGAACCGAATTTTTACTCTTGTTCAGGAGAAAATTCACTACAAAGAATTTGCACCGAGCAGAAATTTTATCTCTAATTTTTTCCTAAAAATTCTTTAACCTTTTCTCAAATCAGGAAGTGATTTTTGAAGTTCGACCAGGCAAATCCTTATGAAAAATGGTGCTTTATGTAAACGTTAGAAAGATCTCCTTCAGAGAAAAACTACAGAGCTCGGTGTAATAAAACTAGAACAAATTGATCAGATATAGGGATATAATAGGGGGTATCAATCTTTATCTAGGAAAGTCTATTTATCTCTAACCCTTTTCTTCTCTCCTAACTTGCCATACTATTTCTATGTCACTCCTGAACGTGTGTATCTTGTACAGCTGACTTGTAACTCATCAATTTTCTGGCTTCTCTAATCGTCGTCTCTCACTCTTCCTTACTATTTCTCCCACCATCTGACAAACCTAACCGAGAAGATCAATCTCGAGCCTAATAGTTAAAGATAGGGCCTTAAAACCGACTGAGATAAGATGAAAACATTAACCCTGTCACCTAGATATTGGGCATTTGATGGGGTTTGACGTTTTGAAAAACGGAACCTCTGTTTCAAAAATGAAGCGAGTAATATTGTTCGATTTTGCACGAGGAGAAAAAAATCAAACACCGATATTTCGGGTGATTTTTAAGAGTTAAAGAAATCAAATATTCCTACTTTTCAACATCGTTCCTTGTAACTGCAATATCGCGCTTGAAAATTTCGAGGAACTGAATCGCAGTGAGCATCTGGCCCGCGGTACAAACGGCGACGACTCGGTTGTTTCTGGAAATTCAACTCTTGAAAGAATAACCTGAACAGATTGCTTGATTTTTCATTAAAAATTCACTTTGATAAAGTTATCAAAAATATGCCTAGGAAAAGTTTGACGTTCTTCACCAATACGATTGAAAAATGTTTAAATAATAAGCAAAGTCTCTCACTTCAAATAGTAACGGACGAAGTTTAGGCCCTCGGCGTCGCCCTTAGTGATAATTTCATCGTGTCCGTCCGAGCATCCCGCAAATCTGACACCGAATTCGAAGAAGAACAGAGACCAGAAGAACGGCACGATAGGGGTCGGGTGCGGCTTTCCAACAATAGAGTAACCCAGGAGATGGCCTGCAAATAGTCGATTTTTCTTCGATATAATAGGTTATTAAATAGTGTAAAAACTAAAGAAAAGAGTCGAACAAACCAAATGTTATTAAATTTTGAAACTTATTCAGTTTTTTAAAGATAGACTTATCAGTATCAATTTCAGCAACATTAATATTATATTTTCACGAAAAATGACAGGATATTTTTGTAACTTATAGATAAATTTATCCAAGCCATACAGGGAAAAATCATTAAATTGTTGCTGTTTTCACTAGCGATATTTTGAAACGGATATTTATTTTAATTTACCGTGAGTCTGCGCGGTTTGCCAGTGCTGAATGTTGATCGTGTCGATATCCCAAAGTGGTAGAGGAGCGGAAACCGAATCACCGATCGCGAATACGAAGTCGACGTTCGTCTGAAAAGTTTACTTAAAAATGAAAACGATTAGATGCTCGTTTTATCTTTTTGTACAACTTTTTGGAACTCACCCTAAAATTCTTGTCGACCAGAATGAAGCCCCGTTTGTCCGTGCGAATTCCGGCTCTTGAAATAAAGTCCGTAGGTGGAAAGACTCCTGAAAGAGATTTTTTTTTTCGGGGAAATAGATTAAATGTCAACTTACCAATCCCAGCGATGACCATATCAGCTTGTAGAGTTTCCCCGTTGCCCAGTTTAACTCCAGTAACTGTTCCGTTCACGCCTTCCAAACCAACCACAGAAGCGTTCAGAGCGAATTTGATGCCTTTATCTTCGAATCTCTGGAAAAGTTGAAGTTGTTTGACTTTAAGAAGTTACTAAAATTGGTCTTTGAAGTTAAATTTGATGAAGACCAGTTTTACGCAAAATTGAAATTGAAGTTTTTGATGTTGGAATTGAAAATTAAAGGTAAACTTGAAAATTTAAGACTACCTTTCGAATACCCCTACCGACGTCGACGCCGAACACAGGCAAAGGCTCTTCTCCGTTAGCAATGACAGTGATCGAGGCTGCTTCTTTGTAGATTGACGATGCTATTTCCATACCTAAAATAGAATAATGCGATGAAGCATAGGAAGATAAAATGGAAGATATACAGCACAAGAAACTCGAACCCACCAATGAACGAAGCTCCAACTATAGCGACGTGTTTTCCGGGAGAAGATTTGGAAATTTCATTCGCTTCTTCGAGACGCCGAAGATAGTGGACGTTCTGAAGTTTTAGGTAAGTTTTAGAAAAATCCATAGGAAAGCAAGAGCTTTTGATTTAGGTGAGCTTTAAAAAAATCATAAAGAACTCTGCAATATGGTCGATTCATGGAATGGGTTTCCAAAAATAGTTTCGAAACTTTACCCCCAAACCCGAACCAGGCACTGTCAGTCTCCTCACTTCGCCGCCAACCGCGAGCACCAATTTGGAGTACGGTAATTGTCCCCTTTCCCCGGATGACGACGCGACGGTGATGAGTCTTTTGTTAGTGTCGATGTCGGTGACCTGAGTTTTTCGAGAGTGGAATTTTTAAGGTCAAAATTTTTAATTTTACCTTCGAATGTGTTTGAATTTGAATGCCATTCTCCTTGAAATAGTCGTCTTTTCGCATGACCACCCTTTCACTGGTAGAGGATGGAGCCTGCAATTCTTTGGGGATGGACAAATTTGGAACCTAACTAAAATTTTCTTACCTTGCTCAATAGCACCCTGTCGTAGGGCGGATGGAGTTCTTCTGTAACGATGGTAATCGGAGTTACCAAGCCGTTCAGCCGGGCATGCTCGACGAAGTTTGCGGCGCTCGGACCTGAAAATTTTACTTTTCAGCATTGTTCAAATTTTTACGAGTATTTTTCCGATTTTCAAGTAAAATGCGGGTATTTTTTAATGAAAATTCAGATGAAACTTGATTTGTGAAAAAGGGAGTAACATTTTCCATACCCGAACCAACGACGATAATGGGATGATCGTTGCAAATTTTCACTTTCGGCGGTTTTTTCGTCTTTCGATCGGAAGCGAGCCGTTTCTCGGTGGTGTGTATCACAAGGTCGTCGCCGACTTTCTTGACCTGAAAATTAGTCCTTAGATAAGTCAGACTTGAAAATTTCCAACCTCGTACGCATGCAAACTGTCGAATCCCGGATAGTCTTCGATGTCTCCCGTTTTCATGTTGAAGCAAGCGCCGTGCAGGGGGCAGCGGATTTTTCCGTTGAAGTAGACTCCTGGAATTTGTTATTCTTGAAGAATCGACTTACTTAGCCTTAAAAATCCTACCAGTTTCCAGCGGGAAATTGTAGTGAGAACACAGTCCGTTGGTGGCCAGGTACTTTCCATCGTCGTTCACGACCAGAATCTTCCGTCCCCGGACTTCAAAGATCTTTTTTCTAAAATTAAATTTTGTTTTTCAGAATAATAATGATAAAATTGCTTCATGATGTCATAAAAATAGCGCTGTGACGCTTTAAATAATGGCATTATGCCGCACATATTTTATTTTTTACTTACGCTCCGGTCGGTAATTCGGACGCTCTAGCGAAGACTTCGTTAACAATAGGAGAATCGTCGACAGCCATTTCCTGCTCGACGGTAGGAGGACAGCACTGCATCCTGGAGAAATAAAATAAGTTTATTCTAATTTTCGGATAAACAGTAAAGAGAAATTGAATAGAAGAATATTTGGGAAAGTTGGAAATAATTGTGAAACTTATGTGAAAAAGTTGATTTTTTTAAATTTTATATTTTAAGAAAAGGCCAATTTATTGAATAGGAAATTTGTTGAAAAAGTCATGAAATATTTTGAAACTTATGAAAGGAATATTTTAAAATCGCGCAAAATACGAAAAAGAGGGGTATTCGGAATTCCAATTCCGAAATTTTTAAAACTCAAATCCCGAATAGCCCTGATGAAAAATACCAATTTCTACGAATATGATGTAAAAATGAACAAGCTTTGCGTCAATTATTTACATTTTATTTTATTGGCTGTATTTTGTATGTTTGCGCTAGAGTCGCAAAAAATTTTACGCTCTTTTCAAATTTCTCTGATGACAAATCAATTGAACCTTCGCTTTTCAAATTGTCATCACTCCCTGATTCGATTTTCGAGGCTATTTGACAGGCAGTTTTTGAACTTTGACAAAAAATGATCAATACAAACCTTTTCTGGCATAATTTTACTGTAGAAGATTTCGATATTGCGGAGGTAAAATATATGGATTTAGACCTATGTTGAGGTTTACATTTCAAGGTCGAGTTGAAAATCAATAAAATTGGTCGAGTGCTTGAAAATAGGCGCGCCGCCATTAAAACTGGGAGTAGTTTTGAGGTTTGTAGAGAATTTTGCGCTAAGTAGGATGACAATTTTGGGAATCAAAGATTTTTCGGCCGAACTTTGCTCGTAAAGAAGTGATTTGTAGCCTATTTTATGATCGAGGGTATTGGATTTCTTTAAAACGCAAATCTCAACTTTCAAGTTGCAGTCTAACCCTAAAGTCATCAAAAATTTAATCAAATTACCTAAAATTAAGTTGGAAAAACGGGTTTTTAATTGATGGGAAAGTTAATGGTTGATGAAAACGTAAGAGTTTACATCTTGATAGTTCAAAATGAACAATCATTCCTTGAGTGCACAATCTTAAATGCTGGATTATTTAGACTATAAGGCGTTTATAACGTATAAACTGGACAAAAATCACGCATTATCGCGATACGAGTGCAAAAATTTAGATTATTATTCCGAGAAGGGCCTATTTCCAGGTTTCATAATAATAACGCAAGAAAGTTCAGGTTTAAGATAGTAACTCAAGGTCTGTGCTTATTCTGATAAGGAAATAAATAAGTCTGTGCAAATTTGATTTTTATGTTTGATAATAAACCTAGACAGGCAGTAATTATATAGAAAAGGTCGAAACGTGGACAAAACAAGCTATAAAGAGGTAAATAGTAGCTCAAATAAACTTACTGATCTGACGACATACTTTCTGAATTATATATCGGCTAGAATGTATTATATGTTTGGAATATATAGACTAAAAATAATTATATAGTGGCTAGAGAGCGGGCAAAGATAGGTCTTTATTTCTGCAGTCCTCTTTCTTCGTTGTCAAAGGCAAGAGCCTGAAATGAAATAGAACTGCAAAATAAGAGGTTGGAAGAGAAATGCGAGAGAGCGCAGAGAAATCAGAGTGTGGAAAAAGAAAGGCCATTGGTGTTTCGTAGAACTTGAACCACTTACGTCTTTCACATATAATAAGAATATACTTGACATATATAAAATAAAAATATGTGAAGCACTTTTATTAGCAATTAAAAACTTAATAGATGGTGACAAATTTCAGAATTATATTTAAAATATGTTACAAATTTGCTAATATTAACTATAGATGAAATTTATTTCAAATATAAATAAAATAATTAAAAATTTTACATTTTTGCAACACATTTATAAACAATAGAATACATGATTTATGATAGCTATTCACAATCGTATCTTGATTTAGAAAAAAAATAGGTAGAGATATCTTTTTATGATGCAATATTCAGGCTGACAAACCTGTTTCTTGACAAAGGATATGATAGGGATAAAAATGCCATCCGAAGCTTAATTCCACCTTTCATTGCAAGACATGCGCTTCAAGACTTTGGTTATCATTTTCAATATTTCCTTCATGATTGACTGTTTCAATTTATATATGCTTCAAAACATGTTTTAGTTCCCAAAAACGTTCTCCATTTTCAGAAACATGTTCCTGAAATTGTTCCTGGTTGCCATTTCCTTGGTTTCCCTAGTTTCTGGACGTTTCGCTTGCGGAAGAGACGAAATGACTTCGAAATTCAACGAGAACATGGTGGAGAAAGGATGTCCTGAGCTTATCAGTAAGGTTTGAAATGTGTTTTCAAAGTTCTAGTGTCATATATAATCTGTTTTATAACCCATGTCTCAACAATTAATATCGATTTTTTCCCATTTCAGGAGGCTTCGACGAGTGCTGCCTGCGGCATGGAAGGTGTTACGATTTCAAGGAGAAGAAGAGAGAGGAGTGTGACGCGACTTTCTGCCAGTGTCTGAACAATCAAGCCAAGAAAAACAAGGGATGCAACGTCGGTTAAATTTTCATTCTAATTTTCTTAGGTTAGGATAGGGCAAAATACGTCAAATGAGGTATAAAATGATCTTCAGAATATCGAGATCATTTTGATGCCAAATCTAATATGTTTGGGCTTGCCATAATTAACAAAATAAAACATTTTTTAGTAAATTTATATTTCAGTTCGCCGCCGAAAACCTCTGTAACAATGCGAAGGCTTGGGGATTCCTTCACTATCCAATAATCGGAAGAAAATAGAACAAAGATCGATTCGTTTCTAATTTATTGATTTTCGGAATAAATATATCGAAATTTCCGAACTGTTATTTATATTTGTTCTTCCATCCGGTGAGAAATTGATGATCATTCAAAGTAAATATTGAGTAATCTTCTAGACGCTCTGTAAAATTTGAGAGAGAATTCAGATCAAGCTAAGGTGTATAGCTTATCAATATTCCCAATTTCATTTTTTTTCTTATAAGCTCACAATTTTACTACGCACTTTTCTATGGAATAGTGTGAGTAAAATCGGTTTTCTTTTCAATAGAATGGCATTTTCTATGAAACCGAAGGAAATTGCTTCATGTTTTCCTCATATTATTATTGATTTTGTCTTACTTTACGATTTTTAAAATTTTACATTAGCAAAAAACAGGCTGAATTATTAGTTTAAAATTTTCTGCAATATTTGATTTTCCATGAAACATACATATTGGCATTATGATAAGTCAAGTTATTTATTCCAAATATCACATAACGTATATCAATCAGCCTTTAATGACTATGCTAATACACGTGGTTAGGGATTTTTTCTGACTCTCTAACTTCTCAGGTACATCGGCCTCTTCTAGATTCTTGAGGCTATCGGTGTTTACATTTCTCTAACATTCTAAACTCTATGAAAATTCTATAATATCTCTCCTTCTCTGACCAAATCCTATGTTATTTTTCTTCTTTGTTTCCTTCGCTCTCCTTAATCCCATGCTATTTCTCTGAATTGATATTTCCGGTTCCCTTTTTAGGGTAAGGGTATTCGATTTTATTCGTTCGGTGTTAATTTAACTTCAAATAGCTCCAAGAAACTTCAGAAACTTCATGAAGTTGTGAAAAACTCTTTCAAACATGAATTGACACTCATTTCTATGAGATTTAAACCATGAAGATCTCAATTTTCCTGCTGAATTTCCTATTTATTCAAGTTGCTTCCGAATGCTATTCCTGCGTTTCCAAGCAGGATTGGGAGTTCTATCGGCAGAGGATCAATGGCCTATTGGTAAGATAATTAATTTTTTGACAAAAACTTTTGGATAAGTTTTAAGATTTTTAATATTTTCTTATAAGACGTTCATAACAATCACATATGATTTTGAATTAAAAAATTATTGTTATGTTTCAACAAAAAATGAACTTTCAGGCAAAATGTATACTATAATGATTTGTGAGCATAATTCAAAATAATTTTTCTTTATTTAAGCCCTACAACGCGTCCTCAGCCCTACCTGTAGCCCCCTTCGCTTGTACCTTCGATCCTTTGAGGGTCTATGCTGATCGGTAATTTTATTTCAAGCTTTTGAAAAAAAAGGTCTATTTTTTAGAAATGCCGTTTTCTGCAAGGGTTTCTGTATGAAATGGAGCAGCGTTACGATTATGGATGATGGTATTTGAAATTAAAAACAAAGAAAATCAAACTGTGATTTTAGGTAGTCTAAAAGTGTCATATCTCAGGGGTTGCGTCGACTCTTTAGTTGATTCAACTGTGCATACCCCTCCAACCGACAACAAGTGCTATCAGGTTGAATATAAGAGTAAAAATAATTGTAAATTAACTATTTAGAACCCTCACGATACAAGCCATCAACCCGGCGTAGAATATACTACTGCCTGCTACTGTAAAGGGTTAGTTAATATATTAAGAAATATAATAAAATAATCTAAAATACTTTCAGATTCATGTGCAATAATTCGATAAAGTCATATCTTAATGTCATAGCCATAATATCGTCGATTTGTCTATTTGTTCAGTTGAAATAAATCTGATTCTGAATTTTCTATTGATATATCAAAAATTTAACCCCATGTGTGGGCTGAAGAATTAATTGCATGATTTGGCATAATTTTCCGGTTTGCCAAAGTTAGAATCATATTTACTTTACTGGAATCGAATTGATAAATGTCCGATTTCAAGTTATATGGAACTATAAAATTACGCTTGATAAGGAGCTAGTATAAAAGGGTGATTTTTGACAATTTCGTCAGCTTCCTGGAAAACTCGAAATTTGAAGATGTTGAAGGTGGTTTTAATCACTTTGATCGGAGGCTCACTGGCTTGCTTTCCAGCTGGAACTGGTAAGAGTATATTGATGTTTCTGAATGAGAATTGATAGTTTAGGACCTTTGTACACCTCAGCTACCTTTGAATACAGCATTTCACCGCCAGCAACTTGGACGTATGATGATACAGAGGATAGACCAGTAGAAGTCTCACCAGCTCAACCAACCACTGCAGATAAGGCCAACTCTCAAGCGAACAGTGATTTTAAAACTGCTGTAGGTTTTAGGCATCGAAATAGTCATTACTATCTTTTTTCAGCTGACTACTGTACTAAAAGACAACGATTTGTCGATTAACAATGTTCAATATACGATCAACTACAAGGCGGAGAAAATTCAAATTAAAGACGATGGAAACAGTAATCAAAATCCAGCAACTGAATGCGATGGTTCTACTGAAACTGGGTACATCTACTATGGCGGTAAATGTATTCATTTAGAAATAAATAAAATAATAAGTTAATTTTAGGAACCATCATTTCCGAATGCAAAGCAGGTGTAGCTACACAATATTCCATTAAAGCCAGCGTCACCGTCAAATCTCCTTCCCCGATTTACCAAAGTGTGTGGGACAATCTGAACTATCAAGTCCAGTACGAGCTCATGCTGAAAAAGGTTCAGTTCAACGACGCTGGAACTACGAGTTATAAATCATAGATTTTCAACCATGATGCTTCAATATTTATCATAATTTATGATCATGAATAAAATGCATTCTTGTCTTGAAAAACATAAATCGAATTAATAAAGAATTTCTACGTTTCAATATTTATCCAGACTCATGAGCATGAATAAACTTCATTGCTTCACGAACTTTGGAAACATCGATAAAAATTCTAAATAAACTTTTCATGTTTCAAAATTTATCTCGATTTCTAACTCTGAATAAGATATTATTTGCAGTGGTGCATGATTCAGATGTTTAGCTAAAGATTATTATATCATCTCGTCACTTGAAAATGCTCGGACAAAGGTCCACAGGTGAGAGGAGGATACATGAAAAACAGATCGGATCTCAACAGAGAGGATATGTGTGGCTAAGGGCTTGTGCTCCCAAGCCTGTTCCCCTCTTTTCATCTCTAAACATTTCCTATCATCTCTTATCACTCACTGTATGTTCAGACAGAAGAGATACAAGCCCACCTCGCTATATTCATTCTGTCCAGTGGAGATTTTTGAAAACCATCGCATCTTTTCTATAAATAATTTTATCGTTTCTTATTATTTTATTATTGATTATAAATATGAATAATTTTCTAAATTGCTTTGTTTGACTCAGATAAATTTGTAGTTGTTTCAAAGTTTTAGTGAAGGCTCGTCCAATTAAATTGAAATTTCAACGTCTAAATCTAGCAAAATTTTGAAACATATCTAATTTCCTAAATCATAATATATTATCAGTTCATTTAATTTTCCAAGTATCATTGTCAATGCGTCAAACCTAGCCTTCGTTGTTTGTTTATTTTCTTACAAACTGATATGTTCTTGAACTGTAAAAATCGCTATTTCAGAGAATATTGAAAATCTAGAAAATCGATTCTTCGAATTCTCAAAGCCTTAGGGCTGGAATAAAATCAAGCCATGCTTGTGGACCTGCATGGACACGATCATGGAAATTCAGCGTCGTCTCGCCAGCAGTCCCATCATCATAATAGGAGTCATGGAAGTGATAACTATGTGGGTTTATTAAATTATGGAAATTACTGATAAATTTCAAAATATCAATAATAACTTTGCAAAAATTAATTTCAAATAATCAAATCCATACCCCTTGACTTATATCATTCTATTGGCTCAATTTAGTTAATGGTGTTTATAATTTGTGGATATTTAAACATTTATTTTAAAAAATATATTAGTGACTTTTGAACCCGTTTCTGAATCTAAATGATTACGACAAATGTGAACATTTCTGCGGGCACTTCACGACGCACAAATGCGCGTTCGTTAGACTTTGAGTTATGCAAATATCACGCGGGTCAAAAGGTTTCTTGAAGGAACACTTAGAAAATTTCTGAAATATTTGGGTTTCGAAAGTGATTACTTTGAAAAATTTAATTGGTTATGAAAATTTCTGAAACATATGGTCTTTTACATCTTAAACTTGTATACGAACAGTTTCAAATTCTTAAAAATATACACAAATTTCGAAGCCTATTAATTTATCAATATTTTAGTTTTAAAATTAAACAAAAATGCTTAGTTGCATCATCTCATGATGGAACAGAAAAATACGCTCATATCCTCTCGAAAATATGATCTGAGGCTGATTGTGCAAACAAAATCGGACAAAGCCTGCGGATCTCATTGATAAGAAAAAGTCAAAGAGGGTAGGATATGTGAAATCCTCGCACCACTTCTGGAGTCTATGAATTGGGCAAATCGACCTATGGATTATCGATCTAAAGACAATTTTGTTCTCGGATAATCCGAAACTATTCACATTTTGTTCTTACTTTTTAAAATTATAGCTAACTAAATTATACTTTATTCCCAATTTAAAATTATTATAATTCCCTAAATATGATATCAATTCTCTATCAATCAAATCCAAACCAGAACCAAAGAAATGATAGACGGGGCTCTAGAGATATTCTCAGTTTACCGCAAAGAAATGTTAATCATTTCCATGAGCAGGTTTAAAATTTAATAAATGTTTAAAAAATCGATAATGCATCGGTTTTAGGCCACTGAATTCGACCCTTTGGATGAGACAGCGCATCAAGAAAACGATTTCGACGTCGAAATGGGGTTTGGTAGCTCGAGGTTAGTTTGTCTTTAGTTATCAATTCTGAAGCGAAACCAGGTCATAAGATATTCATATTGCTATAGATGAAATATTTTGAAACATACTATTGAGTATGTTGGAATCGTAAACAAAATAATGAAATTTGAAATATAGCTCTTTGAGATTAATTATGCTGAAACTTATCATTGAGTGAATAGAAATTCGATCGTTCAATAAAAATATTGATTCGCACTTTGAAATGAATTAGTATGAAACTTGTATTTTAAATAGACAACAATCAATTGAAATACAACACTTCACCTTTAGTTAATTTATTTAAAACCCTATTTCAGAACTCATCTAATGATGATGGAAGAAGAGCGCCCGAAGACCGTAGCGGAATCAATCCACGAAAGTGCCAGGAAGTCGATATCTAAAATGTAACAAAAAACTTTAAAAATGGTCAAAAATTTGAGGATAATTCAGAAAACGCGTATTTTCCTTCATCACAAGCCCATTTTCGTTAATTCTTAGTCATTGTAAATTGCTGATTTTAATCGGTGTATATTCAGTACTCGGAGCATATATGTTTATGTGGCTGGAGGTAATTTATTAAGTTTATTTTTTATTTCAAATTAATTTTAGGTTCCAAATGATCTGTTAGAAAAAGAAGAAGTCTATCATAAGAGGCTGATCGCTAGAGATGTCATGATATTGAAGTTGGCTTTTAGAAACTTGAGACTTCAAAATAACATTTTTAAATATCAGTATTTGACTGTTCCTGAGAAAAAAATTTAATATTCAAAATTTAAAGAAAAAATAGATTACATAAATTTCTATCATCAAGTAAAACATTTTACATTTAATTAATCACCGGCTATTTCGTTTCATATATAAATTGTCTTAATAATTTCAAATGAAATATTTAGCCTCCGAGCCATTCACTTGGATAACCGTGAAGATCGGGAAGAACGGTGGAAACAAGCTGTGATGCGGTTTGAAGAAGATCTGAATTTATCTGAGCCCGTAGTCGAAACTGTTTGGTCATTTTGGAACTCATTCCTATATGCTGGCACCATTTATACTACAATAGGTATATTATTTAGAGGGTTCATTTTATAACAGTCATTATTTATCTTTCTTAAGTAGCATATATTTAAATATGAAACATCTTTTAAAAACAATCTTAGGATACGGAAATATAGCGTGCCACACCACAGGGGGTAAGGTAGCCACGATGGTTTATGCGATGATAGGTAATTAAATCAACGATAGCTTTTAATCAGTCAATTATTTTAGGCATCCCAATTATGCTAGTAATGCTAAATTCATTGAATGATTTCCTATTGAAAGTGATCAAGCAATTAGCCGGTTTCGGAAGCAACCTGTGGTTATTTATTGGTGAGACAGTTGGGGTAATTAAGTAGGTAATCAGAGAAATTAATTAAGGGGTAAAAATGGGATGCTCAAAATTAGAAGAGGGCAGTGATAGACGGATTAGATATTTGAGGTTTTGCAAGAAGCTTCAGAAATATCGACTAATCTCTTCGGAATCGCTTATTTCTGTGGTAAGTTTCTAAAAATTCCTAGTTTTTTCGATTTTTAAAATATTGGCTCTTTGAACGTTATGGTTGAAATACTTCACTCAAGTGGTCACTTCTTCAAACAACCTATAACCTTTGACCCCTCCTTTCTTCTTAAGACCCTGATCTAGTGGATAAAGAAGCCGTTTTATGTTTGGCAAAAATTCAGAGGTCGACCGGGTTGGAAGAGGGTCGTTCAAAAGGGAATAGCGATAATGACTTGGATAAAGAATTAGTCCCAGATCCGCCTATTTTCTCGGCGCTATTTGGTGGGTGCTTATTTAGAGAATTACTTTAATTAGGACAATTAAGCCACAATTATGCTGCTAATTATATCGGCTTTCGCGTTTTGTGTCGTAGAAGGATGGGACTTTTTCACGAGCATCTATTTCTGCTTTATTTCGCTGAGTACAATAGGTTAGTTTTACTAATTTACGAATTTAGCATATGTTTCAAAATAATTTATTATTTAATTCAAGTTTAGAGAGCTAATTCGTGTGTCAATATCACTAATTTCAAATTATATTATTTTAGGCTTAGGCGACGTAACTCCCGGAAATCCGGAGTATATGATAGCCATGTTTGGGTATGTTTTTTAAATTTAATCTAATCTAAGTAAATGTTTTAGAATTGTCCTGTTGGGTCTTTCTATGTTAACCGTTTGCATAGATGTAGTGAAAGAAAAGCTAGCGTTAATGTACATGGCTCTATTGGAGAAAATGTTACAGGTAATTAATTAATTATCTAATTATTGTTAATTATTACCCAGTCTAGGATTATATGGAAGCGGTAAAATCAGGAGACCCTAATGCCGCTACAGGAATGATGGCTGGGTTCCAAGGCAAAGCGAAGTTTCTCATGCCGTTAATTAGGTAGTTAAGATTGAATTGCCCAGATTAAAATTTAATTTCAGTAAGAAACAAGGGGCGCAAGTCATGAATCAATTCAAGGAGAATTGCGAGAAACAGGTAAGAAAAGTTGAAGCCTTAAATTTACTCCAATTTTCAGGGCATAGAACCGCCTCCTGTTCTGACTAACATTGATCCGCACACCGGTATGCCGGCGTTCGCAAGTGCAAAAGTCGAAAACTTCAATGAATACATTCAAGTGGTAGGTTGTGGCTTGAAGCTTTTCATATGAAAATATTTTTAGGCCGAAGAAAGGCAAAAGACTGCTCCAAGAACGCCAGAACCGAAAAGAGAAATGTCCACGAAAACCACGGTGATTGATGCCGATTTGTGCAAAGGAACGGATAAGGTAGGCTTCAGAGTTTTGAGAATTAATTTTGGAAATGGAATTGTCTGTTAAAAGGCATATATATCAACATAACAAATAACTAGAGTTGAACTATTGAAAATTCAGGGTCTCCAAGCCTATATTCCTATTGAGCCGGTGACTAATGTCACTGAAATGATGGTTCAGGTAAGTTAGAAAAAGTTATATTTAAATCCACCAGCGGATACAAACAATTGAATCTAAGTTTTAAAATATAATTTTTTTAGACCTCGACTCCGCCAGATCTCATAGCTATTTATTCCCTTAGCACTCAATGCTCCCCGGATTGCTCGGACGTCGAAAGTCAGACAGATCCCACTGACAGTTCAGATGAGGGAATTCAGGTCAAGAAATTTCCGGTTCATTTTTCTGAAAGTTCATTTTAGTGCTGGCCAAGTACTGAGAACGTTTGCATTCAATTCGATACAGGACCGATCGAAACCCCCAAGGAAATGGAAGAGAAGGAGGTTCAAGCCATGCCTTTCATATCGTAAGTGTTGAGAAATTGTCTACTTACAATATTTTATGGTGCGACGGAAACCTTGTAGTGGTTTTTTAGAGTTGTCACGACCGGAGTGCAGCCCGAGGTGTCGGCGATCTACTATGCGGACGACGACATGGACAGTCTGTTGAGTGAGTCGAGCGATTCGTCGTCTGAGGAAGAGGACGAAGAGTTCGACTGGATTGAGGAGGAAGTAAGAATTTCTTTACGATAATTTTAAAGAAAAACAAAACTTTCCAGGTCCCAATCGGTCCTGATGACGCCTTGAAAGAAATCCTCGAGGAACTCACAGGTGTCGAGTTGCCTGAGTCACCATTCATAGAAGTGACTCCTGACATGGAGGGAGCTGAAGAAATCTCTTATGAGATGACTGGGGTATTGCCAGGCTCATTGGAAGCAGTTGGGGAAGTACCGATGTCTTCGGAAGAAGCTCAGGGTGTGCCGACATTTGTTGTAGCGGTCAAGGGTGCGCCAAAGTCTTCGGAAGATGTTCAGAGTGTCAAGACATCGTCTGAAGTGACCGAAGATGTGCCAATATTTTTTGCTAATAGAGACGTCACGATCTCCTTGGAGTCGACTGGGGAGGTAGCGATAGCTTCCAAAATAGCTGGAGAAGTTACGACGTCTTCTGAAATAGTTGGAAAGGTGCAAACTTCTTCGGAAGAAATAGGAAACCTACCAACATCAACTGCCGATGTTTCTGGAGAAACACCCAAGTCTCTGGACATCGTCGTCGCACCCCAGAAAGCTGGCGACCAAGAAGTAAGAGAGAAAGAACCGAGAGTCACAGAAGAATCAGCCCATCTTCTTTCGATCAAGCAAATCAGCAAGGGTTGGCTTCAAAACTTGAATTTCGGGAGAAAAATAAATTTTAGCAATGATGCAGAAATCAATATCGGTGGAATCTCAGGAAACAGTAATTCACGTGCCGTCATTAAGACCAACAAAGAAGAGGGTCAGGAAAATGACAAGGTCCGAATAAAATCAAGAAAGTCAGAAAGGTTTGCGAATTTCAGCGAAGAAAAAGAGACTAAACGTCAAGCGAAGGAGCAGAAACGCTTGGAGAAGGAAGAACGAAGGGAAGCGAGGAAACTCCAAAGAGGCCTGAGGTTCATGAAGAACTCCGGGGACCAGGTTTGAAAATAAACTCCACACAGACCTTTCGAAAAGTCAGAAACTTTAGACGGAATCCACTTTGACTAACAGCGAAGTTCAATACGATTGCAGCTTAGCGGAGGTCATTTTGAAGTTGAAATTTTGACAAGGTAAAAATTTAGAGTTCCACCCAGTACGACGTAGTGGAAAAGAAGGGAAAACGATGCCAGACGAAATTATCCAGGTGAAACATTGATTTCCATTTCCACTCAACGTGTTTACGATGATTATAGCATGAATAAAGAACAGTTGAAAGCGGTGAAGGAGAATGTGAAACAAAGAAAGAAGCTGAAACTGGTCAAGCAGTTGGAAGAACGTGAGAAAATTGGAAAATTGGAAATACCCGAAATATTCCTGGAAACGGAAGAAACGAAGGGTGAGATTGGAAGATTCGGTAATTTTTTGACAAGATTAATTTTTAGCTCGCGTAAGGACAGAAAGCGTGTCTTCTACAGAAACTTCGGAACCCCCAGAGAAACCTCAAATTTCGATCCAGGAAATCTCCGCAGAGCAACAGGAAGAACAAGAGGAGGTGAGCGAATTGCCTAATTAAATGATTTAATCATATTATTTTAGCTTCCCCCGAAGATACCGGCAATTCATAGGCTATCTGAAGACATGAGCGAAATATCGGAGATTGAATCGATCATGGAAGAGGAGGAGTGAGTATAAGACATGTTTCAGAAAATTTCATAACACAGACATATTTCGCTAAAAATAATCTTTGAGTCGTACTAGTGGATGAAGGGCTATAATGATGTAGACAAATTTAGAATTTATGTGTACAAAAAATTTTATATAAAATAGATTTAAAAATGAAATATTAGCTCGTAGTTTCCTGGTTCTAAATAAAATATTCAGCATCTACGACTCAGATCACGAGTTCGTCGAGGACGAGATTGAGCTTTTCACTGTCGAAATCTCATGTCAAACTGATCCCGAGATCAAGGAGAAGGTTGAAACTAAAGATCATACGGTACTTAAAATTGTTGACTGGCTACTGTTTAAAAAGCTAATTTACAGCACCAAATAACTCCTCAACACCTCGATATAGTCACAGATATGCAAACGCAGACGTCAATCTCGGCGTTCAAAAGGCGAAGGTCGAAATCTCCAAGCAAAGAGAGGACGAAAGTTGAAGAAATTGTGCAAACCAGCATCGAACCGGAGGAAAAGGTAGAGAATGGGCTTCATAATATCTGGTAGAAGAGTTATTTTCTTTGGCAATGACTCGTGCCTTTTCACCTTTTATTAAAGTAACAACCAGGTAGAAGATAATTGTTTCGAACAAATTCTTATAAAGATAATCTTCAAAATGGGACAGTTTTGCTGGAGCTATTAGAAATTTATCAAAAATGTACAAAGAAAACTGTTTCAAAAAGTTCCTTATCCGAATAATCATTCAATAGCAATAATACGTTTTCGAGGCTGTTAAATATTATATTTTTTCTAATTTGAAGATATCCTTCATGAGCGATTCTGTAGCACAGACGATGCAGACGTCGTTCTATCAGCGAGAACCTGAGAGTAATGAGGAAGAAATCACAATTAATATAACATCCACGGACCTGGTTGAAGGGGAAGAGAAAGTCGAAATACCGTTGCTATATTTGGTGGATGGTAGTTCGCAGGTAATCAATCATTTTAAAATTTTACTAATATCACCCTTTAAAACTATCAAATGAGTATGGAAAATCCTGAAACCTATCCAATTTTAGTGATTTTTGAATAAATTTGACAAATCGCCTGAAAGTCCATTGTCGTGCGGATTCTTTAGTAGATTGCATCAAATGTTGAAAATTATGCACTTGTTTAGACCGATATCCCCGAAAGCGACCTATCCGAATCTCAGACTGAGGAAACTGAAATGGCAAATACGGATACTCAAACCGAAATCATCGAAGAAGTGGTTCGGGGAACTCAGACGGCAAAAGAAGAGAGGGAGGTATGGAATTTCTAGCTTTTCTGGAGAAATAAATGCCAAGTTCAGACCGAAATGCAAACTGACAGAAGGATCGAAAGGGAGATGAGCGTGCAAACGACGACAGTGATGAAGAGGGAAATGGCATCTCAGATAGAGGAAGATTTGATGGTCACCAGTCAGTCTACAGCCCAGACTGAGCCCGCAATTACGAGCACGGTAGGTTGAATCTAGAAGGAGACTGAGAAAATTTATTTCAAGAAGATGAAAAATGAACAAGAATATTCAATTTATCTTGCTCGGGGAAATGGTTTCATGAATTCAGGGCATCCAATCAATTGTGGACCTATCAGATCATGCAGTGGATGCAACCCAGACCTACAAATCAAGTCAGGCCCAGTCCGACGTCAGCATGTTCGTCGTCGATCAAATGGATAGCCCTAAGCTAGAAGCGGTTCACGACGTCCGTTTCAATGTGGATGAATCAACCCAAATCGAGGAACCATTTACAGTCAATTCTAGCACTCAGGTATAAATATTGATTAAAATATTTTTAAGAAAATTGAATTTCCAGTGCGAAGTCCCAGAATTCGACTCTGTCAAAGTCCAGGCGACCCCCTTGATGATTTCATCGGGAACTCAACATGTCAATTTCTGTCTATCAGGTTTGAAAATAGACTCTTTCTGAGACGAAATAGAAATTTTAGACATAGCGGCCCAAACCGACCTCTACATGAAGAACAAAGCCAGTCAGGTGAACAAGATTATTCGAGAGTTTGATTATGCAATTTTTTTGCAATTCCATTAGCAGCTACGTTCAACAACTTACCAAACATACCTTTCAATAAGTCATAACTTAAATCGTATCTAATTTGATATTATATCAGGCCAACAAAACAAGACAATAGTTTTGCTATTTTGAACTCCATAATGAAATTACTTGAATAATACCCAATCTGGCCATTATCAATTTGATTACTTGTCAAATCCAAGCGAAAAGACAATAACTTTGCCAATTCAACCTTTAATAGGATCTAATCTGAATCATACCCAAATCCTTAATAACACATAATTTGAATTTCTCCTCCAGGGAGTATCCGTCCAGGCAGAAGTCCAAGAGAGCTCCACTCAACCTTCGAAGGAATTCTGCGACCAAGCCACTCAGCAGTACATCGAAATGGAAGACAAAGCAGTGAGAGGCGGATGGATCAACGACCTAGTCGAAATAGGACTTGATCCGATTGAAATTGAAGAACCCCCAAAAATAGAACCTTTGGAGGTTCTACTCTACAAAAATTCTGGAACCGATCCAATTTATCCCGATTTTACTGAACAAGCCATTCAATCTGATCCAGAAGTATTCCCGGAAATGCAGGATTTAGAGATTCAGGCTTCTCCGGAGATGCTGATTGCGAAAGTGCAAACACTAGTGGAATTAGTTGATAAGGAAATGGAAACCGATGAAGGACCGGAAATGACGGACAATAATACGATGGTCGACATCGAAGTAGAAGAAAGGGCCAGTTCGCCGGCATTCGAATGGCCCAAAGTCAAAGAAGAGGTCGAAGTGATCAGTCAGGGGTCGGATCCGATCAGCTTCGGAGTCGACGAGGGGTCTCAGGTGGAAATTAGGAAGGAGCTGGAAGACAAAGGGTCGGATGCAGTGGTGATGGAAGGGATAGATGAGGGAGTGCAGTCGATGCAAGAAGTTAGAGACGAGTATACAGGTTAGCAATTTGGAATTTAATAAGCTGAAGGAATGTCTTGAAAGATTTCTAGTTTATCAAGAATAGTTTGAAACTTATCATTTTTAATTTGAAATTTGAATCGAAGAAGAAGTATTTTCATTAAATTTTTGATATCTTAGGAAAAACCCAGAAACATACGATATTTTTAATTCCAGAGGTCGAAGTGGTTGATCTCCGCGACATCTCAACGCAAAACGACCCAATTTTGCGTGAAACCGCTGCGACTCAAATCACCATTGAGAAGAGTCTGAGAGACATTGGTAAAAAGGCTCTTGATTGCTTAGGTGGAGAATAAATTTCAGGCTGCAACCCGGTAGTGGTCGAGGGAGTGAATACCGAGGTGCAAGCCACTCCTGAACTGACTGACACTGGCACTCTTGCCTGCAAAGTCCCAGGCGTCGACAAGAAACTGCAGGTGCAGCCGATTCAAATGTCGCGAACCATCTCTATCGAAGTACGACCTCCGGTGCACGAGGTCGCAATTCAGAAGTCCGTCCAAACGAGGGACACTCAGATCGAACCTATCCAACTTGGAGTGGAGAAGGGACTGGACGCTCCCGACGACCTGGAAATTGAAACGCCGCAATTCGAACAACCAACCAGTTTTCTGTGGAGTGATTTTGACATCTTGGGTAGGGGCGGTCTGGATTTGACAAGTGATGAGGTACCGGAGTACGAAGAGAGGGAGGCGCAGACGGAAGAAATTGAAAAAGTGGATGAAGGGGTGCAGAACTCCGTACTGATGGAAGATCGCAATACCCAGACGAAAAAACTAATCAAGAAGACGAAGGAGGTTCCCAAAGTGGAAAAGATAGACCATGGAGCGCAGAGCAAACCGGAAGTGAAGGAAACGGGGGTTCAAGTGAAGTCAGAAGCTACGAAGAAGGAGAATAAAGACGAAGAAGTCCAGGTGGTCCCCGAAAGATATGATGCCAATACGGGATACGAAATAGGAGAAGAGGACGATTGGTTGAAGGTACAGAACTTGAAGGACACGGATTGGGGTGCTTCTCAGGCTATCTGCACAAGAAAAATGTTCAACACTCTTGATAGCATTCTTCACTACTTTGAAAACGTGTCTAGCACCCTTAAAGAAGAGCACTTCTTCAGGCACAAAACCATACCATGAGCTTCTCGTCTATCAGTTAATAATAGGAGGATTTCGGGAGAGTCCATTGGATATTCAAGGAAACTTCAAATTACTCCTACTAACTTTCAATAATTGCATTGCATGAAGCAGTGGCATGAGATCATTGAGATGATTAGGTAACTATACAAATAATTTAGGTCTACATCAAAGAACTAGACCTGGAGCGAAGGGAAAGAATGATGGACATTGGCATCCAGACGGGAGTGTTGGCGAGGGTCCAACACATGTACGGAATCGGATACGCTTCGGGGTCGGATGAGCCCGTGACTTCGGTATTTTATATTAAAAAATTTGGAAATCTCATGATATTATGGGGATACTGAATTTTATTTTATTCGGAGATTCAACAACATATTTTAAATTTCAGCAAATGCCGATCAGTTTGAGAAGAACTGAAGAGGGCCATTCGAGGATGAAAAGGTTTGGAAATCAACTCTTTTGAAAAATGAAATAATTTCAGCGGCGACGAATCCCTAACCAGAACTGGCTCAGTTATGTCGATGGCTGAATCTTTCGAGGGCCAATTATCTCCGGTAATTAAGCACTAATTAATTAAAGAAGTTAATTGATTAATTAACTAATTAGGTTACTTCTCCATTCGCTTCCAAAGACTCCTCAAGACAGTCGTCGTTCAAAAGAGTCAAAAAGAGTCGGAAGTCGGAAAGGGAACAGGAACGAGCTTTATTGGTACGAACTTCTTATTCTCCCTAAATTATAAAATGAGTTTTCAGGTTTCCGATATCCGATCAATCTTCGAAAAACAACAGCCAGAGACCAGTGGCACAAGTAGACAAAGCGAGAAAGACAAGGAAAAGGAAAAGGAGAAGTTGGAGAGGAAGAGATCCAGTAGTTCGGAAAGATAGACTTTATTCTGCTCATTATGTAATGATATATTGTTAAAGTTTATTTATTTTGAGAATAAATTTCAATAAGTAGAGAAGACGGTAAAGACTGAATCATTTATTGCATGAATGCACACATAGTGCAATATTCGGTTGAGTATGATAGTTTTGAAATTATAAAAAAAAAAAAAATTATAACAACTCATATGATCCGTCCGCAGCAACTTCTTTATAAGGATCATTAAGTTTCTCCTCGATGCTATCAGTTATATCACTCCATTGATCGTCAGTAAGTATCTAATGAAATCTATAAGTAATAATGAAGTTAAAATCTGTTACCGTAGCTGTTTTAATGATCACACTAAATTCTGTTTTAGTTGCTTCAGCTGGGGGTTGAGCATCTTCGAGGCAAACTTTCGATATCACACCTTAATTTTACATTTGAATATTTGAATAAATAAATAAAATATATTACCATTAGTAATGACACCTTGATCCAAAATGGTTGTGTTACATGTGGTAACACCATTGCTATCTCCAACGATTGTGATTGTAGGTGGAGTATAGGCCAGAATAGTTTTATATGTGACAGACTTCAAATCATTTTCGTTGAAAGCTTTTGATATCTAAATCAACATTTCATATAAATAGGAAAATACTAATAAGTTCAATTTGATCATAAACAAATATCAGTTCTAAACAGGCTGAAAATTTTCGGCCTGGTCCGTAATATTTTTAAAAAAATTCAAGCCCGGGCCGTGATATCTTAAAATTTTCTCTACCCCAGCCTGCAAAATACGGACCGGACCGTTAAAACCCTGGTAAGTATCTAAAAAATACATACAACACTATTTATCGTAGTATTAAGAGATGTCTTTGCTGTCTCAGCATCGGCGGCTTGGTTGAAGGCTGACGTAGGATCACCCTTTATTGTCCATAAAGTACGTGGGAAAATTTTAAGATTAATCGACGCTGTATCAGACGAATCACCACCTCCTAATCAAAACTTTTATTAAAATTTCAATACTTCAAACCTGGCAAGCACCCATATGCTATCGATATACTGTAGACTAATAGCAATAGAAGCATCTTTGGCAGGAAAAACTACCAAAGGAATGGAATTTTCTCCTTTTATATGACTGACCAAGCCATGGACGCGTCTGGGCAGGAATTTTAAAATGCCATTCAAGTTCCAGAAATTCTTTTGAAGACTCATAAACGCTTCAGGCGGTTTTGACTTTACAATTCGATCAAAGAAGGATGAAACATTGTGCAAATATGAAGAGTTTGGACTTTCAGGAAGCAAGAGGGATTTTACGATTGTCCTTCTATTGAACGATTTTTCTTCTAGTGAGGTAGCACATTTGAACAAATATGCAAGAATTTATACATATCACATGCACATCAAAATAAGATGTTATAAATAAAACATATATTTAAATATTGAGATAATCCAAATGTTGACAAAATAAATATGACTGAAAAAGTTAATTTACCGTCATCTGCCGCTTCAGAACCTCTCCGTCTTTCGACTGTTTGCGCTTATGAATACGGTCCACGACTTCTTTTAAATAGCAAATTATGCTAATTTCGATCATTTTTTGAAATCGAAATTGAAAATAGATTTTATTTTGAAATTCCCATAGTCGATTTGGTAATTTACCTGAGAATCTGATCTTGAAATTCAAATTTGAAAACTGCCCTTCTTTAGAAAGTGCTTACTAAATAATATAGTAGGGATAATTTTCAGGTTTTGGAAATTAGATCAATCTTTGAAAAACAGCAACCAGAAACCAATAGAATGTGTGAAAGAGACAAAGAAAAGAAGTTGGAGAGATAAATTTTTAAAAAAATCTATACTGTTCTGATAGATTGTTAAAATTGATTTATTTTGAGAATAAATTTCGATAAGTAAAGAAAAACGGTAAGGATTGAGTAATTTATTTACAACAATTTCAGAGGTAAGAAATGAAGATCAAATTTAGCTCACAACAGTGTGGGTTCAGCCACAGCGTCTGCACCATTGAATATATCGCTTAATTTTTCATTAATACTATCAGAAATACCACTCCATTGGTTATCGGTGAGAATTTTCAGATATGAATATTTTATTTTACTAGAAAAACGATGATTTTGAAATTAAGAAGAAATTACAAGAGCTCATATGATCAACTCATATGATCCGTCTGCAGCAAATTCACTGTGGATATCATTAAGCCTATCCTTGATGCTATCAGTTATGTCACTCCATTGACGATCAGTAAGTATCTAATGAAATCTATAAGTAATAATGAAGTTAAAATGCTATTACCGTAATTGCTCTAATGATCACACTAAACTCTGTTTGAGTTGCTGGAATCGGTGTAGTACCAGCTGCGTTGCAAACTTCTGATATCACACCTTAATTTTACATTTGAATACATGAATAAATAAAACATACTACCATTAGTAACAACACCTTGACCCTCTAGATCTTCTTTACATGGATCAGATTTGCTATCTCCAGCGATTGCGATTACAGGTGGACTATAGGCCAGAGTATAAGTATATGTAATAGATTTCAAATCATTTTCGTTGAAAGCCTTTGATATCTAAATCAACATTTCATATAAATAGGAAAATACTAATAAGTTCAATTTTATCATAAACAAATATCAGTTCTAAACGGGCCAAAAATTTTCGGCTTGATCCGTAACGTTTAAAAAAAAAAGTCAAGCCCGGTCTGTGATATTTCCAAATGTTCTCTACCCCGGCCCCCAAAATACGAGTCGGGCCGTTAGAACCCTGGTATGTACTTAAAAATACATACAACACTCCTCATTGTATTATTAAGAGCTGTCTTTGCTTCCTCAGCATCGTCGCCTTGGTCGAAGCTTGACGAAGGAGTAGTAACAACAGCATAATTATTTATCGTCCATGAATAGTATGGAAAAATTTGAAGATTAATCGACGCTGTATTCGACGAATCACCACCTCGTAATCAAAACTTTGATTTAAAATTTCAATAATTCAAACCTGGCAAGCACCCATACGCAATCGGTATACTGTAGACTAGTATCAACAACCGCATTCTATCTATTAGGAAAAAAACACCAAGATATAAAAAATCTTTCCTTTTATATGATTGATCGAACCATAGGCGCGCCTGAAAAAAAAACTTGAAATTCAATTCAGCGTTCCAAAATTTTTTCAGGCGTTTTTTCTACTTACAATTCGAAGCAATAAAAAAAACATCTAGCAAATACGAAGGGTTTGAACTTCCAGGAAGCAAGGGGGATTTTACGATTGTCCTTTATTGCAGCGATTTTTTTCCTGGTGAAGTAACACATTTGAGCAAACATGTGAGAATTTATACATATCACATTGTACACCAAAATAAGATATTGAAAAATAAATGATAATTTGAACTCATCATAATATCGAAAATACAAAATAAGTTCAACTTTTGACAAAATAAATATCGGTTCAGATTTAATTGATCGTCATTTGCTTCCTCATCATCTGCCGTCTCAGAACCTCTCCGTCTTTCGACTGTTTGCGCTTATGAATGCGGTCCACGACTTCTCTGAAATAACAAATTATGCTGATTTCAAACTAAGTTAATTGTTAAAATTATACAAATTTTTAAAGTTGTGATAAATTTAGATATGTTAACAAAAATGTAACCTAGCATTCTTCATTTCATCAGGATTCAGGTGCTCCAGAATCTGAGCGAACACGTCCACGAGGTTGTAACGGAAAGCGTCGGAGAGAATTCTGAAAAAACAATATGATTGTTTTTTAAAGTTTATTTACCTAAAATTCTCCATTTTCAACAATCTGCTTCTTAATATTGGACACGCATTTTCCAGCAGAAATTCGAACCGCTTCTTGAACTTGTTCTGCACAACGACGTCAGATTCGTCGCCCTGTAAAATGAACCGAGCTTAAGAATTAGTAATTTCTAAACGATTTGATGATGTAATTTATTTTTTACTCAAAATTCTCCTATGTTCAGCATTATAATTCCATTCCTTAATTGATTTAAAATTTAACCTCGATAGATCGGTAAAAAGCCTCAAAAAAAGAGGTCCAGGTGATTCTGCTCATGCCGATCGGATTTATCGCGCAGAGTTTGTGGCAAAGAAACTGCATGGTTCCTCGGTCACGGTTTCGGAAACACAAAGAACGCCAGCGTAAGAGTCCTGAAATTAGGATTTTCGGTAAAATCGTAGTTTTTGATTATTTTTCTAATGTTATGATAGCTTACCAACTGATTCCCTGTGAGCGTTCCCAATCCGGTTCCAAATGTACTCGACCAGTTGTTGGTAGCCATGGGTGATCGCGAAGGCAAAGCATTGCGTTAATTTTTGGTTCGGAGAACGTCTATCTAAAGAAAATCAATAGAATGGTAACTTTCTGGTAGAACCTGTATCGAAAAGTCTATCAGGCCTGCTTTCGAGCAAGGTAAGCCAAAAATCGTACACGGGGTGGTCGGAGAGCTGCTTCCTGAGATAATTGGGGTAATTATGAGCAATAAAATGAGTTAATTGAGGCAATTAGGATAATTACTTAAAAGTAATCCTTCGATACTTGTCGAATTTCCAGTCGTCCTTCACCCAATTCTCCATCGCGTATAGGCAGGCGAATTGGAACTGCATCTGACGCCAGTTCTTGCACTCGGTCTCCATCAGATGTAGAGCAGTGGTAAAGTCGTTGACCTCGATTCTAGAATTTTTTGCTCTTTTAAATGATGACAAATAACTTTTATGTAAATTTTTAGAGCAATTTTCAGAAAGGTATGCTTTAGGATATCATGGACTTTAAAATTCTATAATATGGCTAATTCAACTACCAATTAACCTTTCCAATAATTTACTATGTTTCAAATAATCTCAAGTTCGAAACTTTACAAAAGATTTAATAATGACTTTGGCGAGATCACAAATAAGAATTCAAATATTCGTCCCTATTTAATGACCTTCAATTATTTCAAAATGATACATACGTTTCAAGAAATCTTGGCATCGAAAATAATCTCATTATGACATTACCCGCTCGATTTTTATCTATAAATCAAGAATATTCGTCCTTACCGATTAATCTTCCAAATGACATGTTTATAGAACGTGCGCAAATGTTCGTTTCTGCTCATCGCTCTTCTTTTGGCACACAATTTGCCCGGATCGATGAACATCTCGCTGTGTTTTTCGTCTAAATTTTGATAATCAATCATTTTTATCGTTTTTTCCCATAATAAATTCACCCCATCGCTTCATTTCCCGGAGCACTTCGGCCACTTGATCCCGCAAATTATTCACCAATTTTGGCGCCAACGAGAGCTGATCCAGAACATCTCTCAAAGCATAGGCGACGTCGGTAAGCTTCCTCCAGCGAATGTGAACCTAAATTTGCAAATTTTATTCGGGGTATAATGGCGAGTATCTTAATTTTGTTACAGAAAATTTAGCTTTTGAGAAATCTATGTTTTTCTTACTTTGAATAAGTGGATAGCAATGGATCGCTCGGTCAAAAATTTCAACGAACAAGGTTGATCCATGAGCTTTCCCTAAAATTAGGTTAGGTTTAAAAAGTTTCGCGAAAAATGTTGAAACTAAAGTAAAATAAAACGAGGAACTGCAGGAAAAGAGTGCTGGAAAACTGGGAAAATAGAAAAATCCCAACGATGAAAGAGAAGAGCTAACCTGAAAATAAGCTGAACACTCGAAAAATAGCGAGGATTTTTGAGAGAATTCAAGAAGTCGGGGAAATAGTAGGGGACTGCTAGAAGGGAAAAGATCAGAGTGTAAGATCTAAAGATATCAGAAAATCTATCAGAAGCATGTGATATGATATCAATTTCACAACTCAAAATCATCTTTGACATGTGTCCTTTATTATAATGATAAGCCATAAATATATTTATGGAAAATCAATGCGTTAAAAATAGATCGATATAAAATTAAATTTAAATAGGAATTTTATAACTTAAAAAAATCAATCAATATAAATCAGAGCTTTAGAAAATGGACCTTTCCCCTTTATATCCCGAAATCTTTCAATCCAAATCCAGATATCTGAATGCTTTCTTCCAAATTTAGAGTGTTTGCACTCGTTTGTCATCGGAAAAGGTGTCCGGATTTTTTCTTGGGTCTAAAAATCAAATTTTTCCAATTTTTGAAGACCCAACAAGTGCGTTATCCTGGGGGGTTGCAGTGCTAAAAAACTATTTTCAGTATTGTAACTCCCTGGTGACTTGATTACTGAGGTAGTATCTGTTGAGTTTTCAAAAATTAACAAACATAAAATCATGCTTACAACGAGTTTTATGCTAGTTTAGAAGTCATTCTGTTATTTATTCTGCAAAATATCTCTATCTGACCCTTAGATAGCAAGGTCTAATTTATTGTGGTTTGCTTTCTATTGATCAATAGGTGACAAATGAGAGTACTGGAATTGGAGAGAATTTAAACATGCAAAATGAGCATATAATTCCATCTGACATTTAAGTGAGAAAGAACACATGAAAATCAGAAAGATATGGTGTCATTGCGATGTCTTGTAGATTAGATTGCGAATATTTCTTAGATTAATTTCGCATTGCTATTGGTTTTGAAGCTTCATATTGAAATTCGCCTGGGGTGAGAGAACTGACGAGTTTGTGCAGTGGCAAAATTTTACATTTTATTATCTTCAAATTCGAGTTTGAGTCTATATTGAAGAATATTTGTTGAAAAATTCAACCTATTTATTGCTATGCTATGATGCATACATCAGCATTCAAAGATTTCAGCACAGGTATACTTTACCTGAATCTGAATTTAGATTAGGTAAGCCGTATCAAATTTCAGACTTCCCCCGATTTCCTCTAGAGACTCGAAAATTAGAATAAAATGGCGAAATAACGCGGTGGTTAAGATATTCGCTCCGAAAAATCGAGCCCTGGATGAACCCTTTTTATGACATTTGCTGCTCGAATTTCGTTTACCAAAAATTAGCTGGTTTCCGGGAAAATAGCACTTAATGTGATGAGAAATTAGAGAATAGGACACAAAGAAAGATGCAAACAAAAGAATTAGAAAAACAACAGCAATTTTAGACAGACAAATCTATAGAGCCGAACAGAGAAGTAATTCGAATCCTTATTTATGGACGAGTTTTGGTGGTTCTTGGTGGAGTTTCAAAAATAATTTAACTTTTCATATGTATTTAAGTGTGAAGATCAGCCTTTTAATTTTTTAAACGCGATCTAAATAATATTTTTACCTATGATATTTCTATTATGCATATTAATTTAACTAAGATCAACTTTCTATCTTAAATTACTCATAATTTAAATTTCGAAAAGTGTGATTAATATTATATTGTTTACCCTTGATTTTTTATTGTTCCTAAAATGAGTGCACCACTACGTATTTCTAAACTCAATAAAATCGGTTATCTATTATTCAGCGATGATAATTTCTTGGCATTTTATTACTCGAGGAAAATTCAATCTCAAAAGGCATTTCGAATGAGATCGTAAAAAAGTCCAAGGATGGCACGCAGTAGCGTTACGAAAGCTTTTAAGCGCTTCTTGATTTGGTACTTTTAAAATTGTTTTGAAATGAAATTAATATACTTAAAAATGAATCATAATTTTTCCCAATTTATTATTAAAATCATCATACATCTTGATATTGATTAAAATTTTAAGGAGTCTTCAATTAATTATGTTATTAGTGCCAAAAAATCTAGAAAGGAACATTCAGCTATCTGATAACCAATAATTCCTTGTCAATCATAGAAAGGCTCAGACTCGCTAAACGTTCCTTTCGATTTATTCATCACAAAGTCTGATAAGACACACATTTCAGTTGTACTTTTTACATTGAAAACTTGCATTTATAAGCAGTTCATCGTTTCAAAGTAATTTTGAGCTTCACAAGACTCTTTAATGCACATATTTTCCGGCTCTAAAATCTTTTAATATCATCATTTAACACCTATTGTAATCACAAATTGTCATCCATTAAAAATGTGTCACTTTGTTGTCTTTAAATAACTTTAGATCATTTGAGTCTAATTTTTAGGTAAGTCTTGAGCCTGGCAATGGTTTCTCCGTCTCAATCCGATCTTCCGTCGTATCTTTCTCAGCCAGCTCTAACCCAATACAACGCTTGGGGCGAAGACGGTCAAGATGTTACTCAACAAGAAGAAAGAAGAAGATCCAACGAGGCTAAAGTGTTAGTTCGAAGGTACAAAACTTGATTCTCATTTAAGACATGAGTATTGTGTATCATTTTTTATTTTGAATGTCTTATGAACATTTTCAAGGACACGAACGAAGGAGTACTCCCTGATCACGAAATGTATCGCAGAGTTTCTGGGGGATTTCACTTTCGTTTTCATAGGTAAGGATTTTAAGTAAATAAAATTTGAAGGCATTTGTTCGATATTCTATTTTAAAGGGAATTTTTTATTTTAAGTATGATTTTTCAGGCACGATGCAGGCCTATGTGCCGAACAAGTCGAATGACGACATTACGCATGCGGCTCTGGCGCATGGATTCACCATCTTCATTATTGTAGCGAGTTTGGGGCATATCAGGTAGGATTTTAAACGATGTTTCAAGGAATATAACGACTGGTTGTGATTTTGCATCCTTTAATTATCCATTGGCAAATTCTTAAAATATCTAAAGCAAAATAAATTAATGGATGTGTTAGAAAAATCATGAGTCTTTCTACGGATAATACGTTGGTGATGAAATAGAACTTTTAATATAATTTGAAATTATCTATAAAATATGGAGAAAAAAAAAATTTATGATCGGACCGATCACATTTCGAGACGGAATTCTCGAAGCTTTTCGATCTAGATTTTGACCCGTTACGTCGCACGTACAATATCAGTTAATCCGCAGAAAAATGCGTGTGCAGATAAGCACGCGAAATGTCGCAAATTTTGACTTTTTGCTGTTAAATAAAAGGAACATTTCAAGGACATTTACCTATTGCGTCAAGATAAAGAAATTATGTTTCCGCAAGATTAGTTATTTTTTCTGAACCCAGTAATGTTTTGAAACGTCGATTTTTCTAGTTTTCTTTTCAATTTTATGTTTCATTCATTCTTAACTATAAGACATATAAATCTCGATCAAGGTAGTAAAATCATTTGTAAGGGTGAAAACATTGGAATTTTATGATCATTAATGCCACGCGTTTGCTAGCGATTTTTATGGTCCTAATTGAGTACGAAAAATTCGATCTTATCTAATTATTTCCAAATCGTTTGGGATTCAAAGTTGAGCACATGAATGGTGTATCAAATATCAATATAAAAAATAACAGAAATGTAAAACCCAATCTATTCGTACAGTTTTAAATTGTAAATTATAACCACCTCAATTACTCAGATAATTGGCATAGTCAGAGTAATTGACAAGACTTAATTAAACAATTATCTTCCAGCGGTGGCCACTTCAACCCTGCGATTACATGGGCCGTCACAGCTGCCAACCGAATGCCCTACTGGCATTTGCCGTTTTACTTTATTTCTCAGCTACTCGGAGGATTTTGTGGGGCCTTGATGTCTGCGGTAATTATTTCAAAGATTTTGTATTTAAATTATAAACTTATTGATTATCCACGCTTAAAATAGTATATGTTACTTTATGTATTCAACTATATCTTCGATTGGAACGCTTAGATATATGTACACTTCGTTTGGCTCTTATTTGAATTTTTAGAGTTATCAAAATTTGTACCATGATTTTGAAGATTTTTTTTCCATATGTCGATATAATATATTTATGTCAAAATATGTATTCCCTCTGTATTATTTTAGGTGCTACAAAGACACATCAGAAAACCGCCAGCGGTGAACATTAGTGAAATCGTCAAAAGCATTGAAATGATGGGAACCGCGTTTTCTAACTTGCAGTTTGAACTAAATCATACCGCGATCGAGGTTTTTGCCTAATGTGGTGATCGTTAATTGTTGTGATTGTAATTTTTACTTTTATTTATGATATTTAAAAAAAAGATAATATTTTAATTTAGGCAATTTTATCATCAAGCCAACTGACAGGAACGTACGCCGGAGCGACATTATTAAGCCCTAATAATGCCTGGTGGGAGGTAAAGAAACGTCATATTTTAATGCATATAGTGACGCTCAAGTGTCGCAAATTAAATCATAATAATAATAATTATTATTATTATTAGATTTACATGTTCTCAAAACATCATCCAATTGAGTTAATAGTTCGTTGAGCGAATAAAAACTGCATCAAATTTATCATGTCATAGCCCAAATTTTCTAGAAAGTGTAATTGTTTTAACTTCAGGGTCTATTAAGCGAAGCCCTGGCTACCTATTTCTTATGTCATACAGTTCTAATGACTGCTGTGGACACTGATTCTAACGTCCTAGCGCCCCTAGCCATTGGTTTAACCCTATCCATTGATATTTTCTCGACGTAAGATAAGTAACACAATCTCAAACCCCTAATCACACTAATTTAGCGGAGCAATTACCGGAGCGTCAATGAACCCTGCGAGGTAATTAAAACAATTAACTAATCAATTAAACGAGATAACTAGGTCCCTGGGCCCTAATATCGTTGGATCGATATTCATAAATAGCAAGGATCTACCGTCGAATTTCTGGAATCACCACTATATCTACTGGGCGGGACCACTAGCTGGGGGTACTGTAGCTGCTTTGATTTATAGGTATTTTAAAGAAAATTGAAAAATATGCGCCAATGCTAAATTCTTATGACACTTAGCATTGGAACATATTTTTAAGACGTCCTTTTCTATTTAGATTTTTTATTTTAGATTATTCGAAGCCCGAGAGGATAGAATCGTGCCTTAAGGATAAATGTTAATTTTCAAGATTATTAATTGAATTTAAGTATAAGAGATTCGGAAATTTTCCAAGTCTTAATTATAGGTTTTGTATGTATATATTTAAGAAATACATTTTTTCTGCTTTAAAATTGAACATTCGAATAAACTTTATACAGATAATAATTATTATGGATGCACAATATAGCTATGAAAATAATATGTTTAAGTTAACAAAGATTTGAAAGAATTAGGAATTCTAGGCAATGAAAACGTTAACGGTAAATGCAAAGTAGCAACCCAAACTTGGCAAATTTAAAATTAAGTAAAGCTAAAAACGAATTTGGCAACTTATTAATACGACTAAATTGCATAGAGTTATAAAGCTAGTCTATTTAAATCGAAAAATCGATAGATATTTTGAAATCGTTGATTTTTAGGAGTATTAAATCATGCAATGACCCGATTATCGCACGAAAAGAAGATTCTGAAATTGGGTTAATTAAAAATATATTGACAGATATGTTTTGAAAACAGATCTATTCATTCTCAGATTAGTAACTTTGATTTGTTTGCCTATTGTCGATTTTATTAAAACCATTTATACATTTCAGAGCTTACAAGAATCTTGCTGTATGTACTAATTGCTTTCAAGTTATCAAAAATATTCAACTGAATTGCCCTATTTCGATATTCTATTATAATTATAGTCTATTTTAATTTACTTATCCTAATTATCTGATTAAAACTTCAAATTGCGCTTTTCGATATTTCCGGGTTGGGTGACGACGAACCTGAAAATTCCAGCGGCCAAAAACGCGCCGATCGCAGGTCCGATATAGTAGATCCAATGCAGCGACCAGAAGTGGGTCGGCAATAGAGTTGATCGGATGAACAGCGCTCCGACAATGTTAGGACCGAACGACCGACCTGGATTCATCGACGCGCCGGATATATTGCCGCTGGAAATTGAAGAATTGATTTTAGGTATGTTTTAAATCTTTTCACAGGTAATTGGGATTTCAGATAGGTAATTCTAGCGCGCTTTGCGGACTAAAATTGAATTACAAGTCAAATCAGTTAATGTTTTTATATGTAGGTTTTAATGAATGTCGAGAATGTTGGAGTATTTTGAATTAATAATAATGCACCAGATTTACCTCATCCTAAAGTTCAACAAAACTATCCTAACAATTGTGATTATGGAATTTCGTTATGTTTCAAAGGTTTTCATTCTCCAAGATAATCTCGTAATAATTAATGGAGAATGGTCTTAGATTAATTACAACAAAAATAACCATAAATTATTTTCAATACCCTTCTCTATCAGTACACTTGTAAACAACTTACGCCGCCAACACATCGACGAGTACTGTGAATCCAATGGCCAGGGCAGCTAAGCCATTCCGATCTGTGTCCACAGCCGTCAATAGGACCGATTGAACGAGCATAAATGTAGTCATAGTCTCGGCGATCAGACCCTGAATTTGAAACAACGAAATTTCTAATTAGATCGCTTTCTAAATGATACATTTTAGAATAATAAGTACGCTCTTAAATGACGTCGTTTTCTTATGATTAGTGAGAGTCTAAAGTATGATGATTTTAAATATTTCGATATCGTATTAGAATAAATTGCGATAACTCGATGATATCTAAAACTACGACTTTTACAATGAGTAAATTCTAACCTGCATCCAATTCACCCCAGGACTGCACAAAGTAGCGCCACCGTAGATTATTTGGAACGTTTCAGGGGGTATTGATAGCTAAATTCAAAAATTTAAATCTAGAAGATAGGAAAAATTTGCGATTTTACCCGAACTAGCAAAGCACCCAGGAAACCTCCGGCGAGTTGAGATAGAATGTAAAATACGGCGTGAAGAGGGTTGATTTTTCCAACTAACGCGATTCCCAGTGTTACGGCAGGGTTGATGTGGCCTCCACTAAAATTAACAGGAATTCAAATGGTAGCTGTCGGACTCAATTATCCTAATTAACTGAATTAGTTACCTAATTCCGCCGAAAGCGGAGACGAGTATGAAGATGCAGATTCCGTGCGCTAACGCGGCGTGTAAAATCCCGTCAAACATCGACGTACCGAGAATCGCTTGGGCCTGCATTGAGCCTAGAATTTTATTGATTTATTGATTTCTAATCTAAAATTGATTTTTTTTATTTTCCGTCCTCCAACTTACCAATATAGACGAAGATAAAGACTCCGACGAATTCCGCCGCGCATCGAGGCAGAATCGAATACTCCCGATCCTCCTCTGCCATGCTGCCGGTCGGCGAAAATTGTTGGGCCTGAAGATGAAAAATCAGATCTTTATTTATTTCGAAGAAAACAGATCTTTGTTTTCCTTCTGGAACAAAGTTTTTAACATAGTTTGCCCTTTGGCGATATATAGGAAAATCTAATAGTTTCATTCAGAAAAATCATTAACTTTCAGTTGAAGAAGACAGGTAGAACGATGGTTCAAGAAAATGATCTAGTATTTTCAAATAAGTGCACTTTTATATCGTCACAAAATCGAAAACAACTTATATTTGAACTGGGTAAATCCGCTACAAAGATACGCGGAGATTTGTTGTTTTTGTGTCGATCTTGCTAAAGTTGGGGGTGGTTGGATGAAGATAATTGCTAGGTAAAATAAAAGGAAGAACGGTCGGAAATATTGCACAAAATGGCAATAATTTCCCGATTTTTGCAGAGTTCTGGATATTTAATTGCTCTAAACTTTTTCCCCGGATAAAACGTGACTATTGAATCAAAATATTGAAGGTTCAGTCAAAATTGAACCTAAAATTGTTTTCAGATAGAAAAACTAATCCCAGATTTGTCTAGGCTATAGATCGCTACCAAAACAATTCAAATTTCGAGCAAGAAAAACAAAATAGTAGCGCTATTGATAAAGAACCAATCTCGTAAATATATTATTTAAGTTCGGGTTTGGCAGAGGCAAAAATTTTAGATCGCCAAGTTTTTCACTCAAGCTTTATGTATGAACGGAAGTACGTGTGAATGGATATAGAGGTACGCGAAATGTGGAAGTCCTTTCGGTGCATGGTTAAGGATGTACAGAGAACGAAAGCTGGGATATAAAAATAAAGATTCTGAGATTTCATGACACTAAAATGTTTAGTATTTGGATGTAATTTTATATGATGTAAGGAAATATTGAAAAACGTAGATTTATGAAAAATGGACTTTCAAGTTGATAAAAATGTAAATTAGATAAAATAATTTTAAATAAAATCAATAAATTAAAGGATGTGATTTGAATGATGATGCAACGTAATGAAATAGCCAAGTTTTCAGCTTTTCGATCTCGAAATGAAGTTTGAATGCTAACAAAAATGGAGGCCATTTTCTCATTTCCTTAAGATAATGGAAACTCGAAATGATGAAGGAGGCTGCTGATTAAATTTAACGAATTTCAAGATTTCTCAACAAAATAAATGATCTTATAGTATAGAAGATAAATGAAATAAGTTATGAAAAATATTCGACCTTATAAAATTTGTCGAAATCAATTGATCACTTTGAAAGATCGATGATTTTATACAAAATAATTGAATTGGTTTCTTAATTCAGATAGCTTTCATATGGAAATATAGTTCACTTTCAAAGTGTTGGAATTTCTATTCAGGATAGAAACATATTCGATTTAGAGTGTGATTCAGAGAGTCAGACAGTGTGGGTGTATTGATGGAATTAGAATGAAACGCGCAGTTTTAGATTTCGAAGAAAAAGTATGTTTTAATAAAACTGATGAAACTTTATACAAATCTAAACAACACTATCGAAGTATATAAATGGTCATTCTAAGATGGTGTCTATTTCAGAAAATCGTATTAGGTTATATGAAAAACCAACAATATTAGTTTGATTTTTTCTTGACCCTAAAACTATAGTTCGAAAGTGCATATACCTGGTTTTCTTGAATTTTGACCTCCCTACCCTTGATGGTATCAGACACGCTCCTAGCTTCGGATACCGTATCAGCCATTTCTTAGAAATTTTAGAAAATCTCCAAAATACCGTCAAGAAGAGGAAATTTCTTTGAAAATTCCAGGAACAGATCTCTGTTTTCCTGATTTCCTTGGTGAATGGGTAACTAAGATTTATCGGTGGCGAACCGGTGAAAAATTAGGAAAAGAAGTTTTCGTCCAGACTTGCAAAAACAAGATTACGCCTCGCCTACCGAGTATTTTCAACCTGATTACAAAATAGGGTAGCTGGAAAATTGGTTAATAGGTATTAGGCATAGAGGGTACCAAATCGTATGTAATTAACGGAAATTGGACTAAATGAAAAATAAATACTAACTTCAGGAAAACTAGTAAAAATATTTAGAAAAAAAACCGATCTTCCTGAGAGTACAGTGAAAATCGGCAAAATAAATGAACCCAAATTTAGTACTCAATGATAAAAATAGAGAAGAAGTTGATCTTCATGCTAAAATACAAAATCGGTAATAATTAGGAAAAGTGCGAAAAACGGCTACTTTCCGAGTAGTACACTTCTAAAAATTCTCCGGTGGTCCTTTGAAATTATGGAATCTACGATTTTTCGGGGAGTTTTACTTTTTCAATCTGGGGGCAGAGCTTTATACATAAATGGTCTTTTGGCTAAAGCGTTTCCATTTTAGCCGTCTTTTTACATCTCACTTTTAAGCGCTCTTCTCGCCGAATTCTGACCTCCTTATTTCCATGTCGTGCCCTTTTCATTCTATTTCTCAGGCGCATTTCTCTTTTTCCTATGATATTTTCAAGTAGAGGGTTTCCCTGGTTACAATATGAATTGTTAGCCCACTAAAGGTAGGGGCAAGTAAAGGGTTACTAAATGTCCCCGTAGGTCTTTATAAAAGAGATTTACTGCTCACCGGATCTGAAGAGAGGAAGGTGTATAAATTTGAAACTCAGGAGTTGTATAAATTCTGAGCCTTTAGCAAATGTTTCAAAATCTTGAATGTTATGCTGGAAAAATCATAATATATTCATATTCTCACACGGCGAAATTTAATAAGAACGAGTAGCAATTATAGGGGTTTTGAAATAATTGTATTTTTAAGCATGCAAAACAAATCTAATGAGAAATTCAAATTCATACCTTGGTTTTGAAAATTTGAAGCATAAAATAGGCTGCTTAAATAAAAATTGCGATTTTCCAAGATTGTAAATTTTTTTGAAGAATGAATAGTCTTTGACGTCTCCACGTGGTATATAAAGTTATGACGGTACTTGAAGACCTGCGTTTTTTCCGATATTTGTTTAACTTTTACGCTCGTCAATATGATTTCGATAACTCTTCCGCGCCTGAGGGTCATTTTCCATTATATTATGACTTTTTAGGTAAATAAAGAAACTATGCGTGTCTTACGGGAACAATGGTTAAACATAGGACTCTGGTATCTTTTAAGGTTTGGATATCTCCGCATGAACACGAAAAAGTACGAAGTAAACACTCGAGGAATATAAGATTTTTTGAAGATTTCTTGAGGTGTGATTTAGCAGCTAGTTACGTCATGTTCTATTGAAATTTTTAACATTGGACGAAAATACTAACCTTTCTAGGTCTATCAAACACATCTTTGTAAGAATCACGAATCTCAGGCTCCAAGTAAAAGTGGGTTCGAGGTTTTCCTAGATTTTGAAAAATATCTATTTTAAGTTAGGCAAGAATTTTTACCATCATTATTATTCGTGTCTCCTGTAGATCGTAGGGACATATCTGAAATTTTATATGTTTCAAGACTCTTTGTATGATAAATCGTGAAATAATAGGAATTACGTTTTAGGGTTCGATAAAAATAATATAAGTTTCAGAATCTGTGTCTCACATATATTTAAATTCTAGATATTCCGCACAATCAGATTTCTAATAAGCTCAATTTCATCATCGATTATTTCTATGATTTCATAAAAGTTATCGATTTTTCTCTAGCGATTTTTTCTCGAAAAGAACGTCGATTTGTCATCACGAAAAATCGCGTAAAACCGTGCATGTAAATTCCAATAAAACCGCCCCGAAAATAAACAAATTCAACGCGAGTTTTCTTATCATTTGAAGGTCAAAAATTCAAGAAGCCGAAAAAACTCGAGGAAATTTCGATGAATAGCATCTCAAAACACGAAACTTAAGGAAAAAAATCAAGAAAACTCCGAAGAAATCTAAATTTTGAACTCGGGAAAAATTCGGACTTCGAACTTTAAATTCAAATAAATTAAAATCGGACTGTTATTGTCTGGATTTTTTTTTTTTGGAAAAAAACCCGATGTTTTTGAGCAGACTGTTGAATGAATGACGACGGAGAAACTATCGGAATTCCAAAGCTAACAATGGAAAAAAACGTAAGTTTGAAAAAATACGCCTGGACAGAAAGTGGAAAATAAGGGAATCATAATATTTGTCCGAAAAGTGAAAATATTCTTAAAAGCAGAAGTTGAGATATTATGACACTTGAAATCAGAAAATCTTTCGTCCACGATAAAACATACAGGTCAAAAGTCGGCGGCTATACGACATTCGATATTTGAGAAAAAAGGTTAATGCCGAAAAATCCCGTTTCCCAATTAGAAGAGAGGAATGACCCTAGGGCTTATGCATCTAACGTAAATCCGTCTCTCAAATGAAGTCCTTATTAACGCCGACGCTACGCGCCAAAAAGTCTGGATCTTTCTCTAACGTTCTATGCCTCTCTAGGTTTATGCTTCTTTATTCTATACTGTCCAACACTTCTTTTCTTTCTGCTCTCTCGTTTATGCTTTTCTCTAGATTTTTTCTTTCTTTTTCACTATAAGATGAAAGAATTCCAGAACGCCGTCGTCAAGCCTCTTGAATATGAAGGAAACTTGATGGATTTTCACAATTCGTCACTTCTGAAAGAGGAAAATAATGACTTTTGGCAACAATATGTGAAATCATCTTGTAATTCTTGCACGAAGACCATCTTTGTTTACAAAATATGATGTGTTGTTTTTGATGAGCATAAACTTTGTTCACAAAGACCGAGCTCGTCTTTTAATGAAGATCAGCTCTTTTCCAAAATTTCAGAAATGTTTATTGAAAATGAGGTTGGAAATTCACCGGATTATAGATTTTTTGTTTAAATTTCAAGCCTATTTTTCGGCCAGATCGACGTAAAGTTTGGAGAAAATGCTCGCCGCGGATTTGATTTCGATCATACAAGTTTCAGGTGCCTGAAAAAACGTCATAAAAAGAAGTTATTACATTAAACAGCGTTTTTTTTAGAATAATCAAAGTACTCATCAATGTTGAAGAATAGGAAGAACCCCCATTTCGAATACCTCATTCATAGCCTTCAAATCGGAAGCCAGTATGGATTTCTTCAAGTCGATTCCCATATAGTCGGCGAGCATGTTGAATACCTTGAATAAAATAACGTTATTTAAAAAAAACTAACTAAAAAGAGATTACCCACCCTGGTCATAAGCGTCATGGGCAGGTAGACGTCATTGGTGACGATCTCTATGTGCTTCGAGAAGACGTCTGCATCCGGCTCGAGATCGGAAATGTGAGCGCGTAGCCACTGAAGCGACTTCTGACGCAGTGGGTCCAGCTGGTTTCTGAAAGAAAATCGATACGCATAATTTGATAGCACGCAAATGCGCTACAACACTATATTTTAGGAGATGGATTAATCAAATTTAGCAATGGAGCGAGTTTAGGAACTGACGATACCTCTCGATGAGAACCCCCTCGAAAGTGTCGAGATGCTTCGACGCGAGCTGCACGGCACTGGCTTGGAAAGTGCTGAACTAAAAGGTCCTGATCCTATATTTATAAAATAAAAGACCCTTGAAATACATGATTCTGACCTTCTGTTCTAAAATACAAGAATTTGGCATTCTTTTCATCGAAACTCAATAGATTATACAGGCCAGCTAATCTATCATCATGCGCATCTATTATTTAACACAAGACTCCTCTTTTATTTTCAAGGGAATACAAGTGCCTATCGCTGAGAAAGTCGGACGGTCCTATGCCTGGCGACTCGCCGTCGCCCGAAATAGCACCCGCAAATGGGAATGAAATTGCGCCAGACGCCAATGCGGCGGCAGCATTTGGCAAGGTGGGGAGATTGGTCTCTTTTCTGGAAATTTTTGATCTCCTTTCGAATAATAAGCTGATCTTCATCAAAATTTAGCCTCTTTTCAGAAGAACCCTCTTCCCAAAGCCACTCCGGCCTCGTCCCAACCCAAGAACCAGCGATAAAACCACCATCAGACATCTCACGACATTTTCTAGAGAAAATACAATCTAATTTTATTCGTTCGAAGTCTGTGGTAGCATTGCAAATAAAAGGGAAAGGCAGAAGTGGAGAGAAAGAACTGATTAGGCGTATTGCGAATTAGATGATTGCGACAGCCCAGCCGGTTTTCGATTAGGGAGGTGAACATATTTTGGTGAAGTCGCACACCCGCAATTTCCATACGCCAAATAGTCAAACGATTTAGCATGTAACCTACTATTTTGGCACAAAAATTTACCGAAATGGTAAAAATTCGAATTTGTCTAATTTATTCCCTTCTAATTTATGGAATTTCCCCTGAATCCTCAGAAGAAGTCGAGAAAACTGCGATAAAAATTAAGGTTAGTCTAAGTAAGTCTCTAAAAATTAAGGGTTTTAGACGACTTACCAAGCTGAAGACCTGGGCTTTGATCTGGAAAATCACCCCCAATGTAAGGCCTGGAAATTGTGGAAAAGAACGCAGGTTTGAAGATCAACTAAAAAACGATAATTATTGATTTTTCCGGACTCGAATATCGACTTATCAATAGAGGACATTGACTTGTTGGCGATCAGAAAGGAGTCCGTATCGATTAAAACCGAAAAAGACGCGAAGAAATACTCGATAGATCCTGAATTGCTATCCAACTACACGGTAATTTGAACAAAACCAACCATTTCAAAGTTCTCTTCAGAAAATCACGATAGATTTCTTCGAAGTCTGTAAACTCCACGCGAGAATTCTGAAAATCGCTTCGAAAAGAATGGCAGAAAAATCTGACTTAAAAATTGAAGATCTTTGCCAGGAACATAAAAAGAAAATCGACAATAATGAAAATCCAGTAAGCCTTTCAGGCCTAAAATTTCGGAATTTGTAATCTTTAGGAGCCAGTACTTTGGGTGAATAGTACAGAAGAAAACGATAAACTTGAAAGTAAACTGCCTAAAAAGTTATTCAGATTGCACCAGAAAGTGGGTTAGTCTTTAAAAAGTATGAAGTAATCATTCAATTGCCCTTAAGTTCTCGACAAAAATGGCATCTGTGGTACGGGTCCGGTGTCTGACGACCTGAATGATATCCAGTATTATGAAGGTTGGGAAAAGTTTTAAATTGGGATTTTCAGATAGTTTCAGAAAAATTTGGTGACTTCGGATTCAATGTCAGCGGCCTAAATGGGGTTGATATTGAGCAACTTACAGCCGATATGAAAAACTCTAGCTTGGTCGACAAAATTATGAGGTATTTTCAAGCTCAGCTTGTTTTCATTCAAAGCCAAGAATTTCTAGGTATTTCGATACCCCAGAAGCAAAAGAGAGACCGTACCCATCGTCGAAAGTACTGCCTTTTTTGAAAAGAGTCAGTTATGATTCGAGGTAATTTGGGTCTCTTTTTCTAGAAAGATATTAAAAATCTGTAGGTCGCCGCCAGTACTTTTCGTTGGGGAAAAAGTACATGTCAAAATGGGCCTACATGTACAGTCCATGAGCCATTTTGAGCTGTCGACTATGGTAAGATTTTTAAGAGTAATAAAAAGTTAGACTTTTCAGGATTACGACGTAGATACCTGGCTCAGAATGGCTTGGTTTGACCCCCGATTGAAACACTCGCTAAGTCGACCAATTCTAATAAACGAGTACACTTTTCTGAAGAAAATTTGGCGCCCCGATCCGATTTTCACGAATTCTAAATCGGCAACGTTTCATAAGGTCGAATTGCTTGGAAACCAAGATAAATTAAGATTTTAGGTGACCTACCTAAATTTCTACATGCTGATTTTCCCAAGCGGGGCAGTTTTCATGGAGATCCGAGTGTATTTGAAGCCGACGGCAGCTCAGATAGTCCTCTGTAAATACCCGCATGATAGTCCAGCAGCGTCCCTGAAAATTAGCTCGTGTAGGTTTGGGATGGGAAATAATTTGTTCCCAACCAAAATTTTCATTTATTAGTAGGATCCACACAAGAAGTAGTCGTTTTCGAGTGGTTTTCGAATTTGGACGATGCAATTCGGCTGAATAACGAAATGCAGATACCTGAACTAGTACTGATAGATTATACCCCAGAAGTTTGCGATGGATGGAGAAAATCGGGTAGGACAGGCTATTTTTGATGAAAACCAGCTTTTGTCATTAAAATTTTGAAATTCTCTACTCTTTTAGTTATTTTCAAGATTTTAGGAAACTACTCTTGTCTCGAAGCGAGGTTTTATATGAGAAGAGATGTCGGCTACCACATCGCGAATACCTACGTTCCGACAACGATTTGCGTGGTCTTCTCATGGATTAGCGTTTGGCTACCTGAAGAATTCGTGGAAGGTAGCAGATTAAATAAAACATGGAAAAGGCGAAAAATGCTAATTTTAGGCCGAATTTTCGTCTCTCTAACCGTATTTTTAACATTGAGCGCGGAAAACAACTCTGCTAAGGAAGAACTACCGAAAGTCTCCTATGTAAAGGTAAATGTGCAGAAAAGTTATAATCTAACCCCACCCATAATCACCTTTTGTTCTAATTTTAGGCGATCGATATTTGGTTCGGGTTTACGTCGACGTTCGTCTTTGTAACGATGCTGCAAGCGTTAACAGTCATATCTTTCGAGCATCAGAGCAAATTAATGGTACGTCAGTTACCCAAGTACAGCTATTTTCGACAGGATATTAATTTTTCTAGAGAGAAAAGGCCGAAAAGCAAATGGACCAATACAGTAAGTTGCATATGACCAAGGCCTTCCTTCTGCACCGCTATTACCATAAACAAGCAAGGAATCTGGACACCTTTTGCAAGGTAAATCATTTCTCCGATAAAATTGACAAAAATCGCGTATAAAATAGGTACCATAGCTTTTTTAAATCGATATAGTAACTTGTAGCCGCAGTATGAGAGGAAACATTCGAGATTACTGTAGTTTTTGCAGGTTATGTACCCAGTGACGTTCATACTATTCCTGATTATCTATGGATTTGTGATTACTCAAGGGGATGAAAGAAAATGCCTTCAACAAAGCTGACATTTGACCTGATTTTACAAATGAAACGATGAAAAATAAAGCCATTTAGTCAGGCCCCGCCCTTCTCCATTATAATCATGTCTTGCCTTTGCGTTTCATTTAAAATTCGTTTTATTTTGTATCTCTCGTTTATTCTATTTATTTTCTTTTAGTTTTGGAATTTCAAGGTCGAAATCCGCCAAAATGCTACAGAGCTGGTGCAAGAAGAACGCACTTTGTCATCAGGTTAATAGTTTTATTTTTTCTTATTTTTAAAGAAAAAGCTCATTTTTTGATTTTTAAACTATTAAAATTAATTCTTTCCAGTTAATTCACGACGTCGAGTTAAAATTGTGCTGTTTATGGTTCCTATCTTCGACGATTTGCTCCATCGTTGGTCTAATTTTCCTGCCGTTTCAATGGATTCTAAGCCTATTGGTAAAATTGTTAACTTTTTATTTTGGTAAACACTTTTAGAAAAAAATTCAGGTCGTCGAATTTATTGCGAGCTATATGCTGGGTTCAACAAGAGGCAGCCGACCACTTTGCACTTTACAAGCGACGGTTTTGGGGGCGGTAATCGATTTTTGTTTATTTTTTCTTTCAACAATGAAATTTTCAGGTCCTCGGCCTAACGGTGGCCTCATCATTTTCTACGGACTACGAGCCACTTCAGGTATTTTTGGTTTTTATTTTAAAATAAATTTATTATTTAAGATTTTCTGCCGCTATGTGAGCCTATTCGTGATTTTCCACTTTTCCGAGTACTTTTTCACCGCGATTTCGAATCGGTTAATTTTTTTGAAGTTAAAATTTCAATTTTATTTGTTTCCAGAAGATCCCTCCAACCCGATTCCTTTCTGCTGAATCATTCTACCGCTTACTGGGTCGCCGCTATAACTTCCTGGGCCGAATTTTGGGTTGAGGTATTTATTTTATTTTTAAATTTCGGATTTTTTAAAAAATATTTTTCAGACCTACTTTTTCCCGTCGATGAAATGCTCCTCGATTTCTTCAGTTGGAGTTTTCCTGGTTCTGGTCGGGGAATGTCTAAGGAAGTTGGCTATGCTACATGCTGGGTCGGGGTTTACGCACCGGTATATTTTTGATTTTATCTTTCGAAACTTTCAAATTTTCAGATTAGCCCAGACCAAGCGACCAGACCATCGTTTGACCACAACAGGAGTTTACGCCTTGGTTCGACATCCTGGATATAGTGGTACTGTAGAAGTTGCCATTTTACCAAAATACCATTTACCCGAAAATGCAAAAATGGTTCAGGGTGGTTCCTTTGGAGCGTTTCGACCCAATTGGTACTCTGCAATCCCATTTGCATCTTCGCATACGCCTATGTGAGCTGGCTGTTTTTCGAGGTTGGTAACTTTTGGCAACAAAATGGTATCTTTTAATAAAAATTCCTTTTTTGGTAAAATTGTACTCTTCAATGATCAAGAAGCGATATTCTGGTAAAATAACATTTCCATAGAAAAATAAAGCTTTCAAATGGTATCCCTTGTACTAAATGGTAACTTTCAGGAACGAATTCTTGACGAAGAGAAAGACTTATTGCGATTTTTCGGTCAGCAATACGCGGACTACCAAAGGAAGGTTTGGGTTGGGCTACCATTCATCAAGGGCTACCGCCCGTCCGAACCCAGGAGCCCAGCCCAAATGCGGCTGAATTTCGATGATTAGGATAATTATGAGTTAACTAATCTATTTTGTACTTAATTATCGCAATTTTTCTGGTACTTTACTGTAACTTTTGATTAATTGGGGGATTATTTATGGTAAACTACCTCAGTTATCTCGTATTTTAACTCATTTATTGTAAAATGAAATTAATTGTCCAGCTATCTCCAAGTTAATTACCCTAATTACCATCTCCTTATGAAAATTTCTCGACTTCGTAAACATTATTACACAAGTTTGCCGGAACATTTGTATATTTTTACATATGTCACCGATAGTTCGAATGTCATGAAAAAGCCTCATTTTTCGATTTTTCTGCCCTCCTTGAAAAATGATCCTCTAACTTTACACAGCAGTTTCCTCGATAGTCAAGTAATTTATCGCAGCTTTCGTCACTTAAACATACACGGGTCCTTTACATAATTAAATCAATTATCTGAGCAATTAGGTGATTAATTATTCTAATTAACGCTAATTATCTAATTAGACGGGTAATTAAGCCATGAACACAGTTGTGTCACTTTCCATTTTCTTTCATCTTTTGAGAAATAATAAATCGTTGAAATGACAACTTTCAGGGGCATAAAAATGCCGACACTTGTTTTTCAAGACAACACTGATATTTTGTCAGGGATTGCTTTTCTTATTTTTCTTTCTCTTATTCATGACCCCCAATTTTGCAATGCCGCCGCATCGTTTTTGCGCCCGTTTATACACATTAATGTTCGTTGTAAAGTAAAGGAATTCGGCATAATTATCCATTTTATCAATTATTTTCTCGATTATTTTTTCGATAATTACTCCTAATTAATTATCTCTAATCGCCGAATTAATTAACTTTCTTGAAAATATCGATTTTCGTGAACTTTCCCATTTTCAGATTTGTGGATATGCTGAATTTCTGAAAACCGGTCGAAAATGACGAGTTTGGTGCGAAAATTCAGAAGAACTAACAAGAAGGCGGCCAAGTACAGGTTCACCGCTACTTTGCAGGTACGAAATGTTTCAAAAATGTAAAAATTTATCAAATCTTGGTGGAAAATCGCAGAATTTCTATAAGAATCGATTTTTTCTAAAATTCGTCGACTTGCATAGTTGATTTTCTTTCAGGAACTAGTCCTGACAGTTTCGGATCACAAGAAATGGAAGCCAGATTCCGTGGTCATTTCGTTCATGCACAGGTACATTTTTCATCGAATTTTTTACATGATAAAGGATAGGAAGGTGAACATTATCATTTTTGATTTTTAGAAGGCGGAAAGTCGCTTCAAAAGAGCGTCAGTGGGAGCAGAGCTATTCGAATGATAATATATCAGTGATTATGTGGCCTGATCGGGCTCCGGATAAGGTAGTTTTACTTGTGTTAATTTAATTTATTCCAATTTTTCAGATCGACATTTTAACCACCCTTTACAAAGCGGATAACGATGATCAATTCGAAGACAAAGAATGGACTATCGTTATTGAGGAGGTTATTCAGAAAGGTAGGTCTTTCCTTCTTTAAAAAATTCGATTTTTGAAAGTTCATCTACTTTTTCTCTGAAATAGTATTGATGAAGATGAAACATAGTGAACTTTCCAAGAAAATCATAAAGCCAAAAAGATAAAAATTGAAAATATATATATATTTCAGGCCGTCGAAAGCCGATAGCAGCCGTGCCACTGAATGTGCGCCTTTTCGTGTTGGACTCTGCAGAGGACAAATCTCAGCTCAAACTCAAACTGAGGCCTTTAAATTCAAACCTCGTCAATGGGTCATTAATTCTGCTGCTTTCAAGTCAACTGGTCAAGGAGGGATTGTGAGGATTTTTAAAATTTTAATCTCAAAAATTAAATTAACCATTTCTTACTGACTATTTTTGGTCAGAGATAGCGAAAATTGGGGTAAAGTTTGGGGATTTCAATTTAAAAATCAAAAAGCTTTAAGTTTTCCTTTCTTTATTTTTCGAACATTTCATGTAATTTAGTTCTACTTTACCTATATTATTGCACCAGAAAATTGCTTAAATTTTGAAAACCACTTTATTTTCAGCAAAGACGACATGAGCCGAACTTCATCAGCGATGCCGAGTACAGTAGCCTCGAGGGAAGTTAGCATGGTTCACGATTCTGGAGTCGAAGTTCTGCATGACGCTACGGATGAAAGAACGAGTTAGTTATTCCCTGAGTTTGCTTATTAAAGATATTTTCAACGTCCTTTCTCCTTTTCTTTTAATTTTTAGATCTTGAATCCCGACTAAAATGCCAACCGTAATTATATATTTTTAATTATAAATTAAAGATTTTGAAGCATACCTAATTTTTACAGAATTAAACCTTTTTCAAATTAAAGACTATTTTAGTAGCGGCAAAACGTGAGCTCCACAACATCACAACGACAATTCAAAATCAAAAGTGGGCTGAAAATGAGCCGAAACGAGCTGAGAGGAACGACTCCTACAAACAGCCTCCGATGCCTCCCTACGACAGGAAACATCAGTACCCTCAAGAACCAGAACAAGCGTCCAGAGCTAATACTGCTAGTCCTACTAAAGGTAACTTTTTAAATTTTCAAAAATTATAAAGTGGTTTTTACTATTCTTCAACATGTGATGTAAGATCTTATTTTTTAAAATGATTATAAAAGATAGTTTATGGGGTATTCCTTAACATGTAATATTTTTTGCTCTTTTTATTCCAGTCCGTCCCTCCTGGAGACTAGCCTCGAAGGAGAAAGACCCCGAAGAGGATGTGCAAATCAGGGAACGAAGAATCAGCCAAAAGTCTACGGAGATGCATTTTGAGGTTCTTTCTCTATTCTTGCGTTTTTAATTCAAAAATTTCAGGTCAACGAAAAATCCGAACCCGTCCCTGTGAACTACCAGCCCTTCGCTGCGGTCAGGGCGTCATCGGTGCAGAGATCTTTAAGGTAAAATAAGAGTTATTCTAATTTTTCATTATTTTGATTTTAGACGACTGCGTTTTATTTAAAATTTTAGGGTTACAGCATTTTATTTCGAATTTAGGTTGCTGTAGTTTTTTAATTCGTAATTTAGGATTACTGAGCTTTCCAATATTTTCTTTTTTGTAAATTATGATATTTTTCAGATCCCACTCCCCACGGGCTCCGTCGAGAACCAGAGCCCCTGCAAAAGTGGATGGTGAAGATTTACTTACCTGGGCTAAGAGGGTGACGGAAGGGTATCAGGGTGTCAAGATACAGGATTTCAGGTGCTTTTTTATTTTTACATATTTTTCTCTAAAATCTATTTGGAATAATCGTTTAATCGCGATGTTTTATCTTTTTGATTATTTGATTTTTAGCAAGTCTTGGCGAAGCGGTCTGGCGTTATGTGCCCTGCTCCATGCCTACAGACCGGACGTTTTCGGAGAGTTTGAAGAAATCGACATGTCCGATACGCTGAACGGAAGGAAAGCGAATGTGACAAAGGCTTTGCGAGTTGCCGGCGTCCTTGGGGTCAACCAACTTCCTGATGAAAATGATATCCTTACACCGGACTCGAGAATCATCAAAATGTTGCTCGAAAGGTAGGCTTCAAAATTTTCTTCAATAAAAATCAACTCCTTTTGAAAATAGAGTTATTACTTCTTTCAAAATGATAAATTTAATGAAAAAGTGTACGTTTCAAAAATTAGAATATTTCATCCACGCTTCTGAAGATATTGTCATTTACGGAATCTGAATGGAAACAAAAAACAAATTTCAGACTCCGTCGCGCTCTAGAGGGTGACTTCGGTTCTGCACCACCTATTTCGGAATCCGATCACCGAATTTCCCAACTATTCAAAATCTCCGACTCCGAGCGAGCCGTGGTCGATGAGATCAATAAAATCCGGGAGAAACGGGACATCGAAAACTCGGTAGATTACAGGGACGTCAAGGCAAGCAATTATTATTGATTTTTGATTTTAAACAACGTCATTTGTTCAAAGTGCGTTTTAAAGTACGGCTATTTCAGGAACAAAATATCACCGCCACAAACCACACTTCTGGGCATCAAGCTCGGTCGCCGAGAAAGCAACCCCACGACCCATTTGATAAAGAAGATGAAGCACAACAAGGCCCAAGTCAGAACGGCGAAGAGCACTATGACGCTACTCAAGTATTCAAATTGAACACAGGATCGCTACCTAGAATAAGGGTAATCTTTACCTGAATTTTCTAAACTAAACTTTTTTGCCTAAAAATCCTTACTTGTTTTTGAACTTGCTATTTTCAGAGCCGAAATACCAGTCCTTCAAAGAATGAACAACTCCAAAAGAAGGTCCGTGAAATGCTACAAACTGGAGTCTCGAAACCTGCGGAGAATGTAATTTTTAAAATGTTATTCTCTAGATCTTAGATTTATTTTCCACTAGACTTCGGTCGGCCGCTTCGCGGCCTCCCTTCGTCTAGGACTTTTGCTTCGCAAAAGTGCAAAACAAAACAATACCAAACCAAAATACAATATCAAATCAAAACAGCACCAATATCACAACAACTCCGGCACTAAAACAGTTTTTCTTTAAAATTAACATACATTTTATTTGTTGCATTTCTCATTTTCATGTTCATACTCTCTCACTATCAAAATTTTTAATTTCATAGCTATCCCCTCTTGAGCAGGGCCGTCCAGGAATGGGTTTTTAGAATTTCGGAAAACAAACAGAATGATTTTCAAAATTTCGAAAAGCAGAAACAGAAATGGCCAAAAATCTACAGAAAACAAACAAATAGAACAGAAACAGAACTTCTGGACGGCCCTGCTCCTGAGCATCCCGCTAATTTGTATCATTTTCTAAAATTCTTCAAAAATTTCAAGCTCCTTTTCATCCATAAAAATGCAAACAAATCGACTCACTAAAGGAGAAATCATTTCTAATAAGGATAATCCCCCAATCATCTGATCAAACCCAAACAAAATCTATACGTTGCATACCGCGGGAAAATTGTACATCTTTTGGTGCAAACTCCATCTCAATTGGATGACCACATCTCTAGATATAACCGTGCACAAATGACAAACAAACACACTTTGCAAAAATACGAATAAAGTAGATAAAAAAGATAGCGTAGGCCGACTGTTTTCGGCAGCCGACTAATGCCGAATAAAGCAGAAATAGATTACAAAGCAGTACAGAACAGCGACAGCGACAGGTATAGAAGAAGAGTGACAGTGACAGAATAGAGTAGTCGTACTTTTATTGAAAATTATCAGAAAACAATCCTTCTCATTCCACTCCAAACCGAGTGTTAATGGCTGATTCATTACCAATTCTCTACCTTTTATGCATTTTCAAAGCTCTTCTAATATGCAAATTTAGTATCAGTCAGCAATTGCAATTGGAAGTTTCCATTTCTCTCCATGTCCAGTCTCAATCTCATTGTAAGGTCAAGTTCCCATTCCGAAACTCGGACTGCATTTCATTGTCGCGGAAGCAGTAATGGGCTATCAATGTACCATCACTTTCGCATTTATTAATTTAGATAAGATAGTAGCTAATTTAACATAATTTAGCAACAGCATTTTATCATATCTCTCAAGATTCAGTTCCATTGTGAAATCTATTTCCAGACCTAAGCACCCGACCGCCTTTCATTGGGGTGGTAGCAGTAATGAACTCTCACATCCATCAATTTTCACATTCATTCAACTTAGATAAGATAGTAGTGAGAGGAGAGAGCTCACCAGCGAAGTAGCGAATACAGTCGTTAATGGCCTCTCAAACGATTTGCAAATTTCGTTATCAAAATTAGCATGTTATAGTTTTTTGGCCCTAAATACTCAAAAATTAGGTCAAAAGTCATCGGAAAAGTTACGTTGCACAGGATACAACTGAGACCTACAAAACGGTGTATCATACATGGGGGTACGATAGACAGGTGGCTAGAAATAAGCTCGGACACACAGACAGACAGACAGACACACTTTACAAAAATACTAAAATGAAAGGATTTCAGACCCCAGAAAACGAAAGACGTCTCCAAGAGGCGAGGCGGTTAATTGAAGGGGCTACCAATGATGGTGCGACATATCAAATTGGATACGGTAGGGCGAAATTTAAGATTACTGTAGTTTTTGCCTTGAAAATGAATTTAATTTTGAAGCTTGTGTCGAGTATTTCCTATTTGATGTTGTTTGAAAGTGAAGTTTTCAAAAAACAAATGAATGACTTCTGGTTTTTTATAAATTTCTTCCCTATAAATGTCGTTTGAAAAAGTGGAGTTTCTTTGGAGTTGTGATTTTGAGATCTGAGTTTGTAGTTTAATTCTGTTGTTTTTTCTGTATAGCATCAAACTTGACGCGTACACCAACTACCCGGTCTAGAAGTTCGCTGAATGGGTCGAATACGGATCTCAGAAAGTTGGGTCAGTGCTTCATCATTGAAAATAAGATACCGTATTTCTCTAGCTAAAAGCCGCGAATTTTCTATTTATAGTCGAGTTCCAGAAATATTAGAAAACTGCTTCAATTAGAGAATACGATATTTATTTTATTTCCATCTTTGAGTGTTCCAGAGCTCGTCCGACCGAACGTCAACATGCATCAGTTCAGGAAAAGAGATCCCTCCCCAGTCCTGCAAAGGAAACAATGTGTGTAGTGTAGTGGTTTTGATGGATGGTTTTGTTTAGTTTTTGCAAAAATCTAATTTGAATTTGAAAATTAAAATTTTTAATTTCAGATGAAACCGAAACCCCTCTAATACCAGCCATGGGTAGACCGACTCAAGGACTTAATGAGAAATTGAGGGTAGGTCTGGAATTCGATTTAAAAAAGATCGAATAACCTGTCCAAGAAAACCATCTTTCAATTAAGTTAATTTATCCAGATCACCAAGCATGTGTAACTTGTTGTAGAAGTTAATTCGTCGTTTTGTGCTTTACAAATTCTTTTAATTGGTTCATACATGTAGTGACGTATCTAAAACGGTTTCCGGAACATAGTGCCTATCCTTCAACATTAGAATATTTTGTGCCGTATTTGTAGTGGCATTTCAGAATCGTTTACGGGAGCAAGATAACGATCCTGAATCAGCATTTAACAGGATGAAGAGATTTGGCAGCATGAGGAGCGAAGAGCTAAGGAGCACCATAGCTCAGATGACCAAACATTATGGAGTATGTGTACAGTGGTGCTTCTATTAATCTACAGTAGTCGTGAAATAGAAGATCATGATCATCTATTTTATAGTCTAAATAGTTTTAATCTTAGACTAGAATTTCCTTTTCCTTCTAAAATGTTGTAAGGTTTCGAAAGTTTAACGTGACTTTGGTTCTAGTGCTTTGTATACTAAAAACTACATAGCTTTTGGACTATTGAAATTTTTGACTTTTAGATCGCCGACCCCTTCGCTAGTTCCTCTCAAAGACTGATCCATGATACGCCTACGAAAAAGTTCACCTCGCAGTGGGAGGTAAGTTTTATTCTCAAAAATTGTTCCCAGATTTTTTAATGTTGCCCACAAATTGTTCCTATTTCAGAAAGACATGGAAGATATCGAAGGGACTCGGCAAAAACAGGAAGAAACGGCCCAAAGGTTAGAAGACGTAGAAGCCCTGTCCAAGGCTATTCAGGCGAAAATCAGGGACACAGGTGAAAAGAGATTAAAATTTGATGAAGAAATTATTTTTTAGAAAAGAGAATTGTCTTGACAAAGATCATTTTTCAGAAAAAGGCAGTTCCGAAGAAGAAACTTTGCTTGGAACGTTCATTTCTCTCACCAACGAAAAGAATAGTCTGGTCGGGAAACAAGAGTATTATAATATCATTGAACAGATTCGGTAAGTTTCTGGAAAAGATCATTTTCTAAACTGTTTTTTTTTAGAGAAGTGTCCAAAAAAATTCACGGTTTGAGCACGAAAGTTGACGAGGTTACTAGGAACGACGAAAATAGTAAGAATTTGAAATCTTAGTTATTTTTATTTAAAATTCAAAATTTAGATTCCTACTACAAAACCGAAGAGGAAAAGTGTCGAATTGATAAACTGATCGAAGAATACCAAGCAGCCATTCAGAAGAAGGACTTTCTCATTGACAAATTGGATAACACGGAACGTGAATTGTGGGTTTTTTTCCTTTTTAATATTGTTCCAAGTTAAAAAGTTTAAAACATGTCATTCTTTTCTTTTCTTTAATAATCGTCGAAGTAATACGAAATTTTATACGAATTTGAAAAATGGAAAATTGAGAAAATAAAAAACATTTATCTTTAAATGTTTTTATTTTTAGATTTTCAAAAATTTCAGGGTCGAAGACCAAGAACGTCTGAATTCACTACCCTTGGAAAGTGCGTCCAATTTTGTGAGAGGAATCGACCAACCCATTTCCGCCAGTAAAAGGATAATGCAGTTCATTCGCAAGTCATAATTACCCTAATTAAGTTAATCAAGTCTTGGTTAATTATCCATAATGTTAAATTAAACTGAGTTAATTACCATTCAAGTAAATTAAATCTATGAAAAACGCGTCTAGTAATTAGTATAATCGCCAGGATTTTCATAATTAAGTAAATTAAACGCGTGTACTTGCCTAAGATAATACATACACTTTGAAAGTTCTCAGTTCTTCAATCAATGTGTATTATTTTAATTGATCTATCATATGAAACATAACCGAAAACGCTTGATTTCTAGTGTAAAGGCTTGCTCAAAATATCGTATTCATCTATACAAATTTCTGAACATTTGATGATTTAAATATACTTCTCCCTAAGAATTTTCAATCTCGACTTTTTTCTATACTAGTCGCACTAAATCTCCAAAATTTCGATAGAAACTTGATTTTCCCGTTTCCTTCCCAGTGTTTTAATTTTAATTCATGAGATTTTTATCGCTCTCTAAAATGATATCATTTGTATAAGTTTTATTTTAAAAATTCTAAGAAAAGCGAAATAATAAATTTTTGTAAAAACCACACGCCGGCAAGTGGATTCGAGCCCGTATCGAACAGAAACTTTTTTTATTCTAAAAATGACCTATCGCACTACTACTAGCTATTTTTCCAATTTCAATTTCAAAGCTTGAATCGGTTGATCACTTCTTCCGCAATCATTTCCGCTATAGCTAAAGAGCTGGTGGCCGCAGGTGAAGGGGCGTTTCGGACGTTCAGGATATTCGAGGAAAGCTGAATTTAAAGTCGTCGTTTTAAAAGACACCATAATTTAATAAATGGCGTCATAATAAAATAAAAAGGCGTTATACTTTTAGATTAATTCTTTTTCAGAAAGGCATCATTTTTATGACAACTTTTTAAAGCGTTATATCTTATATTAAGGGCGTAATTGGAAATTTTCCTACCTCGCCCTTTCCAGAATCGAACACGAAATCGTCGACCAAATTCCCGTTGGCGTCCATCGCTTGTGCTCGGACTCCTGCGGGGCCTCTGAAATGAACAAAATCTCAGATAGTTTGAAAAAAATAAAATCAATAGGTTTGAAAATATCAATAATTCTACCTAGTGACATCAGAAAATTTCAACTCGGGGACAAATCTCTGAAGCTGTTTGACCTGGGCCGCAATCCAAACGCCTCGGTAGAATTCTTGAACGCCGAACGAGAAATACTTGCCCATCAGTTTGCGCATACCACTGAAAAACGAAAAGTCATTTCCTATTTTTAAAATATTCAAAACTAGCATATGTTAATTCAATTTAATGCTATTTCACTAATTCTGAGCTAAAATATCATGAATATTGTAAATATATTTTTTATTTTTTAATCAGAAAAATTTAGAGGTTACCCTATATAGATTAAAAATACCTGTAAGACAAAGACTCGATCAAGTCGGTTGGTGAAATGTCGAAATACGAGTATCCCTCCCTTTTATACGCCAAAACCGCGTTAGGCCCAAGCCAAACGTCTCCGTTCATCCGGGGAGTAAAGTGCACCCCCAAAAATGGGAACTGGGGGTCAGGGACCTGGGAATTAAAAATGTTCTTCTTGAAAAATTGGCTCTTGTATAACTCGTCATGACCACCATTTGTAAAATTCACCAGGCCTTGAGGGCAGGGAGTGTAGGCAAAGAAGAGAAATAAGAGAAAGAATTGGTGGATTTTGCAAATGATGGTCAGTGAAGTGGTGAATTTAATTTAAATACCGGGTAAATATTTCCTCTGACCAAATACCGCTTTTCCGGCCTTAGAAGAAGATATTCTCCACGAAATGGGACAATTTTCGGGTCGGGGTTTCCTGCAAATAAGGATATATGAGATCCAAAATTAACGAGGATATATGAAATTCCTACCTCCAGTAATAACCGAAACTCTGTCTGAGTGTAGACCCGCACAGGTTATCAAGTACTTGGTTAGAATATTGCCCTGAAACTACTCAATTGTTCTCAGTTAATTGACCAATTAACTTGCATTCCCCGGCCCGCTGAAAATTCGAATCGGCCTTTCCGGGTCGGAATTCGAAGCGACTTTCACGAACGGGTAATTAACGAAGACCTGAATTAGGGTAATTAAACAGACAATTAGGCTAATTACCTTTCCCCCTCGATTTTCGAAGTCTTCAGCGAATTTCGTCGTGACAAAGCCCCAATCGACAATGCCTGTGTGAGGAGACCAAAGCGCTTTCAGGCCCTTAATTTGGAAAATTAAACCGAGTTAACTAGGGTAATTAAATGCTAGTTACTTTGCAATGCGGTTCGTAGTCTTTGATCTTCGAGCCGTCGATAACTTCAATGTCCCTGCATCCATTTTGCTGGGCCCGTTTGAACAGGTTCTTAATTACCATAATTAAAGGTGTAGGTAAATAGCTAATTACCTCTAGTCTCTCGACCTCTACGGACTCCACTGCGACGATGAGCTTCCCCGTCTTCTTGTACGGAATTTTATTCTCATCGAAGAATTTGTAGGATAGATCGAGTCCTGGAATTAATTGGTAACTTGGCAATTAAACGAGATACGTAATTAGGGTAATTAACTCGCCTCTCACGCAGAGCTTAGCCTTTAGAGTTCCAGGCGTATAGTAGATCCCGGCATGAACCACTCCGCTGTTGTTTCCACTTTGATGGGCGGCTTAAGTAGGGTAATTAAATCGAGGTAGTTATGGGAGTTAAATTTAAATGATTACCCAATTTGTCTTCCTTTTCGATGATGGCAATTTTCAAGTTCGGTTTTTGAATCAAAAGTTGCCGAGCAGTCGCACAGCCCACAATACCGCCTCCAACGATCACCGCATCGAAGTCGAGGGGCGTTCTGGAGAGATTTTTAAAAATCAGTGTGCCCTTGACAAAAAAAACAAACAAATTGAAAAATCTCACGAATTCCCGGCAGGCGGCCTCGAAATCCACCTCTTTATCGGTATTTTAGAATGCGTCTGCTTGAAAAGCCGGTCAAAATTCATCGATTTGTGCAGGAAAATTACCTGAAAGTCGAAAACTCGATGAGGAACTTTTTGAAAATAGCGAAGGCTAGTTTTATGCGTCTTTTCACTCTCTCGTTTTCCAACTGTCTCTTTCGGACACTCGGTAAGCTTGGCGCATTTTTAGTTTCGCTTTTGATGAGTTTTCGATTTGTTTAAACTTGTTTCAATTTTTGACTTATTTCAGGACCGAGTGATTTCGAAAAATGCTGAATTTGGTGGACTACGGTAGTGATTCTGACGAGGGAAGTCCGAATAGAGGTGCGGGTGAATTTTTAGATTTTCAAAGTCGCATTTTCAACTTTTTCAGGACCCCGCTCCCCGAATCGACACAATAAGTCGAAACAGAGGAAAGATTCGGAGGTCATGTTTGAAGGTAACAAAATGACAAATAAATTTTTGTAAATTTCATCTCATCTTTCCTTACCAACAAAATTCTATCATAAGAATGAATAAAATTCCCAAGAATCCTTCGATAAAACTAAAAATAAATATTTTCAGAATCCTCAAGCAACCACAGCTCGACACGCTCTGAGCTCTTCGAGCCGCCCCCGCCCAAAAGGAGATCGACGAACGCAGGCTCGGAGTCCAATACGCCTACGCAGCTGGGCAATTTTCACCAGGTTAGAATTATGCTAATTTTTGAAAGCAACTTTATCGTCACCCAAAAATGGTTGAATTATGAGCCAGAAATTATATTTTTTTTAATTTGAAAAGTCATGGTTTCAAATCCTGGAATTTCAAAATTTATCTCGAAATCTTTCAAGTGCATTTTTTAGAGTCACAATTTCCGTTTCAGGCCAGCTCGACAGCCTCGCTCCTTTCCATGAATGTGGCCGGAGACGGCAAAGAGGACGCTTTCGAACAAGCAGATCGAGAAGCGAATGAAGGTGCACAGAGCAGCGGGGCCAGTCCAGATTCGATCAGGTATATTAAAAGTAGACATTTTATAGTAGTCTACCCTAAACTTATTTAGGTTTTCACTTTTTTCAAAAAGCTTTTCTAACTCTTCAAGTTTAGGGAGGAACAAATCGAAGAGCCCAAACCTCCAGAAAGGCAGAGTCAGGAGGTTTGATTGCTTTTTTAAAATCATTTTTTTTTTTTTATAATTTTTGAACATTTTGGTCTATTTTTCCAATCTTTGATATTTCTCTAAATATAGCCTTGATTGATATCGAAATGTTCATAGTGAAATAGAAAATTCAGGAGATTTAGAGATTGTTAATTCTGCGATGTTCTATTTATTGCAATATAATCTGAAATTTCGAAGATTATGAAAGGAGGTTTGATTTCATTTCATTCTGACTCGGAAACTCTAGGATAACTCGGACGAGGACGAAAAGCTAATTGATGTTGAGGTTGAAGAAGCTCAGAAATTGTTGAGACAGGTGTTAAAATTGAAAAATTAACGATTGTCATTTTTCAAAATTAAAATTTTAGCTCCAAGATTCAAGCGCCAACTCGCCACAGTACGATGTGAGTCCGCAGACGCCACAAAACGAGGGACAAATGACGCCGGTAATTTTTTTTACTTATTAAACAGATTTTTCGAAAACAAAGCTGAAATAATTCAGGACCGAGACGCTACCGCCGCAGTGGTGGAATACGAAGGCGAAGTCAGACTGCCACCAGACCCACCGGGAGAGTGCGATTATGTTCTGCAGGTTTTTTTTCTATTTCTAAAAATCTTTTTGATGATTCAATGTTTAGCAAAAATTCTTGGGCTTTTTCGACTGCAAAGGCGCTGGAATCGACATGAATGCGCAAATCAAGGACCAGAAACATTTTCAGGTGAAATTCAATGTTTGAGGCACATTTCGAGTTTTCTTGGAAAAATGCATTTTAAGAGATAACGTTTGCAGAACCCGTCCAGCTACGAGCGATTTATCGAGGAGTTTAGTTTGGACGAAAAGGGCAGCAATTTCCCGCCGAACATTTTCGACCCCCACGCGTTTCCCGAGAACTGTTTCTATGAACATTTGGGTAAATTTTAAAAACTGTTTCTGGGAAGTTCATCCATTTTTCATTTAAAAAATAAGTGAACTTGTCAAATGAGTAAGCGATCAAATGGGCGAATTTTTGAAGGGGCTACTTAAAATGGTGTTAAATTTGGTTTATTTCAGCGGAACTTCAAAGAATCGCGTCGGAACAAGCCCCACCAGCGAAAAAACCTGCCGCGCCGACCCAAAAGAAATAAAATTTGAACCGAAAAGTTTGTTCGTATTTTTTTTCTAACCCATCCCAGATTTTCACTTTCGTTATTTATTTTCCTCTTTTCTGATTGTTTGTTTTAGAGTTATGGAATAAAATTTGAACTATCTTCAAAAGTTTGGTTTTTTTTTTTAGATTTTGGTTTGAAACCGACGATATTTTGAAAAAATGCAAATTTTCTGATAATATTGAAAGTTCTAGGTTTTCTAGTTCAAGCTCATGAAAAATGGCGGGGAAAATCGGAAAGGCCAGGTAAAATTGTGGCTTTTTTAAATTAAAATTACGAACTTACTCAAAATTATGTTTTAATGAATAATTTTTCAGTGCTCAGCAAATAAAAACCGCCCTGAACCCTATGGTTTTCAAATACGTGGAGCAATTGGCGAATTACCTCTCCAAAAACGTCATTCTTCATGAGAAATGTGGATTTTTTGAATCGTTTAAATTTTTAGTATTATTTTCTTGAATTTAATTTTAAAATTTATTTTTCAGCTCGCTACGTCATTCTTCCCAAGCCCTACGGCGTCTCCTGCGTAGGACAGCGTCAAGAAGGCGGCGGGATTTTCGAAAACTCGGTTAGAGACGAGGAGAAGCGCGAGTTTTTAGATGGGGTAATATTTTTACTCTTTTGGAAAGTTTATATAGTTTTTTTCTTTATCGACACTATTCTAAAGCTTTACGCTAATAATATGAAATTCACAATATTTTTTATTTCGATGTTTTAGACAGTGATTAAAAGGGATGAACATGACGTGGTGATTGAGGACTGCATTCCGCTGCTCAAAAGATACCTGGACGAGCCGATGCTCACTTTCTGCACGGGGTTGAAGAGGTTGGCTTTTTTTAGTTTTATCATTTTCTTTCAAAACTCAAATCATTTTGCTAACCAAAAATCAGATTAGCCCAAAATTTATATTTTTATTATATCTCTTTCTAACCTGAAGAAAACATTTCATATATCTATTTTTATCAAAGTATTTTCAGATATCTCTCCGGCTCAATAGTCCTTCCATGCAGCCCGCACGACTTCCAGTACTTGAAAAGGAGCATCAATCGGGCAAACGCGAGTGCGGGAAGGAACGAACCATACCATCACACAGCCATGTGAGTGGATTTCATATACCCGTTTTATATAAGGAGATTTCATATACCCCTTCCTTCCCATTTTCCAGAGCGATCGCCCTGAACCGTCCCCCGCAAAAGGAGGGCTACATCCAGGGCTACGCCACGTTTCAACAGGTCGGCACTCACAAGGAGTACATCTTTGTAGAAGAAAATGCAACTAAGAGGATGAGGTACGCAATTTGTAATTTGATACATTTTTGCAAAGAATTAGTTGACCATATTTTTAGGATTCGAAAGTTAGCAAATATTTTCTATCTCATATTTTTTCTGGTCACAAATAAGCAATATAGGGCCGAGGCTAAAGATTGCATTTATTCATTCTTAAATAAGTATCAACTGCAAGACACTTATAACCTTTGCCAAAGTAGTATATTTGAAAATATTTGAAATTTTCAGATCCGGAAAATACGCTGTTATGGGTCGGGTCGAATACGAGGTCCTTGGAGAAGCAAACGGATGTTCCTTGCTGAAAGTTTCCACGAACAAATTTGCCCGACACTTTCCTAGGATAGCTCTATCGAATTTGGGATGTCCAGTTTTGGGAGATGAGGTGATTTTTTCAAATTTTCTATTGTTTTTTTTAGATTTATGCTAACTTTCAGATTTACTGTAGTCGCCTGTATGATTTGGAAGGAGAGCCAACGATCTTGCCGCCCCAGCGAAAATTCAAAATGAAAGATCATAAATCGGTATTTGTTGTTACTTTTTATTTATTATTGATTTTTTAAATTCTAATTTTCAGTATTTCCCCGAACAACTCTGCCACAAGTTCGATATGAAAGAGGTCGCCCTGAGAAATGCGTTGCCCATGTATTTTCACGTTTTTCAAACGGTAAGATTTACAATTTTTACCTATGGTTAAAAGTAACCAGAAAAAATGTGATGAAACATGGTAAATTGATTAAAATCGAATATTTATAGTTTTGCATACTACTTTTAGTAATGATCTTTTTTTTTAATTTTTAAAAACTCAGGTCTTCCCCAAATACGGCCAGAAAGATAAAGTCACAGACGAAGAGGCAATGTATCTGACTGCGGGTTCGCAGCCTCCTGGTGAAAAAAGTTATTTTAATTCAATTATTATTTTTTAATTCAGTACACTTTATGGCGGCCCTAAACGTTTTGCAATTGAGAGGAGCTTACGAAGATTTTCTGAAAAAGAACGAAGACCAATTCTTCGACAGAGAAAGTTCTATGTAAATTATTTTGCTTAGAAAATATAATATTTGTAAAAAATGATAAGTTTTATTTTTTGCAAACCATATATAAAATTTAGATATTAGATTAGTAATCGTTATAGACATTCATAGTTATTTGTTGGTCAATAAATTGTTGTTATTTTCTAAATGAAAAATTTCGAAATTAGTTCAAACTATCAAAGCTCAAATGGAGTTGATTGCAATGGTCGGAATGACAATTTTACACTGTCTGTAAAATATTTTGAGATGACAGACGTTTTTATATACCTGTGTTTAAACATAAGACGAGAGATATGTTTTCTGACTCAATGACTTTGAAGTGTGTTCCTTTAAACCCCAACGATAGCTGGGAAGAATGACCATTTCTCTTTTCAAAAGAGAAGGTTTACGCAGAGCCTTCAAGTATTGATCGACTATATGAATTTGATTATTTTTACTTTTTTATTCTGTCTTTAGTTATTATGACATACTGTGTATTTTTAAGATAGGAAGCTATAGTTAGCGAAAGTATGTCGGCATTTCGACATTTTACGTGAGAATGTAGATATTTCGAAATTTTGTATGGGAAAGTGATGAGACATCATTTTTTTACGTGTTTTGTCTATAGTAAAAGAATATAAACCTTTGAAATTCAGATATTTGAATTGATATCGATATTTTTTGTTATTGTATTTCAGTGATATTTCACTATTTATTTGTTAAATTTCAGATAATGGTATACGAACCAGTAACTTATAACCCGAATCAAGAGCATGAAAACTTGCAATCAAGTGCTCCACCGCAAGACGATGTTCACTATGCTGAACAGGGAAACAAAGAAGGACTATCTTTCGAGTAGGATTTAACAATGTGTTATAACAATACATTCAATTAAAATAATATAAAATATTTCCAAGTAGTATCATTAATACATTTCATAAACGAGTCATTAAAGTTGTTTTTTAACTATAAGATAATTTATATTAAAATTATGGTTTAAATAAATAATTTAAGTAACCGTTCAATTCGTCAAGGGTTCGTCCGGAAAGTCTTCTGTTGGGTGACGATCATGATGCTCATTACTGCGGCGATGTCTGCGTTTCCATTCCTCCATAGACCAACTCTAGGATTCGTCCAGAACAATTCATGGACCGTTTGGATTGGATAGTAAGTTATTAATGTAAATATATTTATAATATAATACCCTTTACTCCATGTCATATATTATAGCTGTTTTATGCTAAAGTATATGGTATTACTATTTCAGGCTTGCATGCATATCATCTATCTATATTAACATCCAAATTTTTTTAATTGGTTTACGGTTCTATTAATTGAATTATAATTTTTAAACATATTTATATTAATTTTAGCGCCGTATTCCTAATCTCATATATGACGTTGGCCTGTAGTGAAGGGTTAAGACGGTCCTACCCCAAAAATGTCATTCTGTTAGGAATATTTGTGAGCTATATTATGTTATATTTAAATATATATATATATGATCATCTATTATATTATTATGTTCATTTTAGACCATAGCTACGGGTTACATGTCGGCAGTCGTGTGTGCGCAGTACACTGCGGAATCAGTCGTTTTGTCGCTAATTGTAACCACGGTGGTTTGCGCACTGATCATCGTATTCGCTATGCAGACGAAATATGATTTAACGAGGTGCGTTAATTTATATTTATGCAATTAACACATTTTAACTGTATTATATAGCGAGTTATGTATTTATGCTAACGATAAAAGCATAATACAAAACATCTAATATAATCAAGTGTCTAATATGTTACAGTAATAATCCATTCTATACGGTATATAATTTAGCTGCATGGGCTATATGTTCATTTTTCTCATGGTGATCTTCGTAACGGCAATCCTCTTGCTCATCTGCCATCTCACTCGATTTTACGCCGTCATTCCTTGGCTATCATTTGTATACACACTTCTAATTACCTTATTCTTCGTGATGTATCTTGCCATGGATATTCAGGTACTTCAAACATGCTATATTCTTAAATATAAGTCGTTTTTATTTATATAACGAAAGTTGGCATAATAGCGAGTATCGAAAGTATATGACCATAAATTTCGTTTTAGTCTAAATTTATCATTTTTAAATTAAATGGCAATTTAAACGATTAGGATAACTGAATAAAACGTTAATTTCGAATAATTTAGATGCTTATGGGTGGCAAGAAAATCGAACTCTCTCCAGAAGAGCATGTTATGGCCGCGATTCAAATCTATTTAGATGTACTGAATTTGTTCTGGCTCATTTTGTCCCTGTTAGGCAAAAAGAATTAACTATTTTAAACATCCTTAAAGTAAAATCAAGCTTCTATCTACTTAAACTGCATAATATAGTCTCTTGAATTTTACGTATTTATTGATTTTTCTCTAAATGTGTGTATTTTTAAAAATATATTATATGCATTTCCTTGCCTATTTTTATCAAAGACCAATGGGTAGAATCTAGAAAGTGTACAATATTTAATAATATTGTTCAAGTTTTCTTTTTATAAATAAATCCATCTATTCTTGACTTAGTTGTCTTATCAATTGGCAAAAAATAATCTTAGTATTTATTGCTAATGTTAAAATGGTAAAGCCTTTAGTTTTTGATAAGGACAAGAGGCTTGGTGAAAAGGCCCTACCGAATAGTTTCAAATATCGATTTTTTTTTCTATCTGCACAAATATTTGGCTGAAACCTCAAAGAGAAAACAGTCGCGCAACTAAAATATGGATCCGGAAAGTAGGTTCACCATACTTTTATTATAGAAAAGTTGATCTTCATCAGTTTATTGAAATATTTTTTATTTAAAAACCGACTTCACCATTTCTAATTCAACTTTTAGATCGACGATTATTACATGGTCAGCCATATCAAAATTCTGCGGTAATGAAATTTTTTCTAATCCCACAAAATATTTTTAGACCGCACCACCCTATATACCCCAAAATGTCCCGCAAAATCCTAATCCAGGTATTATTTTTTAGTTTATTCATTAAGTCCTACGACTATGATAAAGGATAGACTAATAAAATGGATGGGATATTCTTAAATATCCTATGATAAAGGATATAGTGATAGACTTAGATATAATTTCTGAAAGGAGCTTAACTCTTGCGAAATATGTCTTCATCTACATAAAAGGAAAATTCGAGAATAGCTTATATCAGACGTCTTTGTTTTGGTATCAAATGCTTTGACGTTAGATTGAAGTGTTTTTCTCCTTTTAACGTACTATTTCCCCTATTTATGTCTTTCTCTCCCGCCTTTTTCCATACTATTTCTCCAGTTTCGGCAATTTCCGCAAATCGATATAGCGCTTGTGAGAATAGCCGCCTAGTCTATTTCGACTAACATTTGCTAGCCCTGATTTTTATATGCCAACTGTTTTTCAAGGTCTATCTTATAACGTTATGTGTAGGGATTTTGTTATTTTTACATGCTCTAAGATTTAGGGGTGTTTTCTGAAGCATATGCAATTTTCCCGAGTTTCCAAGACCAATTCTTCATTTTCACATTTTTGAATCGAATTTTGCTATTTTAGCGAAAAAGTTTGGTTAATTTTGTATAGATATTTCCTATTTTGGCGTTATTTAGATTTAAATTCGACTAGTTTTGCAGAAATTGGTTTAATTTAGCTAAATGTATCATATGATAGGCGAAAAAGCGCACTAGATTGCGAAATTGTTCATGAATAAGTTATGACAAATGTTTGACAAGTTTCTAGGAAAAATTCGATTTTCGTGATGGTTGATATCGTTTATTTGAGTGTTCGCTAAAATGTTGACATAGAATATGACACTCGTGAAAAATGTGAAAATCGATGAAAAGCGGAAATTCTTTCTCCACCTTTCAATAAAAACAGGTTGTTTTTCCCGATTGCTAACGCTAAGAATCGATTTTCTTATCATCCACCTCATTAAAAGCGACCATTTTTACGATTTTTTTGAGGATATTTCATTTTTTTGCCAACAAATTTCCACGAGTCACTATTTCTGACGAATACTTACGCTAAATCATCGTCTTTTTATATCTGAAAATTTCGCGATAATATTAAGCGCAGGTTTGATAAGCTTTTGTGATTTTTAGATAAAAAAAAAGATTTTTGCGAAAATAATAGCCTTGCGGCGTTGCCAAGCAACTATCACGTAAAATTATTATTGATATTCGAAAATATCACGGTCAAGTGCCTGGAACTTATTAAAAGTATTGCCATGAGAATTTACTTTATTGACTTCTAGAAAAATGTAGTATTTTCTAAAATTATATTTTTAAACTTGATTTTTAGAAATGAACGATGATACTTGTTTTGGACTGATTCTATTCCCTTCGTTTCACTGAATTTGATTTTTCTCGTTTTTCTGAACAAAAAGTTCCAGTCCGCCCAGTCACTCTAACTTCATTAAAACCCACTATACTTGGGCAACCGAATTATCGATTATTTTCTACTTTTCTTTATTTCTCTGTTCTAAACCCTCAAAGTCCTTATTTTTGTATCAACTGTCTTCATCAGGAGAAGCCTTATTTCAGTCTCGGAAAATACGAGACTTTGTGTGAATGTAAATGCGCGCTATTTTACGATGTCATTAATTGATTTTTTAGTATTTTATCGAAAATAGACATTTTTCTGATTTTGCGTTTTCAGCGATGTCGTACCAGCAACCCGGCTACAATCCACAATACGGTAACCCATATGGCAATCAGGGCGCGCCCCCGCCCGGTTGGGCCCCGCCCCCGGGACAGAATCAGAGTAAGTCAGGAAAAAACATTTTTTTTTCAAGAAAATAGACTTTCTATTTTTTATTGAAAAATTCAAAAAAAGACAAAAATATTTACTTTCCTAGCTGCAACACATCGTTAATTTAATGACCAAAAGACGATAAAGTTGCTGACGAAAGGTGATAATATTAGCAGCTGAGTATATTCATACATTGTTTATAGAGGGGAAGATATTGATTTTTCTTTAAGAAAATCGGATTTTTTAGGCTTTATGCCTCCGCCCCCCGTGCCGAGGCCCGGACCGCACTATGCTGAGCAGGGGGAGGCCGGAACCGGAGTTTTCGACCCCAAATACAGCTTCCATTTCAGGTTAAAATTGAATTTTTTTTTTAAAAGAAATACAAATTTTGAAAAAAGGAAATAGACCAAAGGTTTTTGAAATAATACAAATTTGAAGAAAAGTGATCAATTTTTAATTTTCAGTGATCGCTCGATCCGTAACGCGTTCGTGAGGAAGGTATTCATGCTGGTGACGGTCATGCTTCTGGTGGTGAGTTTTTGAAAAGAGATACGAAATTTTTAAACGAGATCAAATTTTCTGAAAAAGATCAATTTTAGGTCGCTGTGATGACCGCCATTCCGTTCATGAATCCGGAAACGAAAAATTTCGTTAGAACCAGCATGGGCATGTACTGGACTGGATAGTAAGATTTTAAAAAAATTTTTAAATAAAATATTCCTGAAAATGAATTTTAAAAAAACTAATTTTTCTCGATTAGATATAAAATACTTTGAAAAGAGATCAATATTTCAGTGGTGTCTTTTTTGTGACCTACCTGGTTCTCGTGTGCTGTGAGTCCGTCAGAAGGTCGTTCCCCGCCAATCTTATCCTTACTGCCATTTTCACGCTCGCCACTGGATACATGACCATGGTAGGGTTACTGTACTTTTGGAAATGCCGTAATCTTTGAGCATGAAAGAATGATATTTTTTAGTTTAAAAGTTATACCAAAAGTTTTAAATGGGTAAAGATTCATCTTTTGATAGACTTACAGAAAAATCTAAAATCAAGCGGTAATAATTTATGGTATTGGGATAGGATATTTCAATTTTTTGAAGAAAAGCTATAGTAATCTAACATTCTATTTTAATTTGAATAAAGATTACTGTATTTTATGTGATCACGGCCCACCACAAAGTGGATACCGTCCTGCTGGCTTTGGTGATCTGCACGGTTTGCTGCGCGACTGTCATTATTTTCGCTAGTCAGACTAAATATGATTTGACCGAGTAAGTTTTTTTATTCTTTTGACTATTTTTATAGTAAGCTATTCCTCTCCTTCACACGGACCATTTTGGTACCAAATTTGTTAAATATTTTCTAATTTCAACTAATTCGGTATCAAGTTATTTCTCTTTTTACACTGGTTATCTTGATGCCAAATTCGACTTAAAATTTTTAAATTCTGCGAGCTATAAGACTTCAAATTTTCAATGATATGCTAATTCTAAAAAATTGTATATCAACATGTTCCTCTCTTCACACTGAGCAATTCGATACTAATCATATCATATCTCTCAAGAATAAAATGAAAGAAGAATTAAAAAATTTTTAAAATCGAATATGTAAATCTGCAGCTGCATGGGCATCATGTTCATCCTGTCGATGTGCCTGATGGTGTTCAGCATCGTGGCGATCGTGTCAATAATCGCGTTCCACGTCTATTGGGTGTACATGATCTATGCCCTATTTGCGTCCATTGTCTTCATGATGTATCTCGCTATTGATGTTCAGGTAGAATTTATTTGCTTATATTTTATTTAACTTTATTATATTTTTTCCTTTAATTTATACTTTCATCTTAATCTCAATTTTAAATGATGCCTATTTTTATCTTTAAAAGTGGCTAAAATTTGCTGTGCACTCGTGAAAATTTGATCATAGGCTAATTAATTTTTAATTACGATATTTTCAGTTCCTGATGGGTGGTCGCAAATTCGAGCTCTCGCCCGAGGATCACATCTTCGCCGCTGTTCAGATTTTCATTGATATTGTAAGATTTCACAAATTTTATTTGATTTTTTTTCTTTCAAAATTATAAGTTTAGCATATTTTGATTTGTCAAAATGAAAAATTTCAGGTCTATATCTTCTGGATGATCCTTTCTCTGCTGGGAAGTGGCAAGTAGGATTTTTAATTAAAAAATAATGATTTTTAAAATGATAACACTTGTCGGAAGTCTTGTGAAAGAATAACACTTGTTCAAAAATTAAAAATTGATTTTTTCATTAAGAAAAATCGGTTTTTCAGCCGAGATTAGAAATCAACCGAGTGTTGAAGTGGTTTTTGGAAAGTTGTCAAGTCCTGCAAAAATCACCTGTTTTTCTTAGTTTAGTTGCTTCTCTTTGATTTTCGAAAACTTGAACCCTTCTCTGGATTTTCTTTGAAACCATGCAATTTAAAGAAAAAAAAACATTTTAAAATTTCAAGCTTTTAAATTTTTATTACTCGAAAATCAAGGATTTTTATGTGTAGCTTTTAACAGCTACGTTTATGTTTCTATCTAAAAATTCGTGCTCGTTAATTTTTTCACATTGAAAAAATGTCGAAATTTTCAGCAATTAGCTTCAAACTTGTCTAAATCGCTCGTAACGGGGACCCACTCTAAAACATCGTCAAATGTTCCTAAACAAGTCTAGTTAAATCCCCGTTTCCCTTTTTCCTATTTACTTAAATTTTCTCGTATTTATTTAAAAAAAAAAAAACCCCCCAATTTGTATCGATTGTTCAGATAGTATGAAATAGATGAACTATCTTTCCATGCTATTTGAAATGTCTTGTAAATAGGCTTCCACCAGGCATTTTCAGATAATTCATATATTTTTATCCAGATAGAAATATCGTAATCTGAACAGAAGGCCATTTTAGAGAATAATTTGAAATATAAGATCCTGGGCTTCTATTTTATGCTAGATATAAGCCTCGATTTTCTTTTAGAAGAACTATTCTATTTGCTTGATTTTGAATTCGAAACTGAAACAATTGCGTGTATCTTTTATTCAAATTGGTGAATCAATGATAAAGTTTTATCCTATGATGTATATTTGTAAATATAAAAGGATTTTACATTACATCTAAATAATGTTCATTTATTTTTAATAATAAATTATAAAAAATATTTACAATTAATTTCGAGATCCAAATAATGTAAGTAACAATAGGAAAATGTTGAAAATGTCCAGGAATATTTGTAGAGATGCAAAAACCCATTCTTCCGGAGAAATTTCGAATTTTCGGCCTCCCATAAGCATCTGAATTTAGAAATTCGAATTTAACTGGCCATATTTTTAATATTAAATAAAAAAAAACAGCTAGATTGACATTTTTAATGGTGTATTATAAGATTTGATCTCAGATATTCAATTTTAAAGATGACTAAACTTGAATTTACGAACCTGGATATCAATCATCAAATAGAACATAAATAATAGAGCCGCCAGACCTGCATAAACTGAATACAGGAATTTCCATCCGGCTACCGCTGTGAAAATAATAGCCGTGATACCAAATACGAATAAAACCATGCCAAGAATAAAGGCTACTCCGATATAACTGAATTTAATCCGGTTTTATTTTAAAATAGGCTATTTTTCTTCATATTTAGATATTCTAATTTATACCTGGTTAAATCCTTCTTAATGAATATAGCAAACACCACCACTCCAGCGCAGCATACGGTAGTAATTAGGAGCGTTAATAATACTGATTGCACATTATACTGGGCAGTAATGAACATGCACATTGCGCCGGCGGCTATCGTCTAAAATACTCGTTTTAAAATTAATGTTAAATTTGAATAACTTACAAAAATCGCCAATAAAATGATATTCAATGGAAATGTCCTTCGAGCGGATTGAAAACAGCTTAACACCAATGATAGGGCAATAAAAACAACTCTGAAAGTTAATGCGTTTAAATAATATACAGTGACATACAAATGTTTGGGAACGCTCATGATCTTAATTATTCTTCGTAAATCTAGCTACCGTTAGCCAATTCATAAAAAGAGTTAGCATAAGCTTAATTAAAAATCCTCAACTAGTGAGAAATTTAAGGAGAATTGGCTAATGACATTTTAATTTACGAATGATAAGAAAAATCAAAAGCGCGTTTCCAAACGTTTATCTTGCCACTGTATGCAAAACTTAATATATAATTAAATTATCGTGTAGTTTAAGAAAGATATATTGAAACTAACAATGCAACAATGTAAATCCAATAGTTATTCTGAACCCAATGACGAAACCCTGACGAAATTATACCGATAGAACTCATTGCAGCTACGACGGCGAACTAAATTTAACACATTTTAATTTAAAATGTTATTTTAATTCACATTTCTTAATTTTACATTTTAGGGCATATCTTAAAGTATGTTAAATCCTTTAAAAATGATCTCTAAATAATATTAATCTTAGATAAAATTAAGAGGACTTATATTTTAAAATTGGATGTATTTCAAATTTCACTGATATTTGAAATGAACACATGTGTTAATGAAATCTCCACGTTTGATAAATTTTAGCCTAAGTTTACCATAATTGTTACAATAGCGAAAACCTTCCTGACGAAGGCCATGCGTATGGAGCGTTCACTAAAATTTAAATATAATTAGAATGATAATTGAACTTACTCGAACTCCAAGGTATATTTGGGCTGAATAACTTCACCTTCGGTAAATTGTTGCATTTAGGATGTTTTAAATTCTAAGTCTAAATAATATTTATTAGGTTAATATAAAATATATAATTACATCTGAATAAAAGATGGTCAATAAAACTATTTGAAAGTCTATTTTAAGATGAATAAAATTTAAATAATATTGATTTTTCGAAGGGTAAAAGCCAGAAACAGGTGATGCTTTAGGCAAGAACGAGCTAGAGGAAATATCGAATTGGTAAACAGTCTGAGAGAGATAGCGTCAAATGAAAGGAGGCGAAAAAGACGGAGAATATATTGTCGAGAGTCCTCAATTTCTGATATATTTAAGAAAAAGATATCAAAGATTAAATTTAGAGGTAAATTTTACAAAAAAAATCAATAGGAAATCAAAAATGTTGCAGAATAGTGGGCCAATTTAATAACACATTTATTGGCTTTTATGCAATCGAAAATAGAATAGGAAAATCGCGAAAATCGATATGGTTCGAAAGGAAAAATAGATGAAAACTGTCGAGTAATGCCGGATTACTCATAGCAAAAATTCGCGAGGGATGAGGAAAGTTTGGCACAAAGTTAGAGAAAGTTCCAGTCGATGGAATGGGTTATGTAAATAGACCGAAATAGAGTGAAAGATCACTGATGTGATGAAATAAAATATCAAAATTTTGGATATTTTTAAACCTTTAAATTAAAGTTTAAATTGTTAAAGCACAAGGATTTATAAGTATACTATAGGAGAGAAAGAGAGCGAAAAGGGTCAAAAGAAATACTTGAAACAATCAAGAGGGGTGCGTTCTAATGAGCGACATTGAGACAATCCAAATTAGGGTAAACGAGCAATCAACAAATTTGGATGGATTTCTCAGAATCGAATTTCATATATCCGGCTAAAAATTTCGAATAGATCTAAAGACTTCTTTGATCGTGAGTTATTGAAGACCTATGAAGCACACTTTCAGAGTCTTGATGATCATCATTCGTGAGAAAATTGGCCCCGAGTCGCGGTCTTTATAGATCTTGGTTCATTCGAAAGTCTTTATTTGACTTTAGATAGTCGGTCTAAGAGTTCCCACTTTCTAAAAAGCTGATCTTCATTCGGTAATTTGACGTTTCATATTTTGCACCATTCTGTAGGGCTTTTCACGTCCTTTATCATGTCGCATATTCATTTTCTGCTTCTCATTAGTCTCTCAATTTGTCCTACTCTCTCTTCGAGTGTCTCTTGATGCCATCTTGAAGTTGTTGCTCCATTGTCGGGTGTTTGACACACGATTGGGTGCTGAAGATCTGAGGAGAAGTGCCCTTCTCCGGGCATAATCTTCACATTTTGAATGGCTCCTCTGATTACAGCTTTCTAGCATCTTTTCACTCTCTCAATTCCACGTTTTATATCTCTTTGAGTTTTCAAACTTTAAATTACATTGCACTTATCGTATGCTGTATTATAAAATATTGGCTAGCATTTATATTTTTGCATAATTGCATACATTAAGTTAAGAAGTTTGCAATTTCTTCTAACGTAAATGTTTTGAAAACTAAGGAAAGTTTCAGAGATAGGCAAAGTTTTTCTTCCATTTTTCACAAAATTTTCCGGTTAGTTTGTTTTATGCTCGTTGAGTCTTCGAAATTCCTTGTCTCAAACAATCAGCGCCCCTTTCAAAACCTGATTGGGGGCTCTCGTTAAGTCCTAGGGCTCTATTGCCATTTCGGGAAGGAGCGATATTATCTAATTTAAGGGGCTACAGTAAACCCTATGTCTTTCTTTTTCTCTCTCCAAAATAGAATTATCTCTAATCATATCATAGACAGAGCCAATCTATTCAAGCTCCACCCACTTTGGAGCTCGTTTAGATTTTGACGATTTGGTCTCCTTTTCAGATTCGCGATTTTCCAAATTTAAGATACCTCCTTTCTTGTTTGATTTCAAGTTTTCATTATTCTTTAAATATATGTTTCAGAAAGCTCGATATTCTATTATAGCTGACTGAAGTTATTGCGCCCGCTATTTGGAATTGAAAGTTGAAAATTTCTATTCTACATTACAGTATGTCAGTATCGGTAGGTTTCAAAGATTTTCGAAAATTTGAAAAACTTTGAATTTCTGTCATAATAAACCCCTGTTTCCCTTTATAGAGATGGTACTTGAAAGCCCCGCCCACTTTTTGCGCTCATTGGGCAAGGAAAGGAGATAAGTCCCAAAAGGAAGGAAGGAGAAAAGGAAGAGCTAGGATTTTTGAGATCCCTTTTAGATCTTTAGATCCTTTTCCAAAAGTGCCCTCCAAATCAAGAATCTAGCCACTAATTATTGGGCTATTGAGCTGGAGTTCGAGTACTTTTGCAAGAACACATAAGAAAAATGAGTATTTTGCAACAAAACTAAAACATCGAAATCTTTTTCTGAAAGAAACTTATAAACATTGCGTATTTTCTAAACAAACCCGAAAATCGAAATACCTTTGTTTCACAAAATGACTCATTTTTATTTTATTTTGCAAACATTTTGAAGTGATAATATGCAAAATAAGGAAAAAAACTGGGTTCATGATAAAAATCAGCTTTATTTTTCTTCAGAAACCTGACAAATCGATCTTCGGAAAGAGTAGCGTCATAGATCTCCAGAATCAGAATCCAGATGACGTCACGCATGAAGATGATGTCATCAGTCACGACGCGTCGGATGACGAGCAGAGCAACGACGAGGTGCAGAACTCAAAGGACGTCCTCAGTAAATTCTCGGTGTCAAGTATTTTGTCGCCGTTTGAGAGTATAGGTGAGAACTTTTTAAGATGAGTTTTAATTTAAGTTGTTTAAATTTAAACATTTATTATTCATTAAGTTTTCGAGTGGTTATTGAACCGTATAAATCACAAAACTATGGTTAAAATTCAGTGTTGAAATTGACGTTTCTTGAAACGTATCAACAATTTAGTGACTAATTTTAGAGGTCTATTTTAATGAGTTATTTGGTATCTACGATCTTCAACATTGATCATGCTTTTATTTGGAGCTTAAGATTTCTTGAAGCATATAATATTTTTATCGCTAATTTCAAAATACCTGTCAACCACTTCCACCAGGGCAATTCATCTTTAAACAAAATCCATTATCTCTTTTTCATTGTTAATTTTTTGAATTCTACCTTTTACGAACTCCCTATCCTCAGATTCCTCAAAACTTTTCCATTTTCGAATTTCACAAAGCAAAGTGGAACTGAAGTGGGTGGGGCGCTTCTGAATATGAAAAGGATGGGATTGTAAAGGATAAACGAAGGATAAGACAAAAGGCGCTAAGCACAAGATCAGTTAAGAGGCCCTCTTAGTGAGAGAAAGTAGGGTCCTTATTTCTTACTTCAAAACCCCTTCTGAATTTACCTTTTACTTGTATAGATCTTTGTGATATCATCTAAATTTTATATTGATCTTCATTTGCGATATTCTGAAAATACATCAGAATTTGTGATGCTCAACATAATTTGGTGCGAATTGATTACACGTCTAGTTTTTAATTAGCGAATGTTTCAAAGATTTTCAGAATTATCTGAACTTTCTTTTCATATCAGCAAAACTTGTCATTTATCCGAGTAATACAATTTTTTCAAGTTAAAAAGTTACCGATGATGTCATCTAAACTACCATAATCCTTCGAATTCAGCCCGGTATCAACAACACCTCCTTCGTATGGCATCTGTAGCGGCTGCCGCAGCGTCTTCATCTGCAGTAACCTCGACGTCGGGGTCATCTGGAAACTTGACGCTAGACGGGACGTCATCTGGACTATCGTCCACGCCAAGTCTAGCGTTTGGATATCGTCCCACCGCCGGCTTGACGTCGAATTATTTCACTGGACCATTTCAGAATTATCCGAATGATTTTACGAGGTTAGTGATGACTTCTCAAATTTTTCGACATCATCTAAGCTACCGTAATCCAAATGGCGTCATCATAATTCTGAATTCTCAGCTACATGACGTCGAATCCCTCAGCTGCAGCGGCATGGTACGGCAATGGGGATAACAGATTCGCAGCTTGTATGAAAATCAATAAAAGGCAATATAATAATACCACGTTTTAGTGATACCATGTGGTATCGACCCATCGCGAGCGGCAGCACATGGCATTCAGCTGCCAATGTCCCAACGAAGGAAGAGAAGAGTGCTGTTTAGTCAGGCTCAGGTGAATTGCGAATTAAAACAGTTTAAATATAATAAAGGCTGGTCTTCATCGAGGAAATCGCTATTCGCCTTCTTTTAAAATACCTGATTAAATTTCAGGTCTATGAATTGGAAAGAAGATTTAAACAAGCCAAGTACCTAACTGCACCGGAAAGAGAGCAGTTAGCGAATGCGATTAATCTAACGCCAACTCAAGTCAAAATATGGTATGATTTTTAACCTTTTAACGGGATTTTGAAAGAGGAAGATCTTGTTTTTCGGTATCAAAACCATCGCTACAAGCATAAGCGGCAGGAAAAGGAGAAAGCGATGACGTCGTCCGGCAGAGACTCTTCGGATCATTCTGATGGGTGGGATTCCATATATCCTTATCTTTAAAGAGATTTCATACATGTATCCCTTTTTGAAACATGAGATTTTATATAGATTATTTTTTTTCCAAATGAAGGACTTTTATATCTTAATTCGCATATTCTTCTCCTCAAGGAAATGATTTCGTACATCCAAAAAATAATCGATAAAAATTTAGCGAAGGCCTCAAGTCTCCTGACTCTACGAAAGATTTCATCTGTGAGAATCAGCAAGGCAGTGCCGAATCGCTACCAGAAATTAAGTCTGGCATGATAGCGGTGTGTAAAACTAAGAATGTACTCTGGTTTATTTAGAGATTTTAGATGAATTCGTCAGTCTATGCTTCAGCAGGATCGTTCCCATTCCCCTTCGGTCCTCAGGCTACAACGAATGTTTACTATAATCAAATGAGGGGTGTTGGGTGGTGAAATTAATTTTTAAAACTAAAATTTTTGATTCTACTGGTTTAATATGGATTTGGCAATTCGTAAAAGTAGTTGCATCGTTGTACACGAAATAGTCGAGGACGTTAGGGGAAAGACTATTCCTTTACTATTTCATATGCAGCGATGTAATTATGCGACTACTTTTCTAGGCTGTCTATAAATTTTTAATGATATGTTTCGACAAATTCTATGATTAATTCTTGCCTACACTAAGTATTAAATCAGAAAAAATGACTTTAATTTATCTAGTCAACAAATTATCTAGTCGCTCTATTTTATGGAAAGTAAAGATATTCTTGATAGTTTATTTTATATTATGTACATACAAGAATACAAGATATTGCAAAAAAAATAAACAAAAGTCCCGTAAATAATTACAAAAAGTGGAAAATTATTATATCTTAACCTGAAATTTATATTAAAACAATCCCATTGAATTTAAAAAAATAGGTTTCGGATTAATGTCCCTCCGAAACGAGTCTATCATAAGCATCCAGTGTGAGAAAGTCGCTGAGTTCGTCTTCGGTAGCGAATTTCTCGAGCAGCGCCGCAGCCTCGGGGATACGATTGACTACAGAACCGGCTCGAATCAGACGACGCTCCGCCTCCGCAGCAATCGTGTCCTTCACCATGTTCGCGTCGATCGTGCGGCCGTCTGGAAATTTGAAAATACATTTTTAAAATAAGTTGATGTTAATGGAATTTTAGACGATGATCAGTCTTGTTCTCCAAGTTTTTTTTCAGATAACTAGGCAATATAGAGCTTTCTCATGATATTTCAGTTGAAGATCGCCTTTCTCAAGTAGAAATTATGAAGGGCAAAACGATGAAAGATATCTTCTTTTCAGAATTTTTAAAATTACCTTCCAATTTAGCCTCATGCTTCAACCACTGCCAAAGTTGAGCCCGCGAAATCTCGGCGGTAGCCGCGTCCTCCATCAGATTGTACAGTGGTACGCAACCAACTCCTCTGAGCCAGTTGTCCAGGTAGCCTAAAAGTCAAAGACTCAGGCTGGTCTGGTTTTTTTTTTCAACTAACCCAGTCCAACGTTGATATTGTGTCGGAACCCAGCTTCAGTCCTGGTGCCCTCCGGAACTCTGGTCAGATCCTTGTCAGTGATGTTGATGTTTAGCTAGAATTTTTATTTCTGGAAGCTGCAAGAAAACCTTAAATACCTGCTTATCAATCTGATTCGGTTTCGGCATGCATTCGTTGAAAACCTGCTTAGCGATAGGCACCAACCCAGGATGCGCGACCCAAGTACCATCGTGACCTAAAATGGTGCTATTTAACAAAATTCTCATTTTATAGCCCTACCATCAACCGCCTCTCGTTCCTTGTCTTGACGAACCTGCGCGAACGCCTTTTCGTTCGCGACCTAAATGTACTCTTTGTAGATCGTGTTGATACACACACTATCACTTCGGTTTGTTTAGTTTTAAGATTTTTAGGTGTGGTTGGAGCTAAAAGCGTTAGATTTTGATTCTTACATTGTCATGTTTAACGGGGATATAGGCCGACATTCCACCCATAGCATGAATTCCACGCAAGTGGCAGGTTTTGATGACTTCCTGAGAGTAGGCTCGCATGAATGAGGAGGTCATGTCTAAAAAATTTCGGAGGGTTTTTAGGTCCGAAATTTGAAATTTACTGATTTGGAACCGGTCCGGGAGCATGAACTTCCTGTGGTTCTGGAAGACCTTGATGTAGGAGAAAATATAGTCCCATCGTCCGCAATTCAGTCCAACGATGTAGTCCTTCAGAGCGTAGATGATCTCATTCGTCTTAAATGTAGCAAATTGAACAAGAGATTCTAAAAACTAAAATTTACCTGGAAAGTAGCGAGCAAATGCTCAACCAGGACGGTGCACTTGATGGTTCCCTTGGGAAGTTCGAGTTTCTTCTCGGTGTAGTCGAAAACGTCGGCCCACAATTTGGCCTCTTCCGCCGACTGGAGCTTCGGCAAGTAGAAATAGGGTCCAGAGCCTTTCTCGACTAATTTCTAAAATATTTGACTTTTATTTTCTTAATTTAATCAGACTTGATAGTTGTTCAACAGTTGTTAACCTAGTTATAAACTAAAAGCGGTTATCGTCGCCTTCATAAGATTTTAATCGACTTTAAATGTGCAAGCTTTTACCTTCGCATTATGGAACGCGAACATGCCAAAGTCGAAGAGCGATCCGGAAACCGGCTGGTTGTTAGCCAGAACGTGCTTCTCAGACAGATGCCAGCCGCGGGGTCGGACTTTCAAAACTAAAATTTCTCATTTTCCTAGAAAAGCTCACGTCTTCCTTACCAGCTCGATCCTTGCTCACGGTGTATTCCTTCTTCGTGATTGGGTGAACGTAGCTAATATTATCTCGGACCTGAAATTTAACAGTTTTCTCATTTACCTTGAAATTCAGTTAAGTTTAGCTATCTTTAAAATATTTTTAAAAATATATATATTTCTTTTATTGTACCGCATCGTAGAGATTAATTTGCCCCTCAAGTTGGTTTCTCCACGTAGGCGAGTTGGAATCCTCGAAATCTGCCATGAAGACGTTAGCGCCAGAATTCAAAGCGTTAATTATCATCTTTCTGTCGGTAGGACCAGTGATTTCCACTCTCCTGTCCTGTAATTAAGATAGCTAGCATAGTTAAATTTAACTAGATCGCCGAATTAATTACCTGGAGATCATGGGGAATCTCGGCGCCCTTCCAACCTTCGTCAGATCGTATATTTTCGGTGTTCTTGTCGAACTGCGGGAACCACGCCGCTTGGTTGATGTCTTAATTGGGGTAATTGTCTTTAATTGAGGGTAATTAAATGAAGTTAGTTGCCTAATTGAACTTGTCTGCGCTTCTGCAGAAGTTGCAGACGGCGACCGTTGAACTCCGAGTTGAGTTCCTTGATGAATCGAAGGGCTTCAGGCGTGAGAATTTTCTCGTCGCCGGATCGCGTTGGGGCGGTGAGCTGAAATTTTTGTCATAAAAGATCTTTTATTGAAACATTTTTATCATATTTTTCAAGAAACAAGTTGATCTTCACTGATTTCTATATTTTTGAAACGTAGGCGGAAACGGTTTGTTGAGATGAAGTTGGTTTTGGATAAGGTAATGGTAATCGTCATTCGTTTTTGGACTTTATCAAAAAGCGGACTGAACTTGGTTTATCTATTTTTACCTGAACAATCTCCTCGTCCTCGCTGGAAGCTGTCAGGGTTCCAGTTTGGAATTGTGCCTCTTCAGTCGAACCTGTCAGAGCAGCCGTACTGCCCTTTCCACCAGTGATGGCATTCGAAACGTGGTCAAAGTAACCCGTCCCGACCTCTCGCTGATGCTTCACAGCGGAATAGCCATACCTGTGAAATTCAAAAATCGGTATTTAGTGATTTTTTTCCAATTTATAGGAAGTTCTTATTGATGATCTAAAAGTTATAACATTGTTTCCTTCGCTTTCTTTTAATAAACTGCATATTTTGGGTTAACTTTCAGACTTTTTATGCGTCTAGCAAGTGCATGTCTTACATCGAAACTTGAGATTATTTTTGCATAGATTTTTGAGATAATAAAAAATTTAATCGTACTTCTCTGAAGAAAACTCCCTCTGCTGTAGCTCGGAATAGGCGAGCATTCCAGTTTGTTTATAATTTCTCGCCAAGTCGAACATCGAGAAACTGTTGGCGTGGAATCCTGCTAGAGTGATGAACTGGTACTTGAAGCCCATTGCACCGAGCTCCTGAAAATTAGATATTAAATTTGAGAGCAAAATGTTTAGAGATGAAAAGTTTGGAAACAAAATTCTGGAACCTTCTGGAACTTCTCCATCTGAGTGGGGCTAAGATGCTGCTTCCAGTTGAAAGACGGGGAGCAATTGTAGGCGAAAAGCTTGTCGGGATAGACCTAAAATTGGCGTTTTTATGGAATCGTTTTTAAAGGATATGCAATACTTTTCTAACACCCTCAGCAAACTCCCTAGCGTCAGAGATTGTAGGGTGCGAAGTCTCCATCCAAATCAGGTCACAGTAAGGAGCATATTCGATAGCGCGAGCGACGCAGTTCTGGAGGGCCATGGATTCTTTCAGTCTAAATTGATAGATTTCGAAATACGGCTTGAACTATCATGACTTAAACTGTTTCAATACGACTATAATAAGATGATGCAACGACGAAATAGTTTACCTGTAGAAGCCTTCAATGGTACGTCCAGCCGCCCTATCGATGAAGGGGTGATCACGCTCGTCGACATCGCTGAAATTACTCATAGACTTATAATTTAGGTAGCTGTTTTAAGTTAGATTTTCTCAAAGATAAAAGAAACATTTAATGCATTCATTTTAAATTTATAAAAGTTCTCATGAATTACTCCCCAATTGCTATGTAAGTGCGACACGACGCCTGAAGCATGAGTGGCTTTTTACCTCGTAAGAAGTCTCGAAGATTCAGCGTCAGTTCTCGCAACGATAATTGTGGGCGTATTACAAACGTCCGCGGCTAATCTAGCCGCATTCAGATGACGGATATGCTGAGCGGTCGGGATCAGGACCTGGAAATTCACTTTTTACGGCGGAATTCAAGTTTTCCAACTTTTCCGCCCATATGGCCGCATTTCTTCTCCGAGCCAAGCTGATCCTCATAGTGAACGCCAGCCGCACCGCCTTCGATGTAGGCCTGAAATAGGTTTTCTTTGTTTTTATAGATTTCATCGAAATCTTGACATGTTTTCAAGGTCATTATTGTTTCGGTTGTTTTCGAATTGGAGGACTTGTTTTTATTCTATCGCCTTCCAAAACTACTAATAAGGAAAGGAAGCAAGAAGAAAGAGGCTAGTTCTCGCTATCAATTCGCCCCCACTGCAATAGACAACGGGACTATCATACAAAGTCCGTTTTGCAAGATAAGGGTAAACAATCATACGAATACAAAGTGTAGAACGATCAAAATAAAGATAATTTCGGACCGCACATGGAACGGATTGATGAATAAAGTTTAAAAAAATATATAGTTTTGAACGAGTTTTTTCAAGCATAGCAATCTATTATGAAATTTCAATCGAAATAGTCGCCTATTGATCACAATATCTGTGTAATTTTTTCTATGGAAACTTTTGAGGCTCATGCATTTGAACGAAGTACCTTCATCAACTCGAAACAATTCAAGGCCCCGCCAAATCCTGCCTCTGCATCTGCTACTATCGGGGCGTACCAATCGCGTTGTGCTTGATAGTCTTCAGCTTCGACAGCGTCAATCTAATAAGGATAATTAGAGTAACTACATATTTAATTACCTGATCCGCCCTTCTCAAGGACTTGTTGATCCTTCTGCAGAGTTCCGGGCCGGAATTAGCCGGATACAGCGATTGATCGGGGTACATATCGGACGCGGTATTAGCGTCGGCCGCTACCTGCCAGCCTAGGATATTTGAAATGATCCTAAATCAAGATTATGCATACGTTTCAAAAGAGTTAGACTAAAGAACTAGAAAATTATCATTAAATACTGTTACATTGCATGAGCACTCATAATGATATAAAATAAAGCAAATTTTCTATTTAGATTCCAAAAAGATGGTGAAAAAATCACATGTTTCAAAATTTACAGAGTACGTATGAAGAAACTGTTATATAATATTGTCAGGATGAAAACGAGATTCATTTGGAACCATTTCAAATTAGAACTAAATAAATGACCATAAAAGTTCGCACCTGACAGGTAGATCGCTTTCAACCCTGCTCGCACCATCTGAACCGCCTGGTTTCCCGTCTGAGCGCCCAGAGCCGGCACGAAGGACTCTGTGTGGAGCAGTTGCCAGAGCTAAAAACTTGATTTTAATTTTGAGTATGTTTCAAAATACTTAATGTCAAGATTAATCAGTCAATACTTAACGCACATTTTTCAATTTCCAAAATTTTTAATCTGGGTTTCAAGATATTCAATATCAAAACAGAATTTCGAGTAGGTAATGGCAATTTGAATTTCGTAAATCTATCAATACGCGAAAATTTTCTAGTTATGCTGCAAAATACCTCTGGATAAGATGGAAAAATCGTTCCTGATTAAAATTCATTTTTCGATTGTAAAATTCAAATAACCCAACCTTGTTAGCTCCCCTAATCGCCAGAGTATACTCGATATCAATGGAACCACGAAGTTTCAAGACGTCTTCGACCTAAAATTTAATTTAAATTCAAAATCCGAAGTTTCAATTTAAAAAATTTTGACCTCATAGTCCCTTTTGATGCCTTTGAATCTTCCTTTGGGGGCGGTTTTGACGACTTGATACCAATTCTTCGCGGCGTGCTGCGCCATAGTCAAATAGTCTAGGGACAGGAAAGCTGATTCTGAATTTTTGCAAAAGTTTTAAAAAGTAAGGGTTTTGCAAATTAAAGGATTGGCGGTCGAAATCATCAAATTTTAAAGGATGAACTATAGAATTTCTAGGTTTTGATGATGGAATTTCAAAAGTTTGAGTATGGAATAAAGGAAAAAAGTCAAAATATCATAGATCCGATCCGTATCTATGTGATCACGGCTACTTATATACGGCCTCGATTTTTTTCGTCTCTAGAAATTTCTTTGCTTCTCTAATCAATCTTTCTTATCTTTTCTTCATTCTCTTTTCACTCTCTTAGATTCAAAATACTATTTCGTATTTATTATTCTCTAATTAGCGTTTCCCAAATTTAGAGAACGCCCAATAATATTGGATCAGAATGATGCACAAAATGTGAGGTGGGCGGAGCCTAACCTTGTGGGTATAACGTTCCACATTCTGGCACCGAAGAACATTTAAAGACCCATTTTGACAACATTTGCCAAAGAATAACCGAAGTTTACCATTTCACAATTCATACTTCAAAATTCTCAGATCAAGATTTTTATCAGATTCTGCAGAAAACGGGGAACATTTGATGGTTCTTTGGAGTGGTAAAAAGAACGATTTTAGCAAGAGGGGTAACAATACGTTGTAGTCATTTTGTACTTTAATAGAATTAGTGAAATTTAAAATCCAGACAACACGACAAACTTCGAGCCCTTTTATAGTCTATTTTTCTTCCTCTCTGTATCCTAGGTCTTCATACTATTTCTTCGAGTAGCGTACTTTGTACCTTCTTCTGAAGCACGTTTCAGGGGTTGTTTACTGAAACGTCACTTTCTTTTTCTCTCTTCATGTACAATGTAAAAACCTGATCTCTGATAAATCAGACATTAAGCGAATTGTTTATGATACCAAATATAGAAGAGGTGATAAGATTGATTTCTATCTTTCTTTTTCCCTCTTTAAAAGGGAATACTCTCTCACTTTCTCTGCATTATCTCACAATCTTTAAAGACCTATGACGTGTTGATCTTTAGATATTAGATCGAGGTATATGGTTCAAAGTACTTTATTTAAATACCAAAATGGCACCTAAACCCCAAAAATATGCTAGTAAAATATTTATTCTCAAACATAAAGCAGATTTCATATGTAACATTATCACAGTGAATCGCTTGATATATTAATATTAACCAAATTCAAATGATGCTTAACTTTGAAAGACAATTTAGAAAGACTTACCATGACCCTAGAGATATCTAGAACTGCAAAGAACTTAGATCACTACTTTTCTTACTATAACTTGACGTCGTCGTCGAGGATTCGGAAGTCGACGACGACGACGTCGGGGTTGATGATCCGGTAGATCGAACTGAGCTTTGACCTGAGGAGCGTTTTTCTTGAAGTGAAGATCTCCTGTCTTTCTGGGTTTCTTCGAGATCTTCTTTATCCAAGGTAAGGGAAGTTTTTAGGTAAGTAGACAGGTCGGACCTAAAGAATTGTTTGATGGGCATTTTTCGGTAACTCGGAAATCTCGCAACCTCCCCACTTTTGAAATAGTATGCAAAAGTGAGAGAGCCTTTCTCCTATATTTCCCTATCCCTATAGACTATTTTGTAAAGTTGCGAGATTTCCGAATATTCCATTTTTTTTAGATATTCAAATAAATCAGATCTATAAATTTTATATTTCAAGAAGGATAGATTTTGATTTATCTTTCGAAGTTTTTGAACATTAAACCTACCGCTTATTCTGACTTTCCATTGCAACCCCCAATTCGTTATAAATCTCATCCGCTAATTTCTCAAGATTAACCTAAAAATTTAGTAAAGCAGGGGTGAAATGAAATATTTGTGAAAATGCTTACCCAAGGCAGCCTTCCAATCCAATTTTCCATTTCGATCTGTGTGATTTCGATGATGAATCTGAGAATGTTTGATCTCCCCACTTAAATTTTTGATTTCTTTTTAATCTTACTTGTCAGAATAAACTCCTCGTTCAATCAAATTCGTATAAACAGCGTCTTTGAAAAGAATTTCTTCGTTAGTCTTTCGTCTTGGCACAGAAGGCTTCTTCTTAGGTAGGTTTTGATTTGTCCCAGGGGGTAAGGGAGGCTTCTGAGTCTAGATTTGATCTTTTCAGAATTTGTTGATCTCTTAAAAATTCTGACCTTTCTATGCACCGGGGGTTGATAATTCCGATCGTTCAATAGCTTAGGCTTGACGAAATCGTACTGAAACTATTTATTGGTTTAAGTCAAATTTTATAACTTACCAAACTATTCCTAAAACTCAAAGGAAGTTTTAGATCAACGGGGTTAGTCCTTTCGATAAAATCGGCTAACTCTCTGTGGGGCCGAGATAAGGGCTGAAACTTGTAATATTTGAAAAAAAACGATCATTTTTAATTTACTCTTCTAGCAGCGTCCGCTGAAGCTACCCGTCTTGGAATGTAGTGAATGCCTAAAGTGTTAGATTTCTAAAAAGATAACCTTATGCTGAATCTTTATTTCTACACTAATAGAATCAATCCAAGTTTAAATTTATACATTTTTTTACGAAAAACATTCGTTTTAAAATATTAATGAGAATTTTCGCCAAAGTTCTTAATCCAGAAGCTATGCCATTGGATTATTCGACCATACTCACTCTTTGGACTGTTGTACATAGAGAACGGCGGTCCCATGTCTATCCGCGACCTCATGCCCTTGGTCAATTTGTAGTGATGCGACATGATGGTCTCTGGTGAAACGCTCCATTGCGAGTTGGACTTCCGCAATACCATGCGCCTGAATTTTTGCAAAAATTCGAAGATCAAGGATTTCGCCAATACACCACGAAACAAAATATTAAAAATGAAGAAGATAATAGAAGTTCCATGAAGATCAGCTTTTATATGCAAGAGAATGGGATCTTTTTTTTATATATAAATATTTAATTTTTCATGAAAAATTCGATATTTTTAACGTGACGAGGACCAACTTTTTTCGCGCAGAAATTAAAACTCGGAATCGATATCACTGCACTATACGATCATAAAAATATAAAGGCGAAAGGGATTAGTATGTTTCTTCGACGGCGTTAATTTCTCCTTCGCCTGTTCCATATTTAGCCATGTAAAGTGGTTTGAGAAGCCCCCCAGTCGGGTTACTATGGAGACGTACCCTGGGAAATTTCGAATTAGAGAAAACATACAATACACCTCATCCCATGCTTAACATGGGAAGAGGAAACCGCCTGGAACATACAATAGAAGCCATTTCTAGCGCTTGACCATTCATAATATTCTAAATGTAAATTAGGTTTGGGGAGTCTTGAAGTATACATTTTTCAGAAACATTTATTCTAGGAAAAAGGCTTTGTATATTTAACAATTAAATCATGATAGTGACCTTTCAGTGCAGAAGAAATTAAAGAAAGATATTGTAATACAAAATAGAAGCCAATAAAATAGGCTAATAGAAAAAGACATCACTTTTGCCTATCTTTTTTTCTTTCCCTTATACTATTTCTTAGAAAAAGTGGTGTCTTTTTCTAACTGGTGTCCCGGTGTCTTTTTCTAGGAGCCATAAAATAGAAGCTCGTATTAAAAATATAAGACCATGGGCTTCTATTTTAGGTCAAGATAAATTTTTATAAGAATTGAAATGAAATCTGGAACTCGAATGAATCAAATGAAATAACGCCAAAAACTCACCCGTAAACACAACGCCAAGTTAATGTTTGTGTTGAATCAAAAATAGGCCTTAGCCTATCATAATTTCGACTTTCACGAGCTCAAAAGTGGATACAGATAATCAAATAATAAATTAGGCTATTCAGATACTACCAAATTAGACCTAGGAAGAAATTGGGTCCGACTTAAAAATTAGGATAAAGAAAAGTTCTAACTCAATTCCTCCCTAGGTCTGTACAAAATGATAATTTCGGACTCTCTGAAAGTAATAATTTCAAACACTTTTCCCCAAAAACTAATACATTTCACAAAAAGCGAGAAAAGTAAGAAAGAAAGAATGGATTTTTGGGAGGAAAGTACTCTGATGGTCTAATGTAATCATCATGGTGAATGAAATTAGTATATGGCAATGCCGCTTCAAAATGAATATTCTAGCTTCGCCTGTTTTACCTTCGATTTCTCCCGCGACTATTTCTGGCCGGCCCGATCGGCAAAACTGATCAACTCCTCCATCAACTTGGGATTGCAGCTGGGTTTCACCGAACTGAGTGCCTCTTTGAAATCGGATACCTTAAAATTGAAAGAAATAAATGGATATATGAAATCCCCATATAATTTTGAATCCCTCACCCTGAGATTGCGAATCTTCCGTCCATCGGTCTTGGCGATCTTGTTTCGGTCCATGTCTCGAATCGGCACCATCGCGGCCTCCTTGCACAACGCGACCAGATCCGCATTCGAATAGAAGTCCGTACTGCGCGCGATCCAGCTGAAATTTTACAAATGAAAAAGAAAAAAAACTAGCAATAAATTTAAAAGGTAATTAAAAAATAGCTTCTAATTTCAAATAGAAGAAAGTATTTTGTAAATGTAAAAAAGGCAAGGGTTTGAGTTATGAGAAGTCGATAAAAATGACAATAGTAATGAAAATTTCAATTCATTTTAGGAATTTTACAGAGGTGACCTATGAAAAATTCTAATAAAATCCAAAAGTTAAAGAAAAAAACTGACCGAATATCATAATCGGTGAGCCCGTCGAGCATTTTGTGTTTGGCGAGCGTCTTGTGCAGCAACTCTGCACGCGCCCGCTCGTCCGGCAGATCGATCAGGATCCTCTTTGGGAAGCGTCTGAAAAATTTGTTTATTTCAAAAATAATTTCTTAAACAAAATTTTCTATAAAAAAATTCATTTTTAACTTTTTTATTAAGGAAAATTCTGTAATGTTTCAAAAGTTTCGATTTTTAGCAAAAATTGTGCCCCAATCAAGGACTGAACCTGAGAATGGCATCGTCTAATTCGTAGGGTCGGTTTGTGGCGCCGATGATGAGAATCCTGTCCTCGGTCGAAGACGACGCCCCGTCCAGTTGCACCATGAACTCCGTCTTCATTCGGCGCGACACCTGCAAATTTGATCTATTTTTTAGAAAATCGTTTCTTCAGGTGACTGATCCCTTTCCAAGCTTTTCGATGTTTTCTTTAATTTTTGATCGTTTACTTAATTTTCTCGATTACTTTTCAGAGAATAGTTGTCTCTTCAAGAAATTTTTAATATCTCTTTTCAAGTTTTAGCCTTTTCACCTCAGTCTCGTTGTCCTTTCTCGCAGTCAGTAATGAATCAATTTCGTCGATGAAAATGATCGAGGGCTGTGCGTTCTTCGCGACCTGGAACAGGGCCCTGAAATTCGGAATTAGGATTGAAATAAAATAAATTTAGCCTCAAACTTAAAATCTAATTTCAAATTCAACTTCCAAGCTTCCAGCTATAAAAATAATACCATAATCAAGTTTTTGAGGTAAAAATAGAAACTTAAAATTTCACCTGATGGTCTTTTCAGACTCGCCGACCCATTTCGAGGTGAGACTTGAGGCCGAAATGTTCAGGAACACTTGTTCGGACTCGTGGGCGACGGCTTTTGCCTGAAAATTGCTTTTTTTTAAATAGAATATCTTCAGAAGAAAATGTTTATTTTTACCAGCATCGTCTTTCCGTTCCCTGGCGGTCCGAAGAGCAAAATTCCCTTGACAGGCTGACGCAGTCCTTGGAATAGAGAAGGGTTTAGTGCGGGTAGAATAACGGCCTGAAAATTAATTAGTATAATTAGAATTTTTGTGATCTTTTAAATATTCACTCATCTTTATATCTTTAAAAATTAAACCAAATCATTTTTTAGCTTTTGACAAATTTAGAATATCCTAACTTTCAATATTTTTCCAAATGTTATTATCTTGCTAATTTTTAAAATGTTCAAGTTGCCACCTCTTCGAGCGCCCTCTTGGCGGTGTCGCAGCCACTCACGTCGACCAGTCTGACGCCCGTGTTGTCGAGAATCTCGTCCAACAGCCGCTCCCCGAATTTCGAATCCACGCCCCTCAGCAGATCCTTCCGATTCACTCCTCGGGATGCCTGCAATTTTGTTCTGTTGTTGTTTTTTTTTTATTTAAACAAATATTCATGCAAATTTTTAACGAGATAAAAGCGTGCATACACACAGAATTAGAATTACTGTAAACCCAAGAGTAAAAGTCTAGGAAGTTGGGAGATTGTCTTCTTTGCAATTTTCTTAAATATGAATTTTTCATGTCTTTCTACAGTAATCTAATATGATGTCACAAAATTTAACCTCAGATTTTGGTTTCGAAGTGGAATATTCTGAAATGGAACGGTGTTTAGATTCAATATAGCCGTCGAGTCGATTTGAGGGTTTTTGTGAGTCCTCCAGAGGTTTGCGCTTCCTTTCGAATGACGTCGAGGTGGCTGAAGTGGACGTCTGAGTGCGGGAATGATCGCGTCCGCAGGCAGGGGATTTCTGAGAGAGAAGGAAAAGTACAATACACCACCCGGTTAAAACTAGAGAAAATAGTACTAGAACTAAAGGGAAAAGCAAAGCACTACAAAAATCGAAAATAAAGCATTTTCCTTGAAAATTCTGAAATATCATAAATTTTAAAAATTCAGCAATAACTTGAAGACTGGAAATAGTTTATCGTTTTTTTCAATTTAGATATTTCAAGATTTTCAAATTATTTTTAAAAAATAAAAATGTACCGGAATCGACCCATTGCTACTGCTAGCTCTGGCCGAAGTTCTGGCTGAAGGGAGGTATTTTGAAGAGGCCGGCTCTGAGTACAGGGGTTTCGGACGATCTGGAGAGAGCTCATCGCCTAAAAATTGAAAAATGATCACACTTGAAATTGTTTAAATAGCTTTTCTACAAAAACGTATTTTATTCTCAAAATTGGTGGTTTCCGAGGATAAAACACGATCTCTTAGAAAATTCAACTTTTTATTAGTATTATTTCATCTTAAAGTCTGGTGAATTTTTCAAAAACAAGCTTTTCTTGCAAACTTCTAATTTTTCTAATCAAAAGTTTTAAAGAAAAATATAAAATTTTAAAATCCTACAAATAGCGATAATCCGTTCCTTTGCGCTGTCGTCGTAATTGTTTATTCGGTCCTTCATCTGCTTGAACTCGTTCCTCTTTTCGTCCGGTATGTCCATATAGTTGATGCGGTAGCACTGAAAAATGGGATTGGGAACATTTTATAAAGCCTCTCTACCTCCTTAAAATACTCCCGACCCTCTTTATACAGCTCGGCGGCCCTCACTTTCTGCTTGGTTTTATCGCCCGGGATTCCTGAAAGAAAGTTAAATTGAAAAAGATAGAATAAAAAGAATTTTTTAAATACTAAAAATAAAAATATTATTTTACCATTTTTGCACTGTTCCTCCAAGTCGACGGCCTTCTTGATGCAGTCGTAGCCCTGCCGGAAATTCTCGTGGAAGATCGTGAAGAAGTGCGCTGGCGCGGTCGCGTCCTCCCGACGCAACATACGCGTCTTCCCCGATTGCAGCATGATAATTACCTTAATTGTGGTAATTAAGTAAGATAATTAGGGTAATCAACTTAAAAATGCAACCTGCCTCGAGGAAATCAATAAAACTCAACACATGGAAATTAGAGAAAATTCGAGATAATCCAGTTTTCTGAATGATATTTTAAGGTAATTAGCAATTAGTTATACTAACTAATTAAGTAATTAATTACGAAATAAGTTTTTGAAGGGAGAAAATTGTGAAATCACGCGAAAACGAGAAAGGAAATAGAGGAGAAGAAATGAAAAGTGACAAGCGCGCTCCAATCCAACCCACTTGCATATGAATGCGAGTTTGATTTATTTTCGCTCATTTTTATTTTTTCGATCTTTTTTCTAAATTTTCAGAAAATGTACTCGAAATTGCCGCCCGGATATATCACCAAGTCCTCCATAGTCTGTATTGGTGGCGGTCTAGTGGCATATACCGGCATCGAATACTTTTCCGGGTCCGAGACCTTCTACAGGAAAGGAGTAATTAACTTTTTAATTATCTCAATGAAGTATTTAATTACTCTAATTATTCAGCTAATGCCAGCTGTACACCGATTCGTCGAGCCAGAACAATCGCACAAAATCGCCGTCAAAATGGCCAAGTGGGGTCTGATGCCGAAATTCGGGTACAACCTCAAGGAATATCCCGAATTGAAAACGGAGGTGAGACCGGACTCTTGCCAAAATTTAAAAAAAAAATCTTTTTTTAATTTCAGGTTCTGGGCAAAACCGTCGAAAATCCCATTGGACTTGCGGCCGGGTTCGACAAAAATGGAGAGGTTCAGTTTTCTTTAATTATACTTTTTCTCGAAATTTGCTAACCTAGCAGTTTTAAAAAGTTGATTGATTGAGAAAAATGAACTAATTTTAAGAAATAAATTTGAGATTTTGCAAAAATCTTAATCCAGGCGATTTACCAATTGGCCACGAGTTCTGGATTTGGAATGGTCGAAATCGGTTCCGTCACTCCGCTGCCCCAGCCTGGTAATCAGCGACCGAGAGTTTTCAGACTGCTAGAAGACGAGGTGATATTTTTATTTTCTATCTTTTAAGAAAGAAAGATTGTCGTCTTTCCTGATTACGAAATTTAATGTATCGCTTTTAAACAAGATAAATTTCTCTAGTTTTAAATCTATTTTTAAAAAGTCTATTGCAACTTTTGATACTATCGGAAAGTGATCAAACTATTTTTATACTATTCTTTTTTCTTCACAAAAATATTTATAGTAATTTTCAGGGCGTTGTAAATCGGTACGGATTCAACAGTGACGGCGTTGGAAAAGTCCAACAACGAGTCAAAGAAGCCTGGGAGAAATTGGTGGAAAAACGAAAAGAAGCGGAAAATTCGAATCGAAGAAATATGGCCATTTTCGGCGTCAATCTGGGCAAAAATAAACTGGCCGAGGATGCTAAGTGGGTGTTTTAATGTTAATTTTTATTTTAAGATATTTTAGAATAATTTTCCTCGTCTCTATCCGAAATCAATTTTTATGATAGTTTCTGGTATTCCAAAATTTCGAAACATTTATTTAGACTTTCCACAAAGGTATTTGAGATTAACTAATTCATTTTAGAAAATTTTCGTTTTAACTTCCAAATTTTTAAACATTTATTTTTCAGACTGGACTACGAAATCGGTGTGAATTATTTCGCCAAGTACTGCGATTATTTGGTCGTCAATATTTCTTCGCCGAACACCCCTGGGTTACGGTCATTGCAGAGCAAAAAGGAGCTGCAAAACGTGAGAATTTGCAAGTTTTTTTTTTTTTTAAATTAAATTAAATTTTTATTCTTTTTCATTTTCAGCTAATGCAATACATCAAACACGACGTGGACAGACACGGTCTTTCGCCTTCGCCAAAATTGGTCCTGAAAATCGCGCCGGATTTGATCGATTCCGAAATTAGCGACATTGCTCAGGTTCGTATTTTTTAATTCTAAACATTTTTCATTTTTCGACTTACCTAAAATCGTATCTCTTTGGTTTTTAGGTGGCCCTGGATAAGAAGTACGGTATCGATGCTTTGATCATTTCAAACACGACGATTTCTCGACCTGAAAGTTTGAAGAGCGACCTGAAAAATGAAGTCGGAGGTCTAAGCGGGCAACCCCTAAAGGATCTGAGCACGGAATGCATCAGGAAAATGTATAGGTAAGTTCCCTCTTCTAAAAATATCTATTGTAATAAAGAAGGCGGGATCTTTTACCCAATGGAATATGAGATAGATGGAATTAAGAGCTACCGTAATCCTTTCTTCCGTCTTATGAAGAATCGGTTTTTAGACTAATTGAATAATATTGAACAAATTTCATGATATTTTCCCCTTTACTTTTTTCAACATGCCTTAATTTTTTAAATTAAACGCAAAAATTATCAGCTTCTTCCAAATTGCAATAGAGTTTTATGCCTTTTTCCCGAAATTTTCTAAATATCCTATGAAGAAGAAATTTTCCAGGCTAACGAAAGGCCAAGTCCCAATAATCGGTTGCGGGGGCGTGGCTAACGGGGAAGACGCCTACGCGAAGATCAGAGCTGGTGCGTCCGCAGTCCAACTCTATACCGCCCTGGTCTATGATGGGTTCCCAGTGGTTGGGAAGGTAAAGATTTTTCTCAATTTTATTTGGAATCCCAGATTTGAGCCGAATTAATTTATTGTTAAAAAATAAAGTTAAAATATTAGATGTTCTGGAACGTAGATAAAAATGACGTTTTTAAAAAGTTTGTTACTTTACGAGCTAGGAAATCGAAGTGATTATAGTTTTAAAAATTCAGGTGAAACGAGAATTGGCCGAATTGATCAGAAAAGGCGGCTACAGTAATATCTCGGAAGTAGTTGGTTCTGACCATAAAGATCTAAAGAAATAATTAGAATTTTCATAAGTTCAAAATTGTTTAATTACGGTAGATTAACTTAACGGGAACTGAGAACCTGTAAAAATATGCGAGCCGATTTAGAAAAAATAAATTCTACCCTTTAACACACATTTTTACAGGCTTGGAAAACGATATAATTTATGGGTAATTTCAATTTTGTGTGGTTAACGTATCTCTCTTTTCACTTATACAATGCGGCTAGTTCAAATAAGTTTTTAATTCGACGAATAAAAAGTGCGAATAATTATAATAACGCTTACCTGAGAATAAATGCCTAAGGTGTACTGTAGAAAATAGAATAATATACTGAAAAGTGTGGGCGGAGCTAGATTTGATTTTCTTCATATGGGAATTTTTTAACATAAACCTATTGCTGTTATATATAATGTTTAGACATTTACCGATTTTATTTCGATTTTCTGAAGCTAAATTAGTTTTTTAGTGAAAAGTAGGTTTGAAAACCATGATTATTCGGAAAATTTTCGAAACTTGAAATATTTTTTATAATAACAGGTCGAGATATCGTGGCATGAAGGTTGAATATATGGGTTTTCATTTAGATTTTCTCGAAATTTATCAAAGGTTGCAATGGGAAATAAACTTGCAAATGCTTGCTCGTCAAGTAAAAAGAGTCGATTTTTTGAAGATTTAGATAATTTTAATAAAGAGGGACGCGATGCATTAGATTTTAAAATTTTAGTTTTTTCTTTATCTGGAAAATCGAAACATGTTCTAAAATTCTACCAATCTTGCGAAAGATACAAAATTTCTGAATTTGCAAGTTCTGAGAGAATTTTGATCCATGCAAGATCGATAGAAAATTTAATAGATAATTTTAGAATTACGGTAGTTTTAAGAGCAGGAAAATCAGAAATAAGTCTATCCATGAATGAAGCTAGAGTGGAACTGAAGGGTTTCTCAATTCCATTCTCTATCAAATGAGATTTTAGGGCTTAAAATCTAGACTACTGTAGCTTTATGAGGAAAATAATTTCATATATATTTGAGATTTTATTGATCTTTTATAATTTCGAAAATAGATTACGGTAACTTAAATATTATCTTTTCCTCTATATCTGCTATCCTGGTTCATAGCAATGAATATCTTTCCAGGTGCACATATTATTTTCTTTTCGGAATACGGTGGTTTTTCGATATGTTTCAGGGTTTTCTTGGTTGAAAAAGATTGATCTTCACTTAATTTATTTGGCTTGGGATACTTTATCATGTTTCAAAGAATTTCGACACATTTCGTTATCTTCATGCAATTATTTTATTCAAATTCGTATGTTTCAAAAAATTATCCGAAAAAGTCCGAATCCGAATCTGCATCCGCCATAACTTTCGAAAGACTCGTGGTCGGCTGACTTGGGATTTTTTTCGCCGGTAAATTCAAAGTTGATTTATTCAACGCCGCATCGTCACTATCCGAGCTATCAACCCTAGACAAATATTTCGAAAGAACGTCATTTGGTGCAGTGGTTAGATTCCTGAATTAGAATTCTTCAAAAATTCTGGAAAGTTCTGAACCTAGTCTCGATTTTCGTCGTGTTAACTGTAGTTTTGCCAAAATCATCGGAGTCTGAGTCAGATTTTTTATCGGGCGATTTTCCGAAGAGTCCTAGCAATTGAGCGTAGGTTGAGGTCGGTTTTTGAGGCTCTAAATTTCCATGCTCTTTTCTGGAAAATTCAATTTTATAATTTCCATTATTCGGGGTTTAGACTGATTTTTCTGTTACATATCTATATTTACACACATGTTTACGGACACATGGTTCATATCAATTTAAAAATATCTAAGTTCATTTGGAATTTTTCGAAACCTACCCTCTTTAGTTTTAGGAGTTTCCGCTTTTGATCTTTCTGGTTCCGCAATTTTTTCTTCGACTTTTGGAACTTGGCTTGCGAAACTTATGGCTCGTCTTGGTTCTATTGAAGTTTCAGTTTTGGCTTCAGAAGATTGGTTCAAGTTTCCGGAAGCTTCCGATGAAATTAGATAGGACGGTTGAACTTTGCCGGATTTTATGTCTGAAATTCTTGTAGTCATAAATTTAGATAGGCAAAATTTATTGTAGTTAACTTAAATTTGAGTTCAATTTAACTTCATAACCTTTAGAACCAAAGAAAAATACCTTCAATATAAGTTTCATGAAACTCTTCGGCCTTTAAATCTTCGATTTTATCCCTGGTAGGAGTCTCGATAGGCGAATAAGAATCGGTATTTAACTAAATTTGTTGATGTATATTTTTTATTTTGTAAAAACGTCTTACATTTTCAAGTTGCAATCTAATGTTAGCCAGGTTCGAAGTCTCCAATTCAAAACTTTCCTCAGCATCTAAAATTTTGGTCATATGATGAAGCATAGAAATAATATCAAGATTGTACGATACAGTCTATCGGAGATTACTGTAGTCTCATGTCGTATGACGGAGGATAGGATTAAAATGGACTATATACTGCACAGTATGTTTGGGGTTACTGTATTTGGCTCACTTTCATCCAGCAAGTGCCTAGATTTAAGATAATCTTCAGTAGATAAGTTAAGTCGAGTATCCCGGATCAGTCTAAGTTGCTGGGAAATTTCTTCCAATCTTTGTCGAACCCTCTTTAAATCAGATTCCAGGTAAGGACCTCTGAAAATTGATCTTTCTTCCTCATTTTTTCTTTTAAATGACTTACCCCTGCGGTATCTTACTGTACAGGTTTTCTTGAATTTTATTAGCCTGAAATTTAGGCCTATGTCGCTTCTCAATACCGACGTCCCAATGGTAATTTGAGGTTGACAGTTCGCCAACTATATTCCGGCCCTGAAGATAATTGGGGTAATTATAAATTTAATTAGCCTGATTACCGGATCTATAGAGTAGTTAGCGCTGAAAGTCGGTTTCCAGGCTGGGTATTTCTGTTTTAGAAATGTTAGGTAAGAGTCCTGGAAAAATTTAGGCAAGTTGGCCTTTAATGGAAAATTTTCAGACCCTTGCAGTTTTTGCGTTCTTCAAACGACGTTCCATAGCGGAGATTCGTGAGTCTAATTCGTATAACGCGGTGTCTTCCGGCTTACGGAGCATCTAATATCGCAAAATTTTAAAATAATAAAGAATTTATCAAAATTTGGAAAATGTTATAGCTTAAACGTATGCTTGCAAATTGGGTGAGGTTTCTATAGAAACCAAGTGTATATTTGAAAGGAAAGGCATGGAGAAAATCGAATTCAAGAAAATTTTTGCGATGTTTCAGAAAATTTGAACATTTTCCTGAAACAGCAATGTCCAATTCTTTTTTCATGGTCTATTTGCTAGAACAACAGTCTGAGATTTATATTTCTCAATAATCTATATATTTTTTCTGAACTTCATTATCTTAACTCTTTTTTCCTCGTTCTTTCTCTCTCTCCAAATTCAGTGCTCTCTCGTCGTCCTTGAGGCCTCAAATTATCGATCGATTTTTCGCTTGTCAGTCTTCACATTTCGTCAATCGATTTGAAAAGAGAGAGGGTCTTTCTTTCTCTCTCTACTCTTCCTCGCTTTTTCTTTCTCCCCTTTTTTTCTCTCTTTCCTTTCTCGCTTCTTTACTCTCACCTATTTTCCCATGCTATTTCGCTCTTTCTCTCCAAAGAATTTCAGCTCTGTCTTGAAGAACGAGACTCGGCACACTTGGGCCAAGTTATCACACTATTCCAGCGTGAATATAGATATCGATCAATTTTATCGATCTTCATCCGTAAATTAGAGTCGACTTATTTATGGCTTTATATTGATCGGATATATGAAATCCATATTTTAAATATGCTTCAGAGTTTGATTTGAATAATTCGAGTTTCTCATGATACCTTTTTCATTGAATCGCTTTATATAATTATGAACAATCTTAGCATTTAAATTCATAAGTTTCAAATTTGTTGTTAAACAAGAATTAATTTTCCTTTATAATGATGCATTCCCTTTAGTCACTTTTAAATTAGATTATCTTCGCATTTAACTCTAAATCATAATACTTTCAGTTTGATGGCAGATATCTTCTAAAGCCCTTCGAATTAGGAAGTTGATATTCTAATTTGTGAAAATACTTAACCAATGCGTCGCGTTTCAGCAGGAAATTCGAATTCCACTGAATCGGCTTCGGGGTCATACCATCAGAATAGAGGTTCATTATCCTTTTATTAAATTATTTAAACCTTATCGTTATTTTAGTTAATTAATATCCTCTTTAAATTGATCATAGTAGTTTACTAAATCTTAGATTTCAGACTATTATAACGAAAATCAGAATAATTCGACCGAAATCTCTGTTGAAGTCGGCATCAAGGAAGGCAAACCTTTAAAACTGGAACAGATTTCACCTGATATGCAGCCTGGTAATTTTTCCCTATCATCTAACTTTTCAGTTGGTATTTTAGAAAATGTGGATTTAAATCTGCTCGCGATTATTTGTGATACGAATAGAAAGTCGTCGAGTGTAAAGAGTTATTCTGAAACTACACCGATCGCAAGAAAACAAGACCAAGATCCTGATGAAGGAATTGATTATGGGCTTATGCAGGTATAGTTAAATCCAATATTTAATTTGTACGTTTCGTATTTAAGATTTTGGGTCTAAGACCTCCCAAACAATGCCCGTCGAACGGTCAGAATTCTGATTCTGCCACCACGTCTAGAGAATCTGAATCTCCAGTCGAAAGAATGCCGAAAACTCTGGAAGAGGTATTTTAATTCATTCTTGGTCTATCATATATTAGTACCAAAGTCGATGATGAATCACATATTTTAAAGCTGCATTAATTTGGTAAATTTTGAAACTTGTTTGATTGATGCATTCTAATAGTATCGGAGAAAGAAACGAGTTATAGAAATTCTCAAAGAGTTGAGGGTTTCGGAAATTTAATGAAAATATTCAGGCCCTAAATGGTCATGGTATTGAAAGACCTACTTCAATTTGCAACTCTCCTTCAGCTAATGGAAATCCGATGAAGAAAAGGAGAATTTCGACCCAGCCTAATATGGGAGGTATACATTTAACTATTTAAATTATACAAGTTTCAAGAAAACCTTTGAATAAAATGAGATTTTCTAATGCCATTGGGGTTGTTTCATATTCAGCGAAATTGAAAATTAACATACAAAGTTTTCCTAGTGAAACGCTCGTGGAGGAAGTGGGGTCGAGAATAAGCGCGCGGGACTTTGGCATTCCTTTTTTCTCTCCATTTCCTTCTCTTCCTCAATTCAACTACCCATCGACTATCGACTTGAAGCCTCCGCTCCTGTCTGTGCGTCTCTAATTCTTCTAATCTTGTCTCGTCTCTCTCCTCGTTCAATGCTGTTTCTCCTCTCAGAGCTAGAACTACTCTCGCTGACACACCCCTTTCGCGAGCGTTTCAAAACAAACATAATATTTATATGAAACAAAATACATTTAGGTTCAAATATCCCGAATTTTCCGACGATGCATTTATCATCTGAAGAGGGGGATACGAAAGAAATCATCGCTTTGAAGAAGAAGGCTCTGCAAGCTCAGATTGAAAGGGTATCGTTTCATTTTAGTATAAGTTTTAAAATACTTGGAAAATTTAGTAGGAAATTATGGTATAGTAAGCATAGAGATGAGTCTTAAAATATTCAAAATAACTTAAATTTGTAAACTTTCATTAAATTTTCGACGTTTCAAAATGTTTAAAACTATTAGATGGAAGATTGCACAATGTTTCGCTCATGAAATTCGTTTTTAGCCTTTACAATAATTTGAACTTTCTTTTCTTTAAAAAATTATGTATGTCTCGAAATATCTAGACTCTTTCATAGAAAATAATTTTACGTTCAGCAGATTCTCGAGTAAGAATAATTTTAAATACATTTTCAGGACCAAGCCATCACTGAATATTACCGTGCTAAAACCGAGACTCTATTTTTGGACCGAAAGTAAAAAATTCAAATTTATGTTTCAAACATTTCCCTGAATTTCGACTTTTGTCTGCATATTCTGATCTCTTTTTCGTTACTTAGGAGTGCTTTATTTGGAACCTCAAAAAATTTCACCGTATAGTTGTTTTCCAATGTAATCTTGACATTTTCTATCTCAGATCCAAAATTTCCCAGGACTTTGTTAACATGTTTGTTGAATTTTCGATTTTCCTTGAAATTTCAATCTTCTGAAATTATTTAAAAACGGGTTTAAATTTGCCTTTGAAAGTATCAACTTATAGCTGCCTTTTACCATTGTTCTCTACCTTGAAGTTGTTTGTTTTCTGAGTTTGTGATGAAAAGTGGGCCGGGTTAATTTTAGCAGAAAACCTTAGACCCCGCTCCCTTTTGTGCAATTTAGATAGAAGCTTAGATATAGTGTATGAGTGAAGATAAATCGTTTGTTTGATATTTGATATGATGTGATGCTTTTATCAATAGAGACATTAACCACGTGTGTCGGAAAGATCAAAAGAAAGACTCGTATTTTGCATTGAACTTCAAAAATGAAGGACAAAATATAGGTTTCAAGAAGATTCAAGATCTAACAGTACACTTTTAAAGTAATCAATTCTTTGAAATTTGAGGATTTCGTAAAATCTAAAACTAGATAGGCTTCAGGAAAAATTCAGGGTCTAATACTTCAACTATAGGATTGTTAGGCCATTATGTCGTCCGAATTATACACAAAATAAATACGAACAACAATCTTAAGAAAGAACCATTTAAAAAAAGAGAAAAATAACATCATCAAGACACACCGTGAAACATAAAAGATTTCGGCCGCCTGTCCAAAATAAAGTCGGTCCATGTTCAAAGAGAGTGCAGGCCGTTATAAGATAGGCCCTCATTTTTTGCGAAAACGCTTGGCATATCTCTGGAAATATCAAATAGGTGTGCTAATTGACCTATTCTCCAATGCAACAATTGAAAAATCCCGCCTTTGTAATTTCGTTTTCTTTACCTCTCTTAGTTTGTCTCTATCTCAGTCTTCTGCTTCTTATTTCTCTCGTTTCCCCTTGTCTATCGGTTTTCCTTTCAAGTTGCCGCTCCCTCTAACTTCATACGTACCCGATGGCGTTATTTTCATCGTTTTGACGAGAGCGATAAATTCACACCTCATGTAAAATACGCTCTAATCATAATTTTGCGCTCCAAAGCTAAAGTTTGATGCTATTAGAAAACATGCCTATATTTTATTTTATACAATTGCTTTCAAATTGGCCTAGGGCGTTATTATATCTCTGGGATTCCACGGTAGGTTTAACTTGACATCATCTACAATTTGACGCCATCTTAAATTTAACGTCATTCAAAAGTTGACGTTGTCTAACATTTGATGTCATCATGTGACGTTACATTCTAATTTATACAGACATTCCTAAATTCAGCTAAACCCTTCATCAACTAACGTTGATATTGCTGTATCCAGAGATTTTCGAGATACCTTGCCCATTGTAAATACCTTATCAAACCTGGATTTACTATATTCCTCTACGAAGTTATCTGTGTGCAAAAATTCCAATTTGAATTCGACGATGTTCCATTTTCACTGGGAGATTTTTGAAGCTGAGATTTTGAAGAAAACTATTGTATCAACGAATTGCGAAGTTTTCACTGGGTTAAGGGATAATGTGGGTTATTTTTCTCTAAAATTATACTATATACATCTTGGAAGAAGCGATTGTCAATTTATATAAATTTGAAAGTAAGAAAAACTTAAAAGTTATTCTTTTAGACACCATACACAATTTACATTACCGTAACTCCTATCAATTCAAACTATCGAAATTCTAAATTCATTGGAAAAGCCGAAATAAAGTGGAGGTCAAAATGGGTCGCGATTTTGGGTGACTCTTTTGCCTCTGGAGAAGGCAACCCGGATGTTCCGTATTCGAGGAAATATTCTGACGGTTCGAAATCGAGACGACGTATTTCGGACTTCAAAGCGCAAGGCGAGGAGCCCGTTCGGTGGCTAAATGGTACGATTTTCGGCTGGATTTTTGAGAAAGCTTTCAAATTTTGCGAAAATATCAGAATTCTGACTAGATTTACTAGTTTTTGCAACAATCTCAAAAATTTGAGAAAATAAATCTAAATTTTTGGTAAAAATTGTCATAATTTTGGCGCCAAAGGTTTATTTTTTGTCTTAGAGAGTTCGAAAAATCGAGAGACATAGGGAAATTTTTATTCCCTTTGATCTCGCCGCCAAGAAATTCAAGCTCGACTTATATGGTAATTAGCGTGTGAAGATGGGTCGGAGCAAAATAATATGTCTGGCTTCTTTTTCGCTCGCTCAGAACCAAGCACTATTTCCCAAGTCTTTGATCTAACCGCCGTTGGAAGTTTGGCGCCAACTTCGAAATAAATCCAAATATGATATCATAAAACTTAGATATAAGGCGACATTTTTAAATGTGAGAATTTATTAAATAGATTACTGTAACTTTTGAATTATAACAGTGAAATTTCATAGATTTATTAAAGATCTAATATTTTGGATATCAATCAGAATAAAAGTTATAGTAGAGAAGTTTTGGGTTTCGATGATGTCGAAAAGTCATAGAATATTTCATGGCAAAAATGAACCTAAACAAATTAAAAGTTCGAAGTTCAGAAACCTGTCGACGAAGTTTAAACTCATTCGCCGTTTCTGTATTTCGTAGCTTTCATAAACGATACCCGGAGTCGTTTTTGAGCTTTCTGGCCTGCTCTGGAGCCTCTGTCGAAAAGGGCATTTTGAATGGTCCGGACAGTCAGATCCAAAGAATCGAGGAAATATCGAAAATTCGGTAGGTTTCAAAGATTTCTGAAAGGATTTTTCATTATTTATTGGATTTTTTTTTATCTTTGGACAATTTTATGAATAAGCTTTAAAGTTTACCAATTGATACTGAATATTTTATGATTTGATCGGACCGTTTCGCTTTCTAAGGAGGCTAAGATATTTCAATTTTAGGGGCTTCCCTCCAGACTTAATCATAATGACCTTAGGAGGTAATGATATCGGATTCTCAGATATTCTGCAAAATCCGAATTTCATCGATAAAAATCTCGGGAATATTGATATGCGGTAAGCTTTTTCAAAAAATGTTCACTTTCTTTGAAGAAATGATTTTCATTCGGGAAACATCAAATTCGAGAATCTTATGGAAGGGACATTTGTTCCAAAAAAATCGAGAAAAACTAATTTAGCTAGGAAATTTCAGATTTTTCTACGCATCCCATGAATTAGATAAAATCGGAGAGAAATTTAAAGACTTGAAAATCCGGAATGTTCTGTTACCGCTTTATTATGATATCTCAAGAAATGAATCCGGAGAAATCGATGCTAGCTGTAATAAACTTCCAACGGTAAGTTGAAATTGACTTTTTCCTATAATTTCAAGTATTTAGATAACTACAAATAGTCTAACAATGGCGGTGAAATATATCTATGAGCGATTGAACAATCTACTGATTTCGAAGGGGAATAAATTCGGATGGACTATCATAGAAACTGTCCCGAAGTTATTTGAAACGCATGGAGTTTGCAGTAATGATTCGTATATTAGGCAAGTTATTTTAAATTGTATATTTTTAAGAACCTAGAAAAGAGGTTAACTTCGTTACACGCCAAATAATAGCAAAAGAACACTTTCCTATCAAGTCTTACCTTTTCTATGTAAATATATGTTTATTTTTCAAAATTCTTGTTTTTCTTAGTATTTTTAATGTAACTAATTTTAGGACCATAAAAGAATCTATTAGACTACAAGGCAATTCATTAGGAGCTTTGCATCCAAATAAGCAAGCCCATGAAAAAATCGCTACGTTAATTCGACAAAGGTTACGGTTATAAACTACTTTATTTCTGTGTTTTTGAAGATATGACACAAAATTGATCTTCATGATGAAATTCCTAGATTTGAAGTCATATTCTTGAAAACTAGTTTCATTTTCTTCTATGTTTCTGGAAATATGACTTCTAAAAAGTTGATATTCATATGGAATTTTTACAGTTAAAGGCATATTTTTAGAAAATTCATTTTTTTTTGTAAATTGTGCAATGATACATGATTCTGTGATAAAAATGATCTCGATTTTTCAAGCTTTAAAATTTTTAAATTGGTGAAAAATGTAATAAAGTTTGTTTCCAATGGAATCACACATTTTCAGTGCTAACAGATAACCGTTTTCTAACGACTCTTTTAACTCGAACTTTCTGGAAAGATAATAAAAATTTGCACGTTTTTTGTAGAATTAGCTCACTTTAGGTAGATCTCCTTTGATGAAATTTTCCTGGACATATTTTATAATTGCTTCTTCTAATTTCATATCTTTAGGCTTCTTTTCTACAGCGGTTAGTCCTCCCTAAATTTTTAATTTTCAAAAAATAAGACAATCGAACCTTAATCAAATCATTCCAAGTCTTCTCCGATTTTTCTTCGACTTTTCCCAATTTTCCATAGTCTAATTGGACTGAGGTATCAATTTTATTTGCTAGTTTAAGCAGTTCGTGGGACATTTCTGAAAATTTATAATTTAAAACAACAATTAATATATTTAGAAATAAAGGAATAATAAAAACCCTGAAATTTAAGATGACGAAAGCCTCTAATTTTGAATCGATCACCATTGTTATTTCTGACTCAATCTTCTCTGCAAAAGTGTTTCAAGAAAAGTCTGCAAACACAGAGAAACTGAATGGCAGATTCAAAATGTAAATAGAGAAAGATTATGCAAAAATGAGAGAGTGAAAAGGTTTATAATGGAAAAAGATTGTAAACTGAATAATCTTGTGAGTTAATTAGAGATATCAACACAATCTAGAAAATTTAAAAATTAATATCGTGCTTTCACTCTTAAAAGACAAAGAGGCTGAATTTAAAAAATGACTATTAATAAATTATATTTTGATCAATCATGTCAAATTCCAGAAAGAATGCGCATATTTGGAAGATACATGATAAAGAGAATGATATAAGATGTAGTTGATTAGGAAATAGTGATAAAAGAGAATACATCAATGCTTGATAGGAAATATCCACCTTTATTTTTGATTTATCGATTTTCTTTGTTATTATCGCGGACGTTTTAGTAGCCTTCTTTGAAACAATATAAAACTGGAATTTTATTGATGATCATATATATTGTTTTTCATCTCTATCAAATCAATAGTCTTATTTATATGTTATGTATTTTAGCATTTCCAAGATTCCAAGCTAAAAGCTTAGCTTCAAGTATTCACGTTTTCTTCATCTTTGGATTTCTCTCTTCTGAATCACTGATAATCGATGACGTCATAACGGTCACTCTTCTCCACCATTCTCTTCCTTCGCCTAACATTATTGACAGTCTTGGGTCAAGAGGTGGCTATTTTCTTCTTCTTTTTCTTTAAATTTCCCATTCTACTTCCCCCTTCTCCTTCTTTTCCTCTTTTACTTTTTAGTACTATTTCTCAATTATTTTTCTTTTCTACCTTATTTTTATATACTATTTCCCCATTGTTTATATGAGTATTTCGTAAAGAACTTCCTTTTAGTTCACGATATAAACTATCTGATAATCAATAGAGTTATCGAAAATTACGTTATTTTATTGATTTTTTTAGATGATCTACCAATTTTCTATTCTTCTAATCGTAATTCTTGTGGTATTTTGCGCAGGTATATATTTTATAAATTTAAATTTGAAATTATATCTATTTTCAGAGGAATTTAACGTCCTTAGACCTAACTGTAGGAAACCGGTGCATAGAGGCTTCGAACCGTGCAATAATGCGACTTCTAGTATTAGGGTAAAATTTTAGAGTTAGATATTTTCATTTTAAACATCCAATATTTTAGTACCATATGGACCCAGTCACGTTGACTTGTTTGGCGTTTAAATATACTGGCTGCGGTGGAAATGAGAATAACTTTAAATCATCCTCTGAGTGCCATGTGAGATGTTTACCGAGTAGGTTTCAGGATTTGTTAAAATACTAATTCTATATTCTGATCGTTGATCGATCTTTGTTGTTTAGCATATAAATTATCGTTAGAAGTAATATAAATTTGGTATCGAAATAAATATAAAACTAAAATCTTAAAAATATCATTATTTAAGTGGACTACAACACCTGCCCGGCAAATTCTAAGCCAATTAAAAAAGCTGACGGAACTCATCACTGTACCAACACTATAAAATGCGAAGGCGAAAATGTCTACTGTAGTATGGGATTCGTCGTCGGCTTATGCTGCAATAAAACGATCTCAGGTATGGAGCATTTCAGTCCAGTGATAAATTGCGTGACCTCACCATTTTAATTTCTTTCCCAAAAATTCTTTCCTTAGATTATTTAAATTAATAAAGTTAAAGACTTTTCGAAAAAAAATTGTAGAAACAACTCTAACTTTATTAAAAAGTAGTCGAAGCTAAACATCCAAATTTGCAGATCAAGTAAACGCCAATTACGCTCCGGACTGTGGTCTGGGTAAAAAAGTCGTGGAGATTGAAACGAATAATGGGTGGAATGTAAGAGTTTTTAATATGGCGTCTTTTTAACTATGGCGTCTTTCAGGAGACGTTACTCGGAAAAGAGTGCAGTGCCGATTTTTGCCCGGAAAAATCAACATGCCAGCAAGGACCATATTTTGCGTACTGCTGCAAATGACGTTATTTCTAATATATTGTTAATCTTAACGATATTTTACCTAACGTCATAATTAATGTCAATGATTCTTGCCACTGAGCTTTATAGTACTGATGAGAGACGTGTATATTCAATAAGCCAATTTATTTTACTATATGCCAAATAAAGTAAATTCTTAAAGACTAGAAATTATTAAGTTGAGATCAAGTTTTGCACAAATATGTGGAAAAAGTAAACTGATAAAAGTATGACATTTTAAATTTAATTTTTAAAATATTCATGTTATAGAAGGAGTATGATAAAAATTAGTCCTTGTGGCAGGAATTATCATAGAGCCGGCTTTAACTTCAATGACGGAAACTTTAGCTTGTCTAGCCTTAGAATTAAATAGTTTTCCGATTTCGGTATGGAGGCTCCTAAAATTCGACTTTTAAACTAAATAATAGTCTCAATTTATTGTTACCTGCAAATTAACAGATACGGTAAAATTAGGGCATCATAAAATAATAAATTGGAATTTTCCGATATCATTAGATCTCGAATTGAATAACTATCCAGTTCCAAAATCTCCCAGAATAGGTAGAAGCAAAATTCGAATGCTACCATTAGGGCCACCTTAAATTTTACATTATTCTCGGCTTTTTGACAATCTTTCTGCAAATTGTAAGTGGCTTTTGATGTTTGAACTAGAACTTTCTACATGGGAAAATTCGAGCAGGAACTCGTGAGTTTTGCATGCACGAAGTTGTAGAATTTCTGAGAAATTTATTTGAATTTTACTCGAACTTTCAAATTTAAAATTATAAGCTGGCTAAATTTCCAAATTTTTAACGAACTACCTGAACCGTCATTCGAATTTCGTTAGTCTTCTGGAATGAAATCACTTTCTGGAAGAATAAATACCCAATCACCAAAGTGTAGACGATCAAATTCACATATCCGATGATGTAATTTGAAATCGTATTAATCCTTAAATCTTTTAAAATTACCGTAATTTATCAAATATATTTAGAATGCCCAACATTTCACATCAAAATTTTATAATCATTCAATTTATTCTAAACTTTCAAATTAGTGATCTCGAAACTATTTTTACACCTTCTGTAAAATGTTCTATAAAAATAGACTTAGAAGATTCGCGCATTCGTGACTTCGATTTCCGTTAAAAAGTCCGAGACTTAATTTCCGTTTTCGAAGATGTTTCGGAGGTATTTTTTGAAAATATTCATGATAAATTTTTTAAGTACTGTAAAATTTGCGTCAATGAAAATGATAAAATCCTACGCAAAGTTACAAAGATCAGATTTACATCAGAATATTTTTCTATTCAAAATTTATCGTTAAGAATATCATTTAAACGTGAGCTTACATGTATACGACGTCTAATGAATACGGTTTTTCAGTATCATATCCCCAAGTTAAATATTGTGGAACAAATATAGTGCCCAAAAGTGGTGATAGAGCCAAACCTAAAGACAATATGTAGCAAGCCATAAACGCCGCCAAATAACTCTGAAAACTAGCATGAAATGTAAAACTTGGGAGAAAGATTGCCTTCACAAATTTCTTCGTCACTATTTTACTAGCTTTCGAAGGGAAAACGGTGAATAACACCCGATGTAGCGTTAACGTCATGCTAGCTATAACGCAATAGAAGTAGGTAAATATCGCGAACGCGCCCAGGATCTAAAATTAGCAGTGAATTTAACATAATATTCTAATGTCTTTCTGTTTTACCTGATAGAGTAAATAATTGTCATCCAAAGTCAGGCCAGCAAAATAACATAGTATCGCTATGATTTCACAGATAAAAGATTCTATAGACAAAATAGATATGAACTGAAGAATTAAATAGGCAACGTTAGCCCCGGAACATCTTGCCAAGTTTCGGCTGGCCTAAAATATTCAAATATTTAATTTTGTTTATGAAGATCAGCTTCATTTTTGAAAAATTATAGTTTATTATAATAAACTAATATGAATCAATTACTACTTCCGTTAAATTGTATCTTGTTTTGATGGAGATCAGCTTTATTTAAGATGAAAATGACTTACGATGATGAACAATCCATGTAGCAATATAGAAAGGATGCATACAACCAATAATTCTGAGCCCCAAAAATATAATTGGGGTGAAAACTGTGGAAACGGGTTTGGGATGGGCTCTTTGGTAGTACAATTTTCAGTCGAATTATCAAAATTTGTGCCATTGGCAGTGCACTCAATAAAAGGAATACCAGTCGAATTTTCAGAGGGGTCGTCCATTTTTACCTGAATTTGTTATTTCATTTAGATGATAAATAATTTAAAATATTTATATGATACTTTTAAACGCGAGATATCTTGTTTAAAATAGACAAATTATAGGATAATATTCTCAGAAAGTATACATTTGATCTTTATATATGAGACCCAACCGCCTACAGTTTAAAAATACAGCATTTATGATTATTTTAAGCGCAAATAAAAAGTAGACTTGAATGTTGAGCTACAAAAATATCTACAAAACTTTTAAGCTTAAGTCGAGATGTGAAAATCCAAAGGGGTTTCGACATTTTGTAGCCTAAAAATTTTTGCAGGAAACGATCCTTTTTCAGTCGCGCTTTAATTTCCTATGAACTTGACAGAGTTTGTCTCCTCTCAAACATAGGTAGAGTCAGACATGCAGAGTACACTTTGTTATTATCAAAGGAAATTACAATATCTTGCGCGCAAACGTTTATGAGAAATTAAGATATTTTATGGCGTATAAAATACAGTATTTTATCCTATGCTTAACCATATAATGAGAACGTTTGCAATTTTTGGCGTAAAATTATGTGTATCTTTCGAGGAATTCCCATCCCACATATGGAAAAGTTTATTTTCTTACAAGATTTCCAGCTCACGTAACTTTGGCCTCAAACATTCGAAATTTTTGTATTTTTGAAATTGGTCTTTTATTTTTGATTTTACAATTAATACAAGGATCCCAGAAAATCTTCTACATTTTTATCTCTGCCATTTTGGAATTTCTAGAATCTAATTTTGATGTTTATCCTCGACTTTTCTCGCTTTTCTGAAACAATAACGCCTTTTTCGACAATGATATCCTTATTTTTGCCTATAAAAGCGGAGATTTTTGCCCCAGCTAATGGAAAGCTAATCCTGGGGAGATTTTATCAATCCCGGTGCGCTTTTTTGCTTGTCATTCCAAAGACGCGAGCGGCGTGCAGACAATTTTTCCGATGCTTTGTTTCAACCATATCTTGATTTTTCTCCCTGGATTCCGTTCTTTCTCTTTTTCATTCCTTTTTCTCTCTTCATTTTCTACTCTCTATTCTTTCTCTGCGCTTTCTTTCTTCCTCCCTCTTATCTCTCCTTTTATATCCCCTTCCCTTGACCATCATCTTTTCTTTTCGTGTTCGGATTCAGCTTATGTTCCCTTATAAGGATAAGGCATGCCAATGTTTTCCCCCATTTTAGGAAAATCGGCTGGGATACGTCACACGAAGTCGGAGGATTTAATTAGGCTAATTAAATCAATTATATAGGAGTAATGATGGATCTTGAAGGCCGAATTAAGGTAATTAAATATATTTTTATTTGCTTAAAGTTGCAGTTTATCATAACTTAAGTAAAGTAAGTTGATCTTCATTATTAAACTTATTGATAGTCAATAATATCACGAAACACAATATTTAAATTAAAATTATGGTATATAAAAATTCTAATATGTCAATTTTAAGGCCTACCGTTTCGTGGCCTATGCAGCAGTCACGTTTTCCGTGGTTGCCGTCCTTTCAGTTTGCATCACTTTGCCAATGGTCTATAGTTATGTTAAGCATGTCAAATCGTCACTCAATACGGAGATTCATTTCTGCAAGGTAATAACAAATATGTATTTAAATTAGGAAAGAAACAAGATCTAAAACGATATTGAAGCATAAATTCGAATGATTAGCGAAAAAGCTGATAGATCTTTAAATTATAATCTAGCTAAATATTTAGTAGCGAATTTTAGGACTCCGCAAAAGATATCTGGTCTGAAGTTTCACATTTAAAAGACATGCCCACAGCCACCCAGAACAGGACTATTAGACAGGTAATTTGATTTAAATTATTCGAAAGGAAAAAGGATAAAAAAAAGACTTTTTAAATTAACATAACCTAAATGACAATAGATTTAACTTAATAAGAAATATAAATAGTACAATAATTTAGTCCGGTTACGGCGAGACGAGTAATAGCTATGGGGAAACCACCAGCCGACCCGCCCCAGCCACAAGTACGAGTGCATCTATGTGTCAGGGATGTTGTCAACCTGGGTATTTGAATTTAAACAAATTTGCGGTCTAAAGATTTAAATTTCAGACCCCCTGGACCTCCAGATAAGTTTTTAACAAGCTTATAAATGGAATTTTTTCTTTGAAATTGGCAGTTTCTAATCTCTTAAATAAGATTACATTAAACTAGAATAAATTATTCATTCGTTTTAAGAGTCCCCGGAAAGCCAGGAAAGCCCGGGAAGAATGGGGCGCCAGGCCTGCCGGTAATAAAATTATTTAGTTCAAGTTTTAAGAAATATATTTTAGGGCAATCCAGGTATATATATTTAAGCGTCTATACCTCCAAAATTCCTATGTAATTGCATCGAAATTAAAGGAAAACCGCCCCAACTGCCATGCGACAGCCTGATGACGCCACCACCCTGTAAGAACTTAAATATTAAATCCTAAGCTAGAATGATTTCTTTAAACTCTCCAAATCACACTTCTTTGAGTTTCAAGTAACAGTTATTAGCGAAATTGCATTAGCTAGAGTGCGCCTTAAACTTTAATCTTGAACCTAATAATGACATTTCTTCAGGTAAACCCTGTCCACAAGGACCTCCAGTAAGTGAATTAGCATAAACCACAGAACAACGCATAAAGCATCATGAGTCAGTTTAAGTAATAAAAACAGAATAACATGATTCAGCTAAAATTCAATATTTTATAATATATTTTAGGGCCCACCCGGTCCACGTAAGTTCTGATGAGCATATAAAAATATAAGTTTTTAATTGGTGCGCTATTTTTACAGCTGGTGAGCAGGGCGACCAAGGCGAACAAGGAATTCCAGGCCAGAATGGACAGGACGGTAAATTTTTGAGTTTATCGGACCGATATTTACCGACTATGACCGATAAATTGGAAAATATCGGTAAACATCGGTGAATATTGTTAAAAATAGAATTAAAACGAATAGCAAAGATATTTTAGGTAATCCCGGAGAACCTGATAAGTTTTACTCCATATTTTTATTTTAAGCGTAAATTTAAATTTAATAACTATGTTTTAAGGCCCAAAGGACCTCCGTAAGTTGAATCATTAGCTTTAAAATACGGATATTTTGGATTAAAATTACATTTTAGTGGACCCGCTGGAAATCCCGGAATTCCTGTAAGATATTTTAAATTTAGACAAATTTAAATGATTTAATTTAGGGACAACCTGGTAAAATTTAAACCTACTAAAATGGATATTTACGTTTAAAATACTTGGGTATTTCAACTACAACCAAATTTTGACTTTAATTTGAAACAAATTATTAGTCAATTTTAAAATAAAATGGAAACTAAAGTAATACTCTTAAAGGCGAGCCCGGTCAGCCTGCCGTTTCTGAGCCACTTCAACCTGGAGTATGATTTTCGAAATTTAAATTTAATTAATGAATTAAATTCTAGGAGCCTGGAGAACCCGGAGGTAAACTTAATTAAAAATTGCGCGATTTATTGTTAGACTCAAATAAAGGCTGATCTTCGTCAGAATATATATTAGTAGACATTCATATTTTTATTTTGAGAGTGAATATCAGCTTTGTTTTGATTCGACTAATTAAATTATTTCATTAAAATTACGAATTGTTATATTTCAGAGTCCGGACCTCAAGGAGTAAGAACATTAACTTCGAGTTAAATTTAAGAATTTTAATTATATTCAATTTTCAGCCACCCGGACCACCTGTAATATTTTTCTGAGTTTAATTATTCGGAAGTTAAACAAAATGGAACTTTTAGGGTATTCCCGGTAGGGATGGATCGCCAGGAGGTATAAATTAAAATTTAAAATCCCTGAAATTTAAATAATTGAATATGTTCAGCACCCGGCCCCAAGGGAGTACGTATCTTTTAAGATTTTGCATTCGAAATTTTTAATTATTCAATTTTCAGCCTCCCGGACCTGTACGTTGATTTTGAAATCTTTTACTTTTCGATTTATTTTAAAATTTATTCATTTTAGGATGGACTTCCAGGTAAAAGAAGAAGAAGAATTTGAAACTCTAAATCTCGAAAAAATGGACATTTTCTATTTTCTCGAGATTTAAAGTTTTACCGGATCGAATTCAGGAACGGACGGCAATCCGTAAGCTTTAAATGCAAATTAAAGTGATTTTTTTTTTTAAATTTCAGAGGCCCCCCTGGACAGGTAAAATAATTCTTTGGATCTGAATTTTCGAATTTATCTAATTTTTACGATTTTAGCCAGGACCTAGCGGAGCAGGTGGAGAAAAGGTAAGAAAGCAGACTTTAGTTTCGAGAACGTACATCTGGTTTTAAGTTGAAAGCCAGAAAATAAATTTACAAGCTTCATATTCCTTATAAAAATCAGATATTCGATTTTCTGTTTTTCAAAGAATAAAAATCTGACTTTCGGATTTTTCAATTTTTAGGGAATTTGCCCGAAATACTGTGCAATCGATGGAGGAGTGTTCTTCGAAGATGGAACTCGAAGATAAAAGAACGCAAAATCAGAAATCAGAAAAAAACAAAGATCTTCAAAAATGCAATCATATATTGTTTTCTGCTTTTTCCTTGTTTACTTGGAAACGAAAAAAAATAAATTATGTGTTAATCTTATGGATTTGATAGATCTAGATTTGGGAGAGAGAGAGAGAAAAAAATAAAAGAAGAAAGAAAACAGAAAACCGAATCGAAATTATAGGGACAGGGCAGGATAATAATTAGCTAATGGAAGGATTTTATGAAGGGGTGAAAAAATAAATCAATTTCGTTTTTATTTAAAACATTTATTTATTTTTCATCATGCATTTCAAATGAATTTTTATGAAATGTTCTTCTATGGAAGATACAAGTTTTCAGGACTAGTCTAAATAAGTTTTCAATATCTGAAAAAGATATTAAATCTTAAACATACGTTTAGATTTAAGTTTAAAAGAAATGTAAAACTATCATATTCATCAAGTTGCGTACCCGATAGGACAAAAATAATATAATAGGAAAATGCTAAAACTCCAAAACAATTCAATATATTATGCTTAACGAAATTGAATAGCTATAGAAAATATCCGTTCAAAAGTGTCTTTGAATCAGTATATAAATGATGAGTAATAGCTCTAAGAACCCGATAGGAAGTATTGGAACCGGAGAGAATTTCGGGAGACTTAAGTACATTTTTCAAAAATCGCATTTTAATTAAGTTTCCCTAAATACTAGGAATAAGTACGAAGAAGAGCGTTTATCTATGAATCTGTAAAGTCGTGCGGAAATCCGTCGGCTAAAATTATTTTTGGTCCAAATTCTTAGAATCCGGCAGGGTAGGTCGCAGTTTTTCGTCGGAAGTCGGAGTTACAGTGGATAAGGCCTAGAATTTGAAAAATAATGGAATTTTTGACATTTTTTAGACTTGGAAATAATTTCTATAGAAATGTTAGATAAAACAGCTTACATTATGCATAATTTCGTTAAAATTTAATAAAGAAAATGGAGAAGGGTTAGGAAAATAATTGTTTTTGTTTCATGAATTTACCATCAGGAAGTACACGTAGAGCTTGCACGACCGATTTGATATATTCTGTAACATTGATCTTCTGCTTGAATTCAGACACGAGAATGTCACGAAGATTCTAAAATTTAGAGTATATGCTGAAGAATAGTCACTTTTGGAGTATAAAACCGGGTTGTATATCAATTTTTACATACCGAAGGCACAGCCTCTTCTACCGTCGTTTCTTCAGGCAAATACTGATTGTGGAATCGAGGGGCATCAATTGCCTCCTAAAGTGCTGTTTTGTTTTCTGATTCTTCGTTTTCTTTAAAAAGACAGACTTACCTTAACAGTCTGATTGAAAAACAGCGTTCGGATGACGGTTTGAGCGATCGCTGAAATGATGAAAGAACCGCCAGAGGCGCCAACCACCATCTCGGCCTAAAATCTTTCATTTCTGGCCTACACTTGATTTTTGGGCCTAAAGTTCGATTTTTTCTATGTTTCTCACCTTATTTTCGTTTTTATTGTAGACCACCAGCGGGCTCATGGATGACATTGGTCTTTTTCCTATAGTTTCTCAAAATCACCCTCCAATGTTTCCGAAAAAAACATACCAGGTACGATGAAGTTGGTTTCAGAAGGAGCGAAACCGAATCCGTTACTCTGGCCAGGGGTCGAAAAATCGTCCTGGAAATTGATTTTTGCAAAAACTCGGAGAAAGTTCGCTAGCCACCGTACCATTTCGTCATTCCAGACGATGCCCAAGGTGGGTGAAGCACGCATCGATCCGAGCAATTGGTTGATGGTCGAGGTTACGGAAACTGCATTGCCTTCAGCATCGATTATAGAGACGTGAGATGTGCCGTGGTCAGGGGGCTAAACAATTTCAATCTCGTTTGAAAGGATTGATCTCTTTTCTAGGTCTTCATACCAACATAAGGATACTCAAGTGGTCATTCACAGCATAGTTTTCGCATCATGATATTTTTTATCATGGCAGTGTTTACAACAGATTTCTAACACAAAGGTGATGAAAATATGAAACTAAAATCACGACATCGAAGATAGTAAAGGCATTTACCGATAGGGAAAACGTATCCTCCTTCTGTTAAATTCAGATTGAAATAAAATAAAATCTCCGAAACTTAATGATAGAATAATGGATAGGGAAAATTTGTTTCAAATAAGTCTTTAGAGGGACTTACATTTGCCTTCATATCTCCACCATAATATTCTAATTTCTGAGCCGTATCTTTCAGAAGTTTAGTAATATTTTGAGTGTATTCTCTGAAAATTGTGTTTAAATATTTTTAGGTATTCTTTGGTAGTTATTTGAAAAGTCCGTGATACTATTGGACATTTCATCTCAAATAACATCGTTAACATTAGAAGACCATGAAAACTTAAAAAGTAATATTTAGTTATAATTAGAATGTACTTCGTTAGCATCTGAGCCACCAAAGCTCTGGCCGATTCGACGAATTTCAGATCTCCGAGTTTGGTCCTTTGAGCGTAGGCGAATTTTTGCATTTCAATCAAATCGTGGTAGAGTTTGGGGTTTTGGAAGTCGACATTACCCGACTTGTAGAGCTCTGAATTTAGCTAAATTTTAAAAGATACAGCAGTGCTAAATTTTACAATTTTTCTATAACATGAATATTTGGGCGTTTACGATAAAATTATAGAGACTTGGATAATTCGGAAGAGAAAATTCGAATTACCTCCCATAGTAACGATCAAGCTTTGCGTGACGACGAATGACGAGGGAGGTGGCGGTCCGCACATTTCTAAATCGCCCGGTAGCAGAGTGGATATGAGCGGTGCATCGTCAACAACCGTTTCATAATCGGCCAGGTCCTTCTCGGTTATGATTCCACCTAGAGATCGGGTCTTTTATTATTGTCGTTTTCTAGTTTTTTTCTGAAGAAAAAATATTTTTTAGCAAAAATCTAGAAAGTAGGAGAACTGAAACTTCGCTAGAATACCGTTGTCCGAAATCTCGCCCGCTATTGACTGAGCCATTCCGCCCTTGTAGAACAGCTCAACCGGATCGGTGGCATTAGCGAGGAGCTGATAAGTCGTGCCCAAAGTGGTGCGCTTCATGATGTCGCCCTCTTCGTAAACTCGGTTAGTGGCGGGGTTCACGAATATGTCTCTGAAAATTAACAAAGGTTATTACTTTTAAAATTGACTATGAAGATCAGCTTGGAAGAGGCTGATCTTCACGAAATTGCAATATTTTTAAGAGGGAAATTCAATTTTCCAAAGGATGTCATGATTTTGGACTGATTTAAAGTCGATCTTCGCCAAAAGTATATTATTTAGAACTGGATTATAAGTAATCTTCAAATGAAAACTCCTAAATGATATTTTGAATTCCCAATTGAATAAATTTACTTCATCGTAGGCTCAGCCTGAATATCTTTCTCCTTGTCGGCCAGAACCATGGCCAAATTCGAGGAGACGGGGAACCCCTCGTTGCAAAGTCGAATCGACGCCTCGAATAGTTTCGACCAAGGGACTTTACCAGAGCCGAATCGACGGTAGATCGTCCAGTAACCGTTGATTTCCGAAGGAACGGCGATGGATTTATAGCCTAAATTTTAAAGTGTATTAAAATATCCAATTTAGCTTGATTTGAGTAAAAATTTGCATGAATTGAACGTCATATCAACATTTATCATCTAGTTTGGATTAATCTTAGATACAAAATCTTAATATTTGTTATATATGATTTAGGATTATATTAATGTTGAAAAATGAATTTTGATTAATTAATTCCAACTCCCTACCTACTGAACTATCATTCTTATTCTTGACGAACATAGTCTCATTCGCTGCTGCAGGAGCTGTTTCCCTAGCATTGATCGCGTGGCATAGTCCAGTGGTTCTGAATATCGAATTTTTGCAAACAAAATATCCTCTAATAAAGGATTGAGACAGACTTATTGTAAAGCGTCATCAGAAAACCGCCGCCGATGCCGCTCGACTGCGGATTTACCACTCCCACGCAGAGCAGCGTCGCGATGACCGAGTCGATAGCGTTCCCGCCTTGGATCATTATGTCTCTGAAAGATTTTAGGTGAGAGCTCGAATTTTTTATTGCAACAATTCAATAATGCCCTTGTATTCATACATATTTTTTCAAAAGTCAATATTTTCTCCTCTGTATGTCCGACTTTCCTCATATAGTTGATAATTACATTCATATATAGTAGAGGTAATATAGACTAACCGTCCGATTTCCGAGCAAAGACCGTGATCTGAAGCCACCGCGGCCTTCTTGTAATGAGCGTATAAGGATCCAGACGGTAAAGGCCATTGGAATTGGGGTCGATTTGAGCTGTCCTAAAATTTATATATATTTATCTCTATTTGATGTTTGATTATTTAGTTTTTTTGCTAACGTATTAAAAATTGCGTGTAAAATGAGTCAAATCTGGTGAAAAAAAATCCAAATATAATTGGTGGAATTGTACATTTTGATGATGCAAGAATTTTAAGTGTACATTTCTTCGAACAGAGATAGCCCATAATTGACGCGTCAAATGAGAATCATTCATCTTTGTCAATGTTCAGATGTGACATAACTAGTTTTCGAGCTCCGAGAGCGAGGTCCGGATTCCGTATATCACGAACAATAACGTATGGGCAATAAACTATAGAGAGCAACTTTTAGATTTCAAAATGTGGTGAATTTTTGGATTTCATAGAAAATATGCAAGTGCAAAGTACAGTATTCATATTCAGCATGTTTTTCAAAGGATAATCTAAAACATATAAAATATGAAAACTAATAAAATAAGTAATGAAGATCAGCTTTTAGGTCTTTAATTTAGGTTCAAATCATACCTGTTGTCTTGTAGGAGCGATAACATTAGGCATCCTCTCCGTAACGTCATTGTTATCGTTGTTGTCCTATAATCATATTCATAGTAATTAATCTGACCATAATATAAAATAATTATTTTAAATATTCTACCTGGCTATATTTGATGCCAACGACTATAGCCAAAGCAATTGTGGCCAAAAGGAAGATCGCAGTCAAAATACCGAATACGATAGCTAAAGTTCGGGCGCATCTAAATTAAATCACTATTTTATTAGAGTTTGTATAAATTTTTAAAATATTAAGATGTGATTTAACTTTAATTTAACTTATATTAACGTTGATTTATATGATATGTGTTCAAATTATTGCAGCCCTAAAAATGATTTAGAATAAGTAGTGCCATCTTAATTTTGGTCTTAATGGCAAAATTAGAAAAAATAAATAAAAGAATCATTACGCCTTTTTATTTTGTTGACCCATGGATTTTTAGAATTTTCGGAGTAAAATAAAATTCCAAAGTCAAATAGGCAACAATAAAATAAAACCACGAACGAGTAACCGGTAATAGCTCTGGGTGCTCGAATGAAAAGTGAACTCTTTTATCGAGAGAAATTATTTTTGCAAAAGTACCCCAGACTGTTTTCAATACCCATCCATAGCATTAGGCTAGAGAAAGAGGATTTGACAAGATAAAGTGGGGATTTTTGAATTAGAGAGTAGGCGAAATGACATTTATGATGAATTTTGACGTAAATCTGAAAAGGATCAAGATTTAAAAATACCTTTTCGTTTGAAACTGAAAGAATAGGCGAGTCAATAAGGAATATCGATATCTTGGAATGTAGAAAAGTGGCTTTTCATCAGGACTTATCAAAATAGACACCATCCATAAGTGAAATTTTCAGACTAAGAGTGAAAATTGGGGGGTAGGACGAAAAAATCGATTTTCAGCGAAAATCGGAAATGGCCGGGGATATCCGAAAGCCGATCTAGCTTTGCCTGACCTCAAGCTTCGCTTCCTTTTTCAAGGCCATATTGACACATGCTTATACGCGCAATGGACAAACAAATCAGAATCAATCTATTAAAAATTAAGACGTTTTTCCAAATTATCTATATTTTAGGGATACAAATCGAGTTCTTTTCGAATCTACACGATGAAGATCAGCCTTTTCTCGATAATATTGAACTATTTCTTTTTAAAAGATAAAATTTAATATTCTAATAAGTTTAAATGATGAAGACCAGATTTTATTGGCGTAAGATTTAACTTACGCTCCGTCTCTCTTCTCCTTCTTGGTCTGATGCAGGTGGTTGATGTCTCGGCTGAACACTTCTGCAATTTTAAATAGATTACTGCTCTAAGCGCGATGTTAGTGGTTTTTAACAGTGCACTAAATTTAACCATATCGTTAAATTGTTAACGAGTCTAGTACCTGAAGGAGATCCTCTGCGGGGCGGCGACTCTTCACCAATTCGCACCATGGCCATAGGGCTGAAATGGCTGTATTATTGGAGCAGGTTTTACGGAAAATATAAATGGAACACGATTTACGCGTAATAGTTTCAACGGAGCATGATATAATCGATGAAAGTTTATGAGTCTGCAAATTTCAAGTTTTAGAAAGTTTACGCTAAATGAATATGATAAAATAAAAAGAGTTTTGCTGATTACATGATCTTCTAAGGATTTTATGAAGTAGAAAATGTGCTAAATTTCTGAAAACAGGTAAGTTGACGACCAAAGATGGCAGCAATTTCAAAAACCTATGCAGATAAATTAGAGAATTTCTGGGCTTAAAACCAAAAAGCTCATCGTTTTCCCCCTATTTTTATACCCTCTGTCCGCCCTCGAAAGTATGTGACATTTTGTGCAAATAGATGAAAAACAATCACTCATACTCCCTAAATTTGTTGGTTTTTCGACCTAACTACCGGTTCTTCTAGCCTCAAGGAATATTTCTGTCTGGAAAAATTCTCGAAATAGCTCGAAATGATAACAAATCAGCTTGAAATAAGCCTGAGGAAGTATTCTTAGTCGAGTTTTTGCAAAAAGTTAAATTTCAAGAAAGTTTTTTGTGAAGGTTAACCTTTTCTTGAAACTTGACAGAAAAAATTACCTATGACCCATCTTCGACACTACCTTCCGCACTCATAATAGTAATGAGTAGATTTTTGGTGATGAAAACAAACTTTGCGGATTCATATCTTGAAATTTAATAATCGAAATATCGAAAACAGGAAAATTTCATATTTTCAGGGCGGGTAGACTGATTATCATGTGATAAAAATTAGGTATAAAGGTTGAAAATAAGAGGTATCATGGTTCTTCAAATATCTTTCATGACGATTGAGAAATTTCTGTTTTCCCTTCAAATTTTTAGGGAACAAGTTCGGAAATCGGGGCGAGAAAAGTAATGATATTTTGATATGTTGCGGGTCATAAAAATTTGAGGAATTCCAAAATAAAGATCAACTTTAAATATGATATTTTAAGATATGATGGCAAAATAAGTCGAAAATCATAATGTAATGCCGATTAAACTGACCGAGATAGTATCAGAATTCAATTAAACAAGAAAAAGCAAACTATTGTTCTAATTGAATTAATTTCGCCACGCTAAATTACTATCCATTGTTCAAATGTTTTGGGTCGTTTTAAAGGGTCACATTTCTGACCAAGAAAATAGCTATGAAGAAAAGAAATATTGGCCATTTATAGAAAAATATAAGGAAGTACGGAAAGGTTTGCAAAAAGTAAATAAACAGGATCATATCATGAATGAACACATTGGAAAACATGTGGTGTATTTGCAAAGAATTATCAGGCCACGCTCACCTTATAGGCGCAAGTTCAAAACGGTTATTGTTATTTATTATTTAACAATAAGGGAGTGTCTAGGAATGCGTTAACAATTTAACAATAGCGTCAAAATGCGAATACATTTTCTCGAAAAACCCATGATTTAAGGCAAATATAAGGAGAGACCAAGGTATTTTCTACCGTAAAATTCGAGATTACAAATTTTGGTAAATAGAAAATTAGGGGTTAAGTAATTTTTGAAGATTTTCTGATCTTTACTATAAAAAGGTGAGTCAGAAATTTCTGAAGATTTAAATAAATAGAAAAATTTTAAAGAACGAAGTTCAACAAAGTTGCACAGAATGAAAAGTTTAAAACTTATATTTTCTGACCTTGGTTAAAAGTAGTTGGTATTAAAAATATGAAAAGAGGTAAGGTTTTAAATCTCTCAAATTTGTTGCTCCTATTGAAAAATTTTGCCTCCTATCTCAAATCTCTTGGTTCATGAAATAAAACCCACCCGACCGTGGTTAACCTAACCTAGTCGATAGTTTGATTTTAAAAAATAGCGAGATTTTCAACTCGAATGTGATTCATGAAATTCGATGTAGAAGAGATTTTTTCATTTTGAATTGGGAATTTGATGAGTTTCAAAATTTTTTATCAGACAATAGGCAAGCATGATATAATCATTAAAAATGATTCAAACTGGATTTAGTATTTTTTATTTTAGCTAAATGTTTAAAATCATCGTTAATATGATGACACTATTTTGCAAATATATAAAAACAAAGTATATATTTTTTAAATTTGTTCTAAAAATTTCAAAGCTAGTCTCAAAACGGTTCGATTTTACCGGAAGAACTTTTGTTGAGTAAACATTTTGTGCAGGAGTGAACGAATATTTGAGGAAACCATGTAAAAACGATAAGTTGATGAAAAATGAGGCGAAGTGTACATAGAAAACCCACTAGTTAAAACGAATCGGGGGAAATTGGAAATGTCAAGAATTTTTGTTCCTGAATCAAATTTTTGAGCTAATCTTCTGTATTCAGACATAACTTAGATTACGCCTCCACTAAAGCGAAATGTATTGTGAAGAAACAGGATTTGGATTTAAGATAGGAAAAACGTAAAAATGTCAGATAGTACAAAAATTTAGATAGAAAAAGATATATAAACAGAAGAAATTGTATATGTTCGAATTTAGGAGAGTGAAAAAGAAAGATAATGATGAAATTGTGCTTTTCAAGAGCACTACGTTCACTATCTTATCGCTTCAAGTTATTTTTCTCTGAGTGCCTTTAAATCCATGACATTTCTCTTATCCATTCATGAAAAGTTCTGAATATCCGGGTATTATCTTAAAAGCGTATTGATGAAATAAAGGCGAGTTTGGTTTTTAGACTGAGAATAATATCTTAGAGAAAGGAAAATATGTTGTATCTAGTAAGAAATTTTATCATTTATCAGAAAATGTTAGATTGAAATATCTGGGAATAAAACTTATAATATTACCGTATCATAAAATGTCTAACAAAGGATTTTATCATTTCTACCTGAAAATTCAAGATTTAAATATGCTACGAGAGTTTTTTAGCCAAAATAAGAATGATGGCTTAATGAAAAAGTGGCCACAAACCTCAAAATACGATAAAAATTTTAGGTAAGTTCTTAAATTTCAAGGCAATTTAGAAGGCGGTGTTCATCTAATGCCGAACGGGCACAGTTAAAAATTAATTCGGGAAAATTCTGAGATACTGTCTGGCAGAGTCGCTATTCTTATGCATGAGAAGGGTCTAGAGACGCAGAGTATTCATAAGAACTCTAAAGTGATGAAAGGTATCGTTTTCAATGGCACAGGTAAATTTGATTATGAACGCATCATTTAACTTATCGAAAATGTCTAGATTTCACTATTATATTCGAGAAGAATTCACCAAACCATTTATAAAGAAAAACGGGAATAACTTTGAAGAAATTTAACTGCATATTATGAAACAACGCACAATTTTACTTGTTAAACATGATAACTTAGTTTAAATTATGTTAAAAGTCCTAAAATATTCAATTATGTTCAATTTAAAAGTACAAAATATCAAATGAATTGTAATTTAAAATATCAAAGAAATAACCATTCAGCTTAAATTCAATGTTGTGGGCGGAATCGAGTTTTAAATATCGAACGAACAGCGTTTTTCGATCGGATCGTTCTTTTTCACATTCGAGACCTTCCACCTATTAATATCTTAGATTTAAGTACTCTCTCACCTTAATGTCTTTCTTTTCTGCCTCTTAAAATTAAAAACTATCTCGCTTCCTTCCATAATCAGGTCAGATCGGGCTAAAATGCCATGTAAGCGATGATGCAATTTCCAAAGTATAAGACTTCTCCGAAATTAAATGATACCACTTTGAATATAAAATGTGAGAATAATTTTAGGTATACTTTAAAATATAAGATTTCTAAGAACAATTCTAAATTTAAAAATATGATACTTGCCGATAAACATTCTCTAAAGAGCCCAAATATACGCCTATATAAAGTGTAGTCAAGATAGCGCATTTTCCGCAAAATTACACAAATTCCCGAGTTCTCTGGGTTCGCTCGACGGGGGAGTGTTTCCGGTACGCAAAAGGCCCTAGGTGAAAACCTCGCAAAACTTGAAAAGTGCCCGGGAAAATTGAAGTTCACCCGAAATTCGCAACCGGCAAAAAAACGCCTGCGCAAAAATATAAACCACCCTGGCCATTCCCCCTATACGCCATTTCTCAAATCTCTAAAAACCCCGTGCTATTTTCAATCCGTTTCCGGTTAAGCTTTTACCTCTAGAGTCATAATAATTGAGCAATTGTTATTGCAGATTTGCAAACAACGTAATTTACTCAAAGAACGCGCACAAATCGAGAAGAAAGTATGTTGACAGAAAAATCAAGGTTTGCAGGAAAGGCTAATTAATAAAGATGACAAATTGAAGGGTGAACGGAAATGAAGGAGATCCAATTCATCAAACTTAATAACCTTGTGCGCATTTCTTTAAAACCTCTTAAAAGTACGCAGTATTTTTAAAATACGCGGTTTTACGATGCAAAGATGGAAGATAACGCTGGAACGCACATTCCTTGGACACGGTGAGACTTTGAGGCGCGAGTTTTCTCGCGGTTAGGCGAATTGATTGATATCATGTTCGCGATATGAAATATAAGGTATGGAGGTTCGTTCGATCAAATTGGAAGGAAACGACTCAAATCGACGCGTAATAAGGGTTATTCTATAGAAATTATTGCCATTCTAAAGCAATATATTTCCAGAAAATGACAACAGTGCAGAGAAAACGATCAATTTTCACCATACACGCACCACATAATAAGAGTAATTCTAAAAAAGTTATGACCATTTAAAGACAATAAAATAGCAAAAATTCAATAGAGTACAGAGAAAATGATGTTCATTCCTCTTCGCTGTTATATCTTCAGGTAGTTGTTCTAGATGATGACCACACTATGGGGCACCATTTGAACAATATTTAAAAGGTATGTTAAAATATGTAGGTGGTTAGAGATACAGAGTGAAATGTTGACTGTTTGGTCAATTTTCGTGATGTCAAATCGGTAACGCGATGTAATTTATGGCCATACATGCGTGTTTTTGAAATTGATGCGTTTGACAAAGACTCGAAGGAATTTTGATTACTATTACCTAATTTATAACTTATGTGTGTGCGAATCATTGTCAAACCTAACCACGCCCAGAAAACTTTAAAGATCACCAAGTTTCAGAAAACAAATTTATTACCGGTATATTAAACCAAAAATCAAAGCATAAACCCGTAAATTTAAGTTAAGGTTGCCCATTAATAAAAGTGCTAATGCATAAGTTAAAGACATTTTGTCTTCAGATATTCAAAAAGAATTTTAATAGGCTATGATTAATGGTCAAGTTATAAGTTAAATAGCTGATTCTTTCGATTTAGACGAATGAATTACTATGAGTGGCGTCTAATTTCTTTCTCTTCGATTCCCGTAGATCCCGAAATTGACTCGTGAAGAAAAAGTACAACTTAAATAGTTTAGATATAATTCAATAATTTAGATATTTATTATACTGATATTTAATAAATATTTAAAATATATCTGAACACTTGTTTAATTCTTACCAATGGATTAGTAGCCGACTTCAATTGAACAATCACATTGGTGATTTCAGTGAGAATTTGAGAGGTGGAATCCAGTTTATGCCAGTTTTGGCCGAAAAATAGGATACCGACTAGGGGAGCTGCTAAAATAAAAATATTGCGATTTTGAAATTCGTTCAATTTATAATTTAGAATACCTGTATTGCAAACGAAGAACAATATTGTTATAGCGATTAATAGTATAGCCGTTCTTCTATCCTTAAATTGGATGCTTTGATTTAAGTAATATTTTTAAAAACAAACATACCCTTTTCGTGGCACTTTTCGAAATAACCATCCTACCGGCATATAGTTGTCTGAGCATTCGAATATTTAGGAAGATTAATAATATTAGAGGAAGCAAAAATACGCAAATATGAGAAGCGATGTTCATCTTAAATTTACTATTTTAAATGGTATCTTTTAATAGTATGCCATGAATTATTTATCTAAATATTAAAAAGTATTTTTTAGGTTTAAAACTTACAACATCTTCAAATTCTTCAGCTCCAGGTCGAGTGATATGATAAAGTAAATAATAGGTCTCATTTCTAGTGTTATTCGGATCGTCAGCTGAGACTTTATACCATAGGCGCACTTTAACGAACCATCTAAATTAAACTCTTATATTTTATTTCTGAGAATAAATGTAGTTATTCCATTTTATTTATCAATTATTTTTCCAACTATTATGATTTTAAATATCGATTTTCCAACAGAAAGTGTAACTTTTCAATTTATTTATTAATAACTTTTATATAATATTATGTAAACTTTCCCTTTATTTATCGATTTTCCGAAAAAAAAACCCAAGTTTTCATCTAATGTCAAGCCCTCATAATTTATTCAGGCTACCGCTTACTTGTATGAATTGAAAATGAGAGCCGCCAATGCAATCATGCACAGCGGGACGTATCTCGGGGCTCGACTTTTCAGGTTACGAAGAGGATAGATAATTGCCTAACTAGGAGATAATTGACGTAATTGGGGAGTTGATTACCTTGTGTCGCTGAAACGAAATATAGCATATAGCCCAGATGGAGGCGGTATTCATTGCAAGTAGTACTGGGCCGACTTCATTCTTCAGAAATAATACCCTCTCCACTTAATTCACGTAATTAAGTCAGATAATTAGGGAATTAACTCACTCCCGTGGTCCATCATAGCAATGAAATTCGTGCATCGTAATAGAGCCAATGGAAACAACACTATTAAAGCGAAGATCTTAATTGGCTAATTAAATAGATACTTGTACAATCAACTTACTAGTTGAAGTAAATCGAATATAGTCAAGGATATTAATGAGGGCACTAAAGGGTGTCGACGATTTTGAATAAACGATATTAGACATATTAGGTTTAATATACTTCCTGGAAATTTAATTTAAAATGAGTGCTTAAGTTAAACTATTACCTATTACACACACTGTCGGCTCTATGAATAGGGGTATCACACAAATGGGGCTTTTCATAGGCTTTCTGAAAATAAATTTTAAAAATTTAATTCGAAATAAAAATGAATATAAGTTGGAATAAATTTATTTAAAGAATTAAGCTAAATAAATTTAAAGCCCAAGAGATATCTGCGAAATACGCTAGATGAGATCAGAACATGTGCTTACGATTCTGCAAGGAAAAGTGATGAATATATTCAGGGTAAAACAAAAGATAGAATGGGTCTAATTCCACAAAATTGGATAGGGTTTTTGTTTGTTTGAGGTTTGCCTAGGTCAAGGCATGCATTAGCAAATTTACAACGTGCCTATTTGATGAAATATTCAAAAAAGACGTTCGTTTGAAAATTCAGGCGTAGGTATCGAATACAATTTTAATCTTAAAATAGTTAAAATGAGTTGAACCTATTGGCATTTAGATTTAAATTTATGCATAGATATAAATGTAAATGTAACAAAGTCATAATTTTTTGTAGAAATAAAAATAATTTGAAATTTTCAAACGTTGGACCAAATTTCGTCAATCTTCAATCTATAGAATTCCGATATTTGTTTTGCATAAACCAGACTGAATTGAAATAAATGAGTTAGCTTACGCGAAGCCCTTAGAAAACATCATATGAAAGAAATTCTCTTTAACGGAGACAGAATTCAGGAACCGAGTGTATGTAAATATTTCGGTCGGGGCTAGGAAATATTATCGCCATAAATTAATAATCAGAATAACCCCCTTAAAATAAGATTTTTCCGCGATGTTTCATTCATAACCTTTTCCTGACATCATAAAAACTCGGAACATAGCGTGATAAAAATGTTCAGACTTAAAAGATAATTCTGAGGCTTAATCTATGAAATTTAAGATTTAATGGTTAATTTAAGGACTTAGACATAAGTTTAAGGGAAACGTCCAATTTTCAGGTTTGACGTTAAACTATTTTCCATAATTAACGCCCTCAAAGCGTATAGAACTGATTTAGCCTAAATTAAGCGCCAGATAGATTGTGGAGAAAATAACCAGAAAAATTACGTCTCTCAGTTTTTCTTCAAGACTTTAAGGCTCAGGTAAATATTCCTACCTGAGAACCTCTTTATAAGTAATATTTGCAATAACAAAATTTTGGGTTGTCGAGGAAAATTTGCCTGAACTTTTTCGCAGAGAACCAGTCAGAATATTCAGGGAGGTTAGTTGACTGGAAAACAAGGAATAAACATTCTGTTTTACTAATATGGAAAATAAGGATTTAGAATCTTAATACAGTTGTATGTTTTTTCTAACTAGAAAATCACTTTAGATTGGAATAAACAGTTTTCCTACAGTAGAGTATAATTTGAAAAAAAAAGATTCGAATACAAATTTATTACCTTACAGTGTATAGTATTTTATAGTTTTAACAAAAAGTTTATGCAGGAAGAAAAAAATTATCTTCCTGATATGAAAGAATCCTGTTGAAAACAATCTTCCAGCTTCTTGGGTTTAAATTTTTCATCTCTACCCCATAAATATTTCTCCAATAGCCTATCTTTCCTCTCCCAAAATTGCATGCTATTTCCCTGAATACAGATTATGTATGAATTAGTCAAGTCTACCATAGAATGCTTATGATTAAGAAATTTAAAGGCTAAAATAGAGAGTAAGAAGAAAAAGGAGAAAACGCCTGAGATATCATATTTCTAATAAGATGCGGGAAAAATCAGAAGCACCGATAGGGTTTTCAGGAAGTAGCTACGACAATTAAGTAAACCTCGGGGAATAGGCTAGTACGCATGAAACCTCGTGAATTAATATTCCGAAGCTTAGTAGCCGAGACATTTTTCGAAGTATCAACTATATTACGTGATAAAACATCATTATCTAAGGGCAATAAAATTGCAACATAATTTAATAAGTAGTAATCAAGTTTATTTTCTGATTAGAAACAAACAGCTAGTAGAAAGCGATATTTATTTACTCTGACTAGAAAATTCCTCATAAAGCTCGTCGAAGATTTGTCCGAGCCAATTTTTACCACGCCATTTTGAAGGGTCCTTGTTGTCTGGGTTCGTCATACCGATCCCTACAAAACTATACTTATAAAAATATATTTAAAACTAGATAACCTATAATAAACTTAGTTAAGTTATGATATTTTTTCAACTAGAAAAAAATGTGTTGATGAATAATAACTATCTAGGTTACATTATAATTTATATTTTTAATTAACATATTTAAGCTTAAATAATAATTTTTATATTAAGTTAAAAAGATACCAATTCCCCATTTCCTATCAGTGGGTGAAGCTTCAGCGAACCGGTGAGTCTTCCCGATTTTCAAAAGCTCTTCCAGAAATTCGGGATTCTGCTGGAACTTCTCTCGAACGCCGGTTTTCATGATTTCGTACGATTTTTCTTCCCATCTAAAATATTAAAAGTTTTTTGGCCTAAATTTAGCGTAAACTTACAAATCATTATCGAAATTTGTCACTTTTCGCCCACAGGCTTTGACGTGCCAAGGGTCTTTAGCATTGTTCATAATTTCATCTCTCATTTTATAGTCTTTAAAGAGGATAGCTTTGTTGGCCCTGAATTAAATTTTTTTTTTTTTTAATTTACCAAATATAATTCCCATAATTATCTAGCTCAGATAATATAGATGAAGTTCATTTGAGTTAATTTATGATAGAATGTTCAAATTCCTACATGAAATATTGCTCTGAGTGCTTGAAGGTCCTCGTTTCTCCATCAATACATTTTGCGGTGAAATGACATGGCGCGAAATTGGAAAATATCGTTCCGTAAAACGGATAAACGGGTTTTCCTTCAACGTTGACCATTTTCTAAAACGTAAAGTTGATATTTTAAAATGAACTTGAAACTACATGCATCAAAGCAAAAAATGATGTCGAAATAATGTTGGACAGATGCTTTATAGCTGTTAGATTGTGTAGAATTTCGCAACACTATTCGAAATTCTTTGGCAACGCCTCTAAAAGAAAAAGAGGAAGTGCTAGTTTGCGAAAAATGACGTTTTCCAAATAAATACGTAAAAAGTTGGAAAATCAATAAGTCAACACTGAACGAAGGAGAAAGGTTTATCTATTCTGGCCTTAAATATCGTACAAAGCGTGGCTTATCAAAAAAAAAAGAAGCAAATATCACATTCAACCCCATATTCGTCATGGAAAATTATAAATTTTGATAGCTAACAGGAAAAATAATCTCAAAATAATAGCCTTTCTTAAATGGCATGACACTAATACGTAATGCAATTTAATTAAAGGTCAAACTATTCTAGAAATGTCGTAAGTTTAATATATTTGAACTAGGCAACTATTAAAGATGAATGTAAATTTTAATTTAAGTTTAAACCGTTTAGATTTAATATCCAAAGGCCTGCATTGAAGCGCTATGTCTCAGTTCTCTGAAAATATGAAATCTGTAGATTTTTTTTTCAAATGTTCATTAAGATAGTACATATGATTAAAATATTTCTTTGTACTGTATCTCTAAACTTAATTTTTAGATATAAATCTTGAACATACGCATATTCAGGCTTCATCCATAACTCTTCCCTCACTTCGTCCAAAATGCGACCCAACTTATTCTGACCCTTCCATTTCTTATCGTCTATCAATTCGTCATCAGTGATATCAAGGCCTGAATATTTTTCAAAAATCAATTATTCCGATTTAATATATATTTCTATAAAATATGTTGAAAAAAGCAAACTCTCAACATTTTCTATATGAAGATCAGTTTTCTCTTATAAAATCTCAATTTTGCAAATTTGAATACAAATTTTGATGAAGATCAATTCTTCGGAAAATACAAAAAAAAAGTAAAATTTACCAATTCCCCAGACTGGATCGGACGGAGCACAAAATACGCATCTTGAGTTTACAGATTCAAACAGCTCCTTTCTAGCCTCACTGTTTTGTTTGAATTTCGCTAATAATCCCCGTTTCATAACGTCCTCCTTGATTTCATCCCACCTAAAATAACATTTTGTCAAAAATCGAACCTTGGCTAAAAACGCACTTTTTCTCGTCGAATTCCTTAACAGTGCGGCCAACAGCCCTCATCTTCATAGGGTTTTCCTCGGCCAAGATCTCTTCTGCCGTTTTCTGATCGTTGAAATACAACGCCTTGTTGTATCTGATTTTTTTTTTTTTAAATTTTCAATATTAACAAAAACTTCAATTTCTGCGTGAAATTTAAAAGTAGTAAATTTAGCAGTAAACTGGAGTTTTTGTAAAAAAAAAATCTGTGGCCCAGAGTTTGTCACTGCGCTGAAAAAACCCACTTGAAGTATTGCTCGACACAGGTGAAATGCTTTTTCGAGCCATCAATCGATACTGATTCGAACTGGGACAAGTGGAAATTCGATAAGGAAGAGGCGCCAGAGTAAAACAGAGTTAAATCACCGATGCTCGATGATACACGTTTATGGGAGCTCATTTTGGTAGCCTAAAATGGTACAAAAACGGATAAGATATGGATAAAATTGGCATGACGTTAACAAAAATGATATAAATGTTAATAAGAGGAGTTATACAAATGGAAAGATTAATGATATTAATCAAGCGGCAAAATAACCGAAAAAATCGAATTGATAGTGGTTGAAAAGGAGCGAAAAATGAGAAACCAAAAACAAACACAGCATGTGATCTGATAGAGGTGGGGAGATAGTGTTCGTAGGAAAACTGAAAGAACAGTATGGATTTTTCGAGAGGTATTGAAAAATATTATTATTGCTAAAAAGCAATTGATAAAACATCATACTCTCTTCAGAAATATTTCAAAAATAGAAATTTTCTAAAGCTTTATTTAACTAGCAAGTAAATTAAATCTAAAAATGGGAATATTTTCTGAAAATTTGGGGTACCAATTTCGTGTTCCTAGTCGAAGATAATATTTGTGGGAAAACTCGAAGAATGGTATGGACTTTTCGAGAATGGTACTGACAAAAATATTATCATAAGCATATTAATGTGTGCTAATTTCTCCGAAATTCGATTTTCGACCTCAATATTCTTGTTTCTCCTTAATTAAGTGGCGTTCTCACCCAATAACATTCTTTTTCTTGTTCGACTTCTTGGAACTAACCTTGAGGGGGCGGGTTCTCTGACTCTAGTCCTATGCTAAATTACAGTGGTAGGGTAGAGACGCAGGGGTAAGCCTTTTGGAAAGAGTCATTGAGAGGGGGTGGAATTACGAATAGAACGCCGATCCGATCCTCGATCCTATTTGGGGTAAGCATAGGTAAGGACGCAAGAAAATTATTATTCCCACTCTTATTTCTCCCTACCTCAACCTTGTTACAATGTCATTCAGCACATGGTAAAATGATCCAGGTGCACGATTTAACCGAATTTCCTTGGGGTAAATGGAAATTAGCATACGGTTCTTAGGTTAGATCATTTTTATTCGAGAATTTTTCTCTTGATATGTTTATGATTCGTTAAAATTTAGGTCAACTCATTTCATATCTGAAAACTTCGCTTTTTTAGTTGTATGCATGCTCCAACTTTTTATTAGAGCTTTTCATTAGGGTAATCAAGAATTACTCAATAGTAAGTTGGACATAAAATAGCAATAAAACTCGTCATATTCTGGATATTGCAACTTTTAGTCTGAAGTAAAATTTATTATTTTCGAGGTGGTAGAGCAATTTTATTCGTATATGTATTTCTTACAAGGTCAGAGTTTCATGGGAGAAAGCGAAATTAGCCAGTACATATCATCAAACTGAGCCAATATTATGTCCACTCTCAAAAGACATATCGAATTCTCCTATTGCATGATTTCACTAAAAGTTTCGCTCTATTTCCCATTAAAATACACGCGATTTTTACAAATTCGTAAATGTCTTTAATCGCGTCTCTTTTTCATTTGATCTTCACAAATTTACAAGAAAATCTTTAAAATGAAAATTGTAGTTTCTTTTTCCTCTCAAAAGTGAATGCTCTCTAACTTTACGCCTGAGGGTCTACTACTTTCGGAAGAGACACTATTATAATTGCCGGTAGACCGTGTTGAGGGATGTCTCTGCATCTTTTCCCATATGTTATATCTCCAGTTATAATTGTGTTCTTTTTCTTTGCACTCTCTAGATTTCACGATATGTTTAGATCGCGATTACCTGTCGTAATTTTCTCAAAAGGCTTATGCGCGAATGCGACGAGCTAACTCGGAAACTAGAATGACCACCTCTGATTCTCTGGTTGTGAAGGCTTCAAATCTAAATCCCACTAAATCTATTTTTCTCTTTTGCCTACCATACTCGGTATCTTTTTCAATTTGTCGATATTTTCATATACGATAATCGATAAAAATCACTTCTTTCTAATGGAAATTGTGACTTTTATGCTGTTTTCTACGGTAATCAATAAGAATATAAACTTTTTTTTAGAAAAATGATGTTTTTGCATCAAACAGCATATGCTTATGCTTTATTTATGGTTAACATTTCCGGTAACCTTGATTTATTGTAAAAAAAATCCATAGTTAATCGTCTTATTTTCACAACTTCTTTGATCGAGTTTCTTTAATTCTCCCATCCTCTCCTATTTCCTATTTTGATCCTCAACTCTATTCATTTGGCTCTCCATTATTCGCACCCTTTGGCCTTTTCTTTCTCTTCTCTTTCGTTTCTTTCCCTCTCCTTTTCCACACTCTCAATTCTTTCTCGCTCCCCTTTCATTCCTCCTCGTCCGTTCTTTCTCTCCCTTCCTTCCTTCACATCATTAGTAGCTTCAGGCTCTTGACGCCAGCGCTATTCAAAAGGGGGCTTTGTGGTATCTTCCCGACTTTTTAATCCGAACTTCGAAAATTCTCTATACTCCGACCTGAACTTTAGCATTTTGCCGCTAATTTGAATCTCTAGCTCCGCCCACTTTTCTGAAAGTCCAAATTTTCTATCCTTACCTCGAAATTCCATAATTTTGATCTGACCCGAACTTTAGTTATTTCGTTTTTTCTTATTTTTAGCTAAGCATATTTTTAGAAAGTGCAAATTTTCTTTCAGATGTGGCTAAAGGAATTCTCGGTATTTCTAGTTTCGATCATTCCTGGTGTGTTTTCAATACAGTGCTATACCGGAAGCCAACTACAAGTTAATGATTGCCCTTCGCTATCGTGTATAAAGCAGACATTAGGAGTCGATACGGTTGGTGGATATTTAGACGATTCAAAATTACTCTAAAGTTGGTCTTCTTCGTCGGTTAAAGATGTTTTGGCGGGATTTTTCTTTCTTTAAAGTTCATTTTTTCAGAGTTTGAGAAAATTCTTAGCTTTCTAAACAAGATGCATTATTTATCAGCCTAAAATCTAAAGCCTAGAGTTGCGTCTCTCCATTGTTTTCAATTTCGAAAATTTACGCTCTCCGAAATTCGATTTAACGAAAAACCCACTAATGAACGAGTAATGAAATTTCTAGTGATTTTTTTGCTCAAAAAATACGACTTTTTCGAGAAACAAGAATTTTCGAACCGGATTTGGTGCTTGTTTATTGCATGGTTTAGGTAGGAATCGTCGTGGAGTTATGACGGAAGAGCGAGTTTTCGCACTTCGATGCTCTGTAACTTTTTCGGTTTTTCTTTACCTTTTCTCCGTGATATTTTATCTATAACTTTTCCTTTTTTCTCTTCCCTATTGCAATTTTTATTTCTAACTTTTCTCTGCCTCTTTTCCCCTCTCAATTCCCCAAGATCCCTAATCCCATTGTGACTTTCGCGCAAATTCACATTCAATTTGCATACTCACCGCCAGCGATTTTGGCGTAGTCGTCAAAATTTGCCAAACCACCAACCAGTTTCTTGAAGTTGCGTGAAGATTATGTTTCGAGGTTTAGCAAAAATAAATCAAATTTTGACATGATGTAAAAACCCGATCAGTAAAATTTACCGTACAACCTTCCCAAAGCTATAAAAGTCTATGAATATGAAGCTCAGCTTAAAAGCGATCTTTAAGATTCATAGTTTAGGCTTAAAGTGTATTCGTTAAAATTTAGGCGATGAGAATAGCGACATTCTAAATTTTCAGGTCCGATATTGCGATGGAATAGGGGTGCAGTCGGTGTGTCAAACGTATAAGATTTTCGAAACCTGCGAAGTCATCAACCACATTGGGTTCATATGCTGTTGTTCAGGTAATAGAGCTAAATAATTGAAATTTAGCCTTTTATAATTTTTATACTTTTCAGGCGACCTATGTAATAATTCTCCCAATCTGTCATATCTCTTGCCGATTTCTCTAGTTCTCTTAATTTACCTATTTAGGTAATCTCTGATTATTTGATATTTTTGGAAAAATACTGAAAATCGAGGTTTGAAAGAAAATAGATATGTAGTTTTCCAAAAGAATCCCAATTTTTCTGTACATGTACCGATTTTCCATTGTCAGGTTTTTGCTCAATTTCATAGTCGGACTTTTTAAAATAAATATTTTTTTAATTCCTGAAAGAATATATAATAAATTGATCTTCAAAAGAAAAAGCTAAATGTAATATGTTTAATTTCAGTTGAGCAAACTTGGATTTTGTTCAACAGATTTAGCTTTTCTGTTGAATACAAAATTTGCTACAGAGAATTCTTGTGAACAAAGATCTTTTTTTTTAATTTACTAACAATTACTACGTCTTGGAAAACTATTTATTATCTTTTGAAAAAGTAGAAAAATCTAAATGTTTCATAAAACTTAGAATAAAATTGCTCGAAAGCTTAGAAGCGAATGACAATGTTTATGAAAAACTTTTATGATTGTGACTAAACACGAATAAATATGTTTTTCTTAGATTAGAGGAATATTGATGACTAAAGTATTAATCCATGTGCTGCTATTATGAAGCTTGATTATTGTTGTTGGTGTTGTTTTTTAGTTTCTTAATTCATTAAATAATTTTCCCTAAATGAGGTGATTTCAGAAAACTTGCATCAAGTACAAGTTTCCGCTTCCTGGGCAGTAAGATATTAATTCAAGGCGCTTTAAAATTGTACGAAGTACTCTGAGTTAATTAGCCTAGAATTTAAAAATTGATAGGTGGAAAACATTCAATGAAGATGTTATTTCATTGAAAATCGGCAAATTAGATGGTAATAATGCCAAGAATAATTCACGATTTGAAGAAAATGGTGAAGTAAGAGGCAGGTCGAATGAAAATATTCGAAAAACCAAATATTTAGGCCTCTTCGAAAGATAGGGAAATATAAAATTTCCAGATTTGAGGATTTTAGATGTAATTAATCCTTAGGCGCTTTTCTAAATCAATCAAACCAAATAATTCAAGTTTAGCGTAACTTTGTTACTCTTGTGCTTAGCGCTAGCGCCTCCGTTAAATTCAGGTTTAAAATCAAGGACAATTTTTATGTGGGGGTGAAAATTTTGGGAATTTTATGATTTTTATGGATTTTTCGAGAAATTTTCCTTGACTTTTGTCTAAATAATTCTAACTACGCCTAAATACAATTAGTGAAAACTGTACAAGTAAGAACTATACTACATGCCTTAAAAACTGATTAGGTTAAATATAATACCACAATATATCGAAGTGACAAGAGAGAAGATTTTAAAAATCCAAATTTAAAGGTTCAGAAAAATTATAAGCACTTAAAATTATAGCTGAGTAGGTTAAACTCTAACATAAGAGGCTCAAAAAGACACACGCTTACGCTAAATTTACATCGCTGAGTAGTGAGAATTATAAAAGTGCTAACTTAATCGAGGTGTATTTTGTAGAAAAAATACGTGGAATTTCCAAAATTGGGCAATTTTCGAAGATCCACGAATTTCTAAATTTAAAAATACATACAAAACCGGCTCAAGATTGTTTAATATATCATCGAGGGTGAACTGGCGGCAAAATTCGCTCGAAAGTGTTCAATTTCATGCACGGCAAAGATGAACTTAAATGAAGAAAAGTTAATCAGGACTGGTTGAAATTGGGTTTAAAAATACTAAGTTCCGAGTTTCATCCAATCCCGATAGAAACCACCTATTTTTATAATACAAAATTTTTACAACTTTTCTAACCGCTTACCCGGAGCCTTAGACATATGAAGCGCTCGCGTGCACTGCACTTTTGTTAGCTATGGAAATTTGAAGATACTACAGAAAAGGAAAGGACACAGAAATTTACAAAAATCGTCGTCGAGAGTGGCTAGTCGAAATGCTTGACGGCGTCCAAGAGCTTGTTCACCGACACGTCCAGAGCATCGATCTTCAGCGCGAAGGTTTCCCTGGAAATTCTTCCATCAGAGACCTCTACCAATTCAAGAGGCTCAAGTGATCACTTGAATATTTCTTCTTTATACTGGCATGACATTGCACAAGATTTGTGGACGCTAGATTCGTTGTAAATTCTAGACTTACTTAGGCTGATCCAAGTCGAAGCAGATCTCCTCGAACTGCTTGAGGAGCTGCGTAGCTGCAGTCTTGATGGGATTGAGTTCAGATGGCATCTTCCTCATGTACACCCAGCCGATCACATTCTCCGTCATGATCAACACCTGAAAATTCAGCTATCTTAATTGTTTTAGAACTCAAATGGTACCGTCTTTCTGAGCTCCCTCAGTCTCTTGGCTGCTTGGGGATCCTTGAGTTTCCTTGCCTTCTTTTCGAAGTCCGAAGTTCTCTGGGAACTAAGACGAGCAGAGCGAGCTGTCGAGCAAATATCAGCGACGTCTTTCTTGATCGTCTTCTGAATCGGTACCTTCTCGATCGACAGGGGTTGGTAGGTCTTCTTAAACTCGAAGTTGAATTTTTGCCATTTAGAAAAGTCATACGTCAGTTTCCAGATGCTTGACGGTTCTGTGGAGATTGGTGTCATACGTCCAGTAGGTGCGAGAGATCAAACGCATCGTCGTCGGATTGAAGTGTCTGCGGCAAGAGGGGCACGAAGCCGACTCCGAACGATCACCAACTTCGATGGTAGCGTCGCCGCAGGCACAGACGATTCGAAGAAGCTGCTGAGAAGCGTCGCCAGAAAGAGAAACTGAAATCTCTCTTTAAAATCTGTCAAATTGCGTAAAATTACATTGCTTCTCCCATTTCTGGATCCAAGCCTTGTACTGATCGCAGTCCATGGGCCAATGGGGCTCAGCAGCGCAGTCAGTGCACCAGTGGATGCCACAAGCGGAGCAGACGGAGGTTGCGTATTCTGAGGAAGCTTATCTTTTCAGAAAAAATGAAATTTAAAATACCATTAGGTCTATCGACATGCACCAGCTGTTTGCAACCAGGGCACTCTGATAGATCACCGATCTCCACGTCACTCGTCTCCAGCATATCCGTCGCAGCCAGCTTCGTGTAGAAGGACAGCAAAGGAAGTGGAACAATTGCCGGAAGCACGTCGAAGGACGAGGAACCGTCAGCGACGACGAACGAGAGTGAAATCGGAAGTTGGCGAGCCCGAATACGGTTGATGACTTCCTGTCTCAAGCAGCAGCGGCATTGCCAGCTGTCGTCCAACTCGAACAGTTCATCCCACACAGTGGACTGACAAGAGTGGCACTTCACGATCGCCCTCGCAGGCTTCAAGTCGGCGAATCCCTTTTCGTCTTCGGCAGAATCGAAGTCGCTGTCATCGATTCGTTCGAACTCCTCGCCATCAGCCTCGTAGCGCCCAGCCTCCCGGAGCAGTTCTGCCATCTTCGCTTCAGTCAGAGCTTGTCCGACTTTTGCCAGATGACTGCCATTAACGTTCGGCAGGAAGAGATCGCGATGAGTGGCAAATCTGGGATTTGGGGTTGTCGATGGATCTTCAGAGGCAGAAAGCACGTCGTCTGCGTCCTTCCACTCACTGACGATTCTCACAGCAACCTGCAGAACTGATTCCAGACTGTCGACATTAGCATTGCGCATCAGATCCTTCAGCGTCTTCCACGAGAACGGACCAGTCGGAGCAATCGAACTGTTGATCAACACTCGGACGTGATTCTTGGCAGCGACTTTCTCGAAGACGACCACCAGAATGGGCTTGGCGTATGAGACACCTTCCTTGAGGAGCAGACGAGTTGCGTCAACGGCGGCACGACGATGCTCGACGTCGAGCCAGGTGATTTGTAGCTTAGTGTTGGAAGCAAGAGATTTGACCTGGAAAAGCGAATCTTCAAAGGAAGCAAAAAGAATTCCTTGCCTGATTGATAAAGTTCGCCTCGGGCCACCTGGCAGTGTTCAGCAGAGCCCATTCGAAGCACGTCGGCGCCCTCAGAACAGCGGAAATGTCCAGAAGATCGAAAGGCCTTGCAGCTTCTTCTGGGTCAGCTGCTTCCGAGTGCTGGACGCTCTCGATGCTCTGTCTGCGGACAATCACAGCGCCAGTAGCAGGCTGGTCGTTCTCTGTGATGAAGTCTCCCAAACAGAACCTGAAGTTTTGCTTTGGAATAATAAGCCTTTAAGTAGGAGTACTTGAAATCCCTGCTGGGCTTATACGTCTCCTCTTCCAGATGAATGCTGTTCTCCAACTCGCTTGCTTCCAGCTCAGAAAGATCCACCATCTTCTGCCTGACGTTTCTCACTTTGCATGCCTTCTTCGTATCTCGTCCAGCTGATTTTCCAGCGAGGACTTTCGCGTTGGGATGAGGAGCATAGAGGTTGTAGTGCAGGTGAGCTTTCTCTTCCTTTTCCTCGACGTCTTCTAAATTTTGTTCAATTTGCAATAATTTTGGCAATTGTAAAACCTGGATCTTCTTCTTTGGCCAAAGCCTCTTGGATCGCCTCCCTTCTTGCTCGGCTACCACGCTTCTTCTTCTCGGACTTTGTCGTCAGCGAGGCGAGCTTAAGAGTTTTTTTCTTCTCAATTTTTCCAACAATTCTACCGATGTTCCCCTGCCCCTGGCTCGAATGGTCTGGATCGAGCCGTCTTCGTCCAGCGAATGCACGGCTGTCACGTTGTCGGCTGCAAAAGTTGGCCTTTGTGTGGTCTAAGTCGTGCGCACTCACTTTTAGCCGTGTAGACCCGCTCAACGACTGCCACATCGACGTTCGGCTGACCAGCAGCACTGTTGTTGGCGAGCAGACTCGCTGCTGCGATCTCGTTCCAACGGTTCTTACGGTTCATCGAGTATGGCACGTTGGGCGCCATGCCGTCGGCGCACTCCGAAAGCAGATGAGCCTTTCGGCGCTTGAATTTCAACGTTTTTTCGTTCTAAGGGATTTCCAAAATGATCTACCTTGCCCAGAACATGGTTCGGGTCGTGGACAGTCTTGGTGACGATGTCCGGATTGATGGACTGGTTTTTGCCGCCTCGATGTTTCGCGGCTTGCGCCGAAGCGCCTGCACCGCCGCCGACTCGTCGACCCTTCCCTTCCGTATGTCTCGCCTCCTTCACACCGTCCAAGAACGGGAACTCGGTCTCGCTGAAATCGTCATCACTAATAAATAGAATATAAACCTTGCTGAGTCTCAAGACTAAATCATATGTATTGAAACCTTATCAGCTGAGAATTTTTAAGCAAGGCTGAAGAAGAACCTACCAAGTTAATGGAAAATCAAAGCTTGTACACGGTGGACAAGGCATTGCAAATTTTTAGACTAGACTTATGGCATATGACAGACCGATTTGAGGTAAACAACACCGGGCACGATGTACCAGTCCGCAACCCTATATAAAGCCGCGGTCGTCGCCACGTGATGTTCCCCCTTTTTCTCTCTTCCACTTCCTCGTTTATTGCGTCATGTCTATCTCTCACGAGTTCACACGCGCGGCCAGCAGCATTATTATTTGATCATATGCGATTTGCTGAGCGAATTGATTGAATTATTGAATTTGACCAATATGGTCTAGAGATACTGAAAATTTTATTTTAAAATAAAGCGCATTTCATGAAAATGGAGGCTAAATGGCAGGATTATGAAAGGAATTTCGCAATGGAACATCATTTTTACATGGAAAAATGATGCTTACTTGAGTTCATAGACGTATTCCTTGGAAGAAGCGGACATGTTTCGAGTTCTCGGATTTGGTTGAGGTCTCGAAACGACGGAGCAGGGGCAAAGGCGCGACGAAAATCGACCAGCGATTCTGAAAGCTCGTTTTTAAGTCGGTACGGGTCAAACCTCGGTCCGGCTTTCCCTAAAGTGTCTGGGAAGCGTCGAACCGAGTTCCAATAATAATAATAATCATCATCACGATCAATTTACGGATAAACGAAACTTTGTGTTTCTATTCGAACCATCCTATTTATCAATAAACTAAAGCGACCATTGGCCCAATCTATTGATAACGATTTTCGCAAAAAAGTCTCTAAATTGCTGTGCCGTATTTCATCAACTTCGTCGGCCTATGCTTGAACACTAGGAGGGCAAATGCCAATCACTTACACGCGGATTTTCGCTTTTCGCTCTATCATATAATCTTTTTCTTCGCCTTCAGAATGGCACATGCAACAGCTGTTTTGTCCAGCGCGCATAAGTAAGGATGATGCAAAAATCGAAGAGGTTATGAAACAGGTTAGGAAGTTTATCTTGCTTTTAGCAGAGTTAAGGATGAATTTTCAATTTTTAATGGAAGAAGCTTCAAGGAACTTGAATGAAGATCAGCTTTTCGATGAAGTTAAATTGGAGGTTCAATTTGAATTTTCTGTTTCGGATCTCTAGACGTTTATTTACCCAATAAACTCCTAAAATAATATGTCAGAAGGAGTAGGTCTTGGGGGTGAAAGTTCTTCGATGAAGGTCGGGAGAGTCGAGAGAGAGAGAGAGAGAGAGAGAGAGAGTTGGTTTTGCTGTTTTGCCATCGTTGAGAGACCAACAAAGAACGATAATATGCCATTAGACGGAAAGGAATCAATCGGACTGCCATATATTATGGCATGTGACAATAAGGCCTAAGAAATGAATATATAGGAAATATGCAATTTAGAGTGTCATATGCTTAAGAATAGAATATAAATTACTTAATTTCGCCTATGATATATCACGAATAAACTTAAAAATACTATTTCAGATATCATAAGTTAGATTTAATCTAAACGCGAAAGTCAAGACGACATGTGTTTAAACGTAGAAAAATAAACCATCTCTGATTCAACACAGACTCGATGAACCTGCAAACTCTCGAGCAGTCTGTCAGGCGCCTTGTTCAAACGATAAAATTGGCATGAGGTGATAAGACGGATGAAGTAAACAATCTAAAATTCGCTTTACATAGTCATAAAATGGAGTGATGTTGTGAAATTCAAAATAAAATCGATTTATCATAAATCGCGATGAAATTGGCTATATTTTCTGTATAGAATTTAGCTGTCTGTCTAATGTCGTCTGGCCTCTTTTCGTCTCTAAATTTGGAATGATATTTCGCCTTTCCCATTTTCTCTCGCACTCTCAAATCAGCTGATCGAACGCTCCCTTGTCGGCAAAAAATCAACAAAAACGCGCTCGCATTGTCAGAAAATTTCTCTCAGTCTGACCATTTTTTCTAGATTACTTTTTCTGGAAAAAATATTTTAAGAGCACATTAATTACCAATTTTCTAGAACAATTGGGAGAAACTTTTTCTGGCTTAAGTGTAACTGGTTTTGGAGATCGGGAAAGAGTCAATGAAAAATGGAAGAAAATGGTCGAAGTTAAACCATTTTTGCCGAATTCTCGAAAAATGGAAATGAGAAAATCGTTCGATTTTTATATGACTTTGTTACGGAAGTTCGGGAAATCAGGAGCATATAAAAATAATAAAGATCATCTTCACCATTTTAATTCGAACTTAAACTTCATAAAGTTTTGGAGTCGAGTTCGGATAGCTTCAAGATAAGGCGAAATAGTATTGAGAAAAGAAATTTAACACAAGCTGGTCTTTGGCATGGTAGAAATGTGAGAATTAGAAGAAGAAGAAAGGGAGAAGGAAAAACTGGACTGAATAATAAAACTTTGCGCCAGATGCGAAAATATCATGGGAATTTGAGAGACGTCAAAGAAATAGACAATGGAAGAGTAAGAAGCGAAATTAAAACAAGGAGCTCGACTATTTGCGCATTGATTACCCAGGCGAAATGTCAAAGAAGGGGGCGGAGCTGGAAATTTTTGAACGGAAAAATTTTGCAACCCTATAGTTTTTGGTTATAATAAAAGGGGCGGAGATGAAAATTGTTGGGTGGGAAAAAGTTTGCAATTCCACTGCGCGGATTTAAGCAGAAGTTTAATGATGCAATTTTCAATGAAAAGACGAAGAAAACGTTTACAGTCAGTCGGCGCGCAAAGCCATAGAGCAGTAAACCAAACAAACAGAAAAGAAAAATTGAAGGCGTAGAGAAAAGACCAACTATACTTGAAGTGAGATGTTCGCAGTACGATGATTTGATGCAGTTTGTGGGGAGTTTGATTTTTTTTTGCAAAAATTCTCTATTTTCATAAATTTGGAAAGATAATGACCATATGCAGTGATGGAAAAGTGGATGGTATAGTGCAGTGAGTAGTAGGTGTAGTTTTTGCAGAAAGAAACCTCCTTCTGCAATTTAAATAGATTGTATGGCTCAGTGGTTGGAAAGCTAGGTTTGGACTTGTGCAAAAATGTCAAAGACCATATGTTGCAACATATAGGAAAGAATGAGAGAGAGAGAGAGATATGTAAAAGTGAATCTCCTATTGCCTTGTAAAACTAGAAGATGCAAGTGGAGGGGATTTCTTTCTTCTTTGCATGAAAAGGAATATATAAGGAATCGCAGATTTTGTATATCCGCGTATGTGTGTCGAGTAGATTGGGCTGAATGGTAAAAGCATGGTAAAACTTTATTTATGGACTAGTTAAAATTGAAATATTTTAGAAATGGGAAAAGTTTGCAAGAAAAAGTAGGGTAGTTTAATGAATGACCTGAATAGTAAAACTTGGAAAATAAAGGTTTAGAGACTAACATTTTAAGATCGAATTATATTTTCGATGAGAAATTAAAGTTGAATTGATGGTCTGCATGATTAAAGTTAAAAATTGAATTTTCAGACAGTATTTTAAGATCAAACCACGTTTTTTCAGTATCTAATTAAATTAGTGCAGCCTTGAAAGTAGAGGCGATAAATCATATGGGCAGATATATGGGAATTAGACGTTTCGTAGCTTTACTAATAAAAGCCGTAATTTGTCTCCGAGCATATCACGAGATTTAGTCGTTTAGAAGCCTATCTTAAATGCAGAGGATTTACATTTCAATAAGATACAAATTCAGGTAAATGAAATCTCAAATAGTAAAATAGTTCTCAAAAGTATAGACAACCTTATATGTAAAATTTTATGATTTTAATAACTCTGGATATGAATTAAAACTCTGATGAAATATATTATGTGTACAAGTTTAGCGTAGCCTGATATTCAAATCCATATAATCTGAAATATTGAATATCTAAATTTAAATTTTTTTGAAATTGAAAAAATAGCTAAGCTTTAGTTTTTCAAGCACTTAGGTTATAAAAATGTGCATTTATTAAATGTGAAAAGGGCTACGATCTAAAATATGAATTTAAAATCAAACTAGGCTCTCGTTCCCCAAGCCTGATGTAATTTTTCGAATAGTGATGCAACTGTCCAAAGATCATTTTCAATTTCTTTTGCTATTAAATCAATTTTTCTCCAGTCATCCCTAAAAAGTGGGCGTGGTCAGGAACACGCAAAGCACAATGCTAGGTGCCCGTGTCATGTGTCCGAAAGAGATCATAAAATGGGGAGAGAGAGAAAGAAAGAAAGACAGGAAGAGAAAGAACGAAAGGGGAGAGAAAGAAAAGGGTGAGGAAGAATAATAGAATGAAATTTCAAGAGAAGAAGAGAAAAAATAGTAAAGAGTTCAGCAGCTAGCCGCCCCTTCAGCAAGGCAAATAGGTTTGGTTCAAAGGTGAAATAGTGTGAACTTCGAGGAGAGAGGAAAAGAAAACGGTGAAAATCAAGACGTGAAAAGTTAGCGCGTGTGCTTCTCTAGGTCCCCTCAAATTTCCATACTCTCTAACAACGAAGGCCAATGGCAGATTCATGTAAACAACAGTGGCAAAATTTTTTGTTCGCTATTTATCGACATTTGTCAAAGCGAGGAATAATTAACTTTGGAAAGATGGCAAAGGTTTGGCATCGACAACAAAGTCTGTTATCAAAGATTGAAAGTGTCAAAGTTTGACTTCGGAATCAAAACAATAAAGCCCACCCTAAGGCCGCTATTATTTTTAGATAACAGAGCCGGAAATCGATGGTTTCCAAGAGCAAACTAGAGACGAAATGCAAAAGTTGGAGCAAATTTGGTACCAGACAATTGAATGAAAAACCACCTTGCGAATTATGACTTCCCTTCTCTCTCTTGCTATTTCTTTCTATTCCATTCGTTCTTTTTTGCAAGTGAGTATTCTGTGTGAAGCACGTTGAAAATAGTTCAAGACAGAAACTTGTAACGAGGGGGAACTGTCGGGGGCGATAACATGAAAATTCGAGAACCCAGAGTGAATGTAATGATGCAAAACTTACACACTCGGAAAGGCGGAGTAAAATCGCGCAGTCTAGTATTTCGAAAGCGAAATTTTGAACCACGTGATACACACTGAAAAGTTTGCATTTTCGTCAAGTCTCTTGGAAAAGTAATTTTGTGAACTTGAAAATGTATTCAGAGTCATGAAGTATACACATCTGAATCTAAATTGCATCATTAGACATCTCAAATGAAATGAGAATTTCCGTTTCTATAGAAATAGCGTCAAATGAGATAGATGGACAGGTCATTAATTACTATAGAATGTATTATTTGGTAGCCAGAGATTGGTATCTCGCTACCAATTTGTTACCAAAGATAGTATCTTCTGGTATAGAAAAAGGTATCACGTGATTTCTCAATGGAAATTTCGATAGATAATCGAGAATAGTTACATAAAATAACCCATTTGGCAACCACTAATGGTACCTTTATTGCATAAAACGCTATCTTTTGGTAGCAAAAATGGTTAGCATATAACTTTTGGCCATAAGATAGGGGCTGGAAACTAGAATGGGTCGATTTTTGCCTAGAATGGGAAGAGGGGGCTCCCACCAGCCATCTCTATTCTTTCGTCTTCTTTTCCTCTCTCTCATTTTCCATACTATATCTCTTCCTTTCAACTTTTTCCTTCTCTCACGTTTCTATGCTATTTCCCCAAACGCATTTGACCGATTTTCGCTTCGATCTTTCCCACTCTCATTTTTAGATGCTATTTCTCGCTTTTCTTCGTGTCTCTAAATTTCATGCGATATTTCTCTGCTCCGAACCAGCTGATTCTAAAAGAATATGGAAAAGGCAGAGACGAAAAGCGAAAATAGGAATCTAGCGAATTTTCCAAAATTTACAGCGGAAATAAAATCAGAATTAAGATGAATTTTTTGAAAATCACATGCCAAAAGGTTGGATCGAGCTGAAACTCGGCCCATATGATCTCCGACTTCAATAATGCAATAGAAATCGAAATCTTTTACGGAACGCGGTCGGGAGAAATGTTCCTTATCTTCCAGTATTTTGCTCTTTATTTTTTATCTATTTTTACGATAATTTTGAAAAATCCGCTCCCGTAGAGTGTACTTTCGTGTAGCGGTATGCTGCTCTATTCAAATATTATCTCTCTCAACTCACGTCATTCTTGTTTAGGCCTTAGGCCAACAGTACAGCTCTCGTAGGATCTATCATTTTTGCATATTATTTCTCTTTTTCGATCTCTTCCTCTCTCATGTTTGGATGTTATTTTCATTTTTTCTTTCTTTTCCTCTCACTCATTCTCATACTATTTCCTTTTGTCTTGCTCTAAATCCCCCATATACCGTTCACAACAAAGGTGAGTGACCCAGACCTTTATTCCCCTCTCACCACTGACCCAGTCTTTTTACATATTCATAAATTTATCGATCTATTGCAAACTCCTATTTAAATTTCGTATAAAAACCCTAAATCTATACCATCTTGGTGCCGAAGTTCCATTATTTTCCAAACTTAGTACCAAAGACCCATTTTCTACCCATTTATTTCTACCACCTGAATCCTAAAATGGACGTCGAAGTCTTGCTGCCCCGCCAGTCCTCTTGTAGTTTAATGTCGTTCCGACTCCGTAGCTCATCTGTAGAGGACTTGAATCGATGCGCCAGTTCATCAACTTCGAAGGTCAGATCTCAACTGACCCCAGATTTTTGCACAAACTATATTTTTCAGGCCCCATATTTATTGCCTATCAAATCCAAGTATCTATCGGAATTTAGGAGGCTTTGTTTGCAAGTGAGAGAATTTGTTAATTAAAAGTTTATTTTACTGAAAACTATTTTTATGGGAAATTTAATTTTTTATTAAAGAAATAGCATACAAATTGGAAATGAACAAAGTTTTAGCTCGGTGGCAAAGTACCGTACCCAACTCAGGAGCAGTTGAAAGATCTCATTCTGGAGCTGCATAACATCGACAAAAAAGCGGTCAAAGATTTCGTTATCAGCTACACCGACCATAACAGTGACGAACTGCCGCTTTCGAATGATGATGTAAGAAATTTGACCACTTTCTAGAAAATTTTACTTTTTCGAGAATGTAAATAATAACTTTTTTAATCGAAAAATCGAGTCGGAGAAAGAATGTATAAAAATTATAATTTTTAATCTAATTTTTCCGTAAGAAAGAATATTATTTTCTGAAAATACAATTTTTCGAAGCGAACATCTAAATTTCAGACCGTCCTAAAAGCGTTGGATAATTCGAATAAGTTGTTGAGAATTAACCTCCAAAAGCGGGCTGAGTCACTTGAAGAGCAATATGGTTACGGAATTGATATCGAAAAAGTTCGGAAAGATAGAAGTCTGCCGATTTCTGGTCCTCATGATTTTAGAAAGGTATTTAAATTTAAATTTAATTATTAATTCTCTACATCCAAATTTAATTGCCACAACTATCTCTCACTTAATTATCTTACAATCAAATTATTAATCATAGGCTTAGATCAACTAATTACCTTAGGACTACTAATAATAGAAATGCGAATGTTAATTACCCCAGTTGCCTAATTAGCTGATTTAATTACTCTGACTGCCACATTTATTTAATTACCCTAGTTAGGTCTCCTCAATTATGGATGCCGACTTGTTGCCCATGGAACTTCGCCGAGTCCAACTCTGTAAATACGGTACCAATCAGCCTCTTGGTCTCTATATTCGAAATGGTAGAAAACATCTAGAAAAGATAATAAATGATTCAAAAAATTTAGGTCCCTCCGTTAGACTAACCCTGAATGGACCTGTGATTAAAGAAGGAATTTTTATTTCTCGATTAGTTGAGGGGGCGCTAGCGGCTTCGACTAATCTGATCCATCCGAACGATGAAATCATCGAAGTTAATGGGATAAATGTGGGTTTTAATTTGATTATTTTAATTCTCTTTCAGTTTTTTCGAAAAAAAATTTTTAATTTCAGTCTAAATTTTCAATTCTACACCCCTAGATTTAGAAACTTTAGGTGGCCGACAAAACCCTGGATCAAGTCACTGATATTCTAATTGCGAATGCGAAAAATCTCGTCCTAACCTTGAGAATCAACGTTCAATATCCTTATGGGCATCCGTTTTTCCCGACCTCACCTATGGGGTGAGTCTGAAATTTTTAGCCTTTGAAAAATGAAATTTTAGATCCCCCTATAATAATCTACCCCCTCAATACCACGGGTCACCTTGTACCTTGCCGAGAATGCCTTTAGCCTCATATGCGAATCCGAATTGGATGATGCAATCTGAGTTTAGGTAAGCTGGAACAAGTTTCTAGGAGAAACATTTTGGTAGCAAGTTTTGAGAACACATTTTGGGAACTTCAATTTCAGCCACCCCTTCTCTCGACAAAGCACAGTGAGACTTTCTGATCAAATGGAGAATTTTCATCTTTCCAAAAGCCCCTACAGTAAACAAAGACCGTTTTCTGTTCTAGAGCCGAATAGTTATTATCACTAACTTTTCCAAAACATTTACTGATTAGTAAATACTGATCTCGAACTTGTGAAATCTCATGCTACTTAATTGGAAATTGTTAATTTTCGGTAAATAAACAATTTGAAGCTTCATTATATTCCTATAGTTTAGATTCAATTTTAGTTTTTCTTTTGTGCACGATTTAGCTTTATCAGGGCCCTAGCCTCAATTTCTAGACAATCTATTAGTTTCCTAGTTCCTCGTTCATAATCTTTCGTTTAATTTCGGCATATTTTTCATTTTTAGGTCTTCTACAAATCCAATATGGGCGTAGGCGCTTGGTATCGAGTTTGCCAAGATCAAGACGAAAGCTCGCTCTGCTCTAACGGGAACTTATTGCCGGATGCTAGTGTTAAGGTCAGAATTTAAAAAAAAAAATTCAATTAATATCAAAATTCTTTCAGGATCACGAGTACTATTTCCAACAGCATGTCGCGAATTTCGGCGCTAAAGGATGCAAATAATTTTCTATCTAAAATTGAATAGATTGCTAATAAATTGTTGGTTTTTCTGGCTTAATGATCTTTCCTTGCATGTTCTATTTTACTTTGGACTTTTGTGCTTTGTCATCATCCGCGAATGGTGCCTGGAGCCTCGAAAAGGCGGGTAAGAGGGGTGAAGCTTCCGTTTTCAGTTCCTTTTAGGGCTTATTACTGAATTTGTTATCAATTCACTACTGATTAGCAGCCCATTTACCCTTGTTTCGCAGACTGAATTTTTCATTTCGACACAAAAGATGTCTCTGCTTTACCAAGGTCTAGCCGTACTTTTACCCATTTTGGTGATCTCGTCACCTATAGAGGTAAATTAAGTTTAAAAAATCAACTTTTCATAGGTTATAACTGAGAGATACCAAGAAAAGGTGATCTTCATTACAAAAAAGTTTATTTTAAAAGTGATTTTTAATGCTTTCTGAATTTTCTATGTCTAAAGAGATGATAGATACCAAGAAAGGCTGATCTTCGTCATTTGTTAATTCAGCGCCTGGATAATGTGACCTATTCTGACGCCCTTGCTCGAAGGCAAATGTTGGCTATGTCGGCAGCTTCTTATACGAGCAACCCTCAGACCTGTATGGACGCCATTTGGCCTAATGGAGGAGCCAAGGTACACAAATTTAACTCTATCACTTTTCCATAAAAAAATATTGGTCTTCATCAAAACCTTCAATTTCTTATCTTTCCCTGAAAGTGGCATCATTTTCTATAGAAAAAAGCTGTTCTTTATTAAAAATCATTTTTTTTAAATATTTTAATGAAAATCTCATCATTTTCCACAGGAAAAATGCTGATCTTCATAGAACAAATCTACATTCTTCATGAGGTTCATGAAATCAATAAGGCAAAAACCAAATTTAGCTCCGAAGATTGTTGCGCGTCCATTGCGATATGACCCGAAAGGACTTCTGTACGGCTTTTTCTGGCGTCTCCACTGCAGACAAGGCGATCATCCTGGGATTCCGAGGCACCGACAACAACATGCAATTAATCATCGAGGGTGTCGAGACGATATTTACTTGGCATGTAAGCAAATGATCATATCATAAAAATCTGCAATAGAAATTCCTCCAAACTAGAAGCTGCGATAAATTATATAAGACTACGGGTATCTATTTTAGCTCCAATGCCTGACATTTGAGACTATCATAATGTGTAGCGCAGAAAATGCAAAATGTAATCGACCCTTCTGAATTACAAACTCCAGATATTAGTGCTCAAACATATAACGCCTTATATCATCAAAAATATTAGATCCGAGGTTTAAATTTTTTGAAAAAAAAAATTAGTTAAGTAAAAAAACAAATATAAAAAAAATAAAAATAAAAATCAGGCTCCATGGATCGGAGGCGGCAACGTCTCAGCGTACTTTAACGACGGCACCATGAACTTGTGGAACGAAGGCTTGAAAGACGACCTATTGACACTGAAATCTCAATACCCTGGATATCAGCTTTGGATTACCGGACATTCGCTAGGTACAAATATTCATGTTTAAAAATTAATTATTCAGTTTTTCAGGAGGCGCTATGGCTTCTTTAACCGCATCGTTGATTCAGAGTCAGGGCTTGTACCCGAAGGATCAGGTATCTCTTCTATTTGATCTACAAGACCCTCTACGTCTTGATTTTAGATTCAATTGTACACTTTCGGAGAGCCTAGAGTAGGTGACTCAATGTTCGCGACAGCCTTCGATAAGGCTGTAACAAATTCGTACCGAATCACTCATGCTCATGATCCAGTTCCGCATCTGCCACTCATGAATATGGAAGGCTACATCCAGCACAAATCTGAGGTTCGAGCTGAGTCCGTAGCGTTGTCCACCAAAATCTTTGATGGACAACGCCTCAGAAAAAGTGCAGCGTTGTCCATCAAAGATTTTGGTGGACAACGCACGCCCTCCGTTCGAGCTTCAAAAAATAAAAAAGCGCAATTTGAAATTTTCACTTCTAGAAGCCAGAACTAAAAAACTAGGGTTGCTGATGGACCCGGGTCGGCCCGACCCGCATTTTGCGGGTCTAAATCGGGTCCGGGTTCGAGGTCAGGACCCGCATGGACCCGCAAATTAATTCATTTGATGCGATTAAGAGTGAATGTCAGAATTATTCAAAATGGTGCGGACACAGGGGCCTGTTGATTTGACTGATTTGCACGTATATAGTAGTTTTTCACGCTGATTCTCGTGGTGCTATCCGTTTTTCGAAATGCGATTGCTGTAGCGGATTACGGTAGCTTAAAGTTTTGACGGATCCGACTTCGGAAAAAAAAATCATAACTTTCTTATTTTTAAACCAAATCGAATGTGGTTTTCAGCATTGGATAGCCCATGAAAAACTACAAATAATGTAACTACGACCACCTGCTACGGTCAAAAATGACCGGAATTCCGGTATTAAAAGTAGAAAAATAGTCAATTTTTGAGCATTAAAATATCACTCGAAAATAGCATCCTGCCTTCAATTTTGCAATGAAATCTAGCGTACCATTTAGTACTTCTTTAAAATATTCTTGACTCTAAAAATAAAAAAAGAAATCTACTAACATTTCAATAAGGGAATATATTCGAGACTATCAATGCAACTAACAATAATGTCTTTCGCTATTGTGCATAAAGAAAGTTCCAAGACAAAATGTTATTTATAGGAGAAATTTTATCCAATAAGCTAATTTTCCTATGAAAAAATTACTAGAGAAATGAATTTTATTCACCTTCGCCTGCGGCGGGCTAAATAATGAAGAAGGCATTCAAATAAAAATGATCACTCTCCATTGAGAATATAAGACTTTTTATTTTGTTAGAATTATAATAAGGCATTAGCTAAGAATTTTTGGGCGTAATCCTTCGATTTAGCTAAATTAAGAAAAAAATTTCGGTCCCGATTCCGAAAAACCGGAACTTCCGATTCCAAATTTGTTTAAAATTCGATTCCGCAACAGTCCTGATACCGACTCTTTGCAAGTAAAACTTATGCCTTTTTCAATAAGTTTGTTGATTCAAAAATTATCATTAATTTCTAATCATCTGATCCGATTAAATTATTCTGACGAAGGGATAAAGAAATCAATATCAAATAGACTCGGGAATATTCTATAATCTGAAATGATTGCATTTCAATAACAAATACTTTAAAATTACGTCTTTTGTTAAAAAAAATTTGAAAATAATGCCAATTTTCATGCGGGTCCGGGTCCAGAGGGTAAAAAATGATGGTTCTGGGAACGGGCCCGGGTCCGAAAAATTGGGCCCGTTAGCAACCCTGCTAAAAATAATAAAACATGCTAATTTTAATTTTAGGTCTTCTACAAAGAAAACATGAAAGCCGGAGCGAAATACCGTGTCTGCCAAGATCAGGACGAGTCTGATTTGTGCTCTGACGGAAACTTGATTCCTGACTACGATTTTAAAGATCATCTTGTTTACTTCGAGCTTGATATTAGTGATTTTGGTTATAAGGGGTGCAAAAATTAATCCATTTTGAACGTAGTTTATCACAATAAATAAACGTTGTATTAATATTTTTACACCTGATATATGAAGACAAAGTGTATGATTTTATATAAGTATCACCGAGATAAATATGGCACGAATTTGAAGAAAGACTAGATCATTCATTTGTGTGTGGAATTTGCACTAATGAGGTGTTTTATGGATAAGATTTCAACTTTGCCTCCCTTATGATAATATTTAAGAGTACAATTAAAAAGGGAGGCGGAACTAAAATTTGATTAAAAAAACAAGTGAAAATCAACTTTGGTCATGACTAGAAACCAATATAATTATTTTTTGAAAAACCAATAACTTCGAGAAAATCGCTACATTTTTCAATACACTTTGCAGCATCGATGTCCGCCTTCGTAGCAGGCTTTTTTCGAGTAACACAACGAGGAAAAGTGGCAATATCCAGCTTTAGAGGTCCGGCAAGGTTCTGGAAAAATTTAACTTTCTGGATTTTTTATTTTTATTTTCTAAAACTTACCGATATAATTATTGTATTTTCTCACAAAAGAAGTTTTATGCTCATTTCGGTACCGGACAAACCCGGGTATCAACTCGCTTCCCATCGGAGGTAGGTAGGCATCGAAAAATTTGCATTGTTTTGAGATTTAAGTAAAGTAACTCCGAACCTCGATGGACTTTCAGATGGAGCATCCTATAGAATCCGTTACATTCGGGTCGGCGGTGGTCCTGATTTTATACCGTAATTTTGATAAACTGCTTTATTTTTAACTCATAATTTTCATTCCTTATGCCACGATTTGGCTAATTCAAGTTCTAGGTTTTGAAAATGAAGTAATTTTTATTCGAACCCTAAGTTTCTTTAATTACGCCAACTATTTTACCATCTGCAAAGCCCTCCAATATTCGCACCAGTCCAAATTCTTTTTCATAGCCAAAATCCGCAGGTTGAAAAGGATGACGCAATAGATGATGCAATTTTTCAGACAGTGCCAAAAAGGCAAACGCATGCCCGACTGGGATACAACACTAGGTATTCGGATATAGCGCTGAAAATAGTATGGGAAATTTAGAGAACAAGGAGAAATAATGAAATAATATGAATTCTCGAGATATTTAGGGAAAATACAGGAAATTATTGAAAAATTACGTATGTCGTGAAAAGGGATAAAAATATAGGGAAATAGGACGAGATTTTGGGAACCTAGAGAAAAATAAGTGAAAAAATGATATGGATTTGGAAGAGAATAGAAGAAAAGTGAAAGAAATAGTACGAGATTTTGAAGAGGGAATAAAGATAAAGATTTCATATATCCGGTATGAAATTGACACCGACGGTGACCGCTCAATAAGGGCTCAACTCTTGAAAATCGACGAGAAATCGGAAAGAGAAACGAGAGTGTTCTCTGGAAGAAAAAGAAACAATGAAATCATAGGACTTCTTTTTCTCGAGAAAATCAGCGGAAAATCAGATGTGGATTAAGATTACTGTAAAATTTATCATTGTTATCAAATAAAGATCAAATTTATCCAATAAAACAATTGATCTCCACTATAAAAACCACAAATTGAAGTTATTTCCGAAAGAAATCCAAAAAATGATGTCAAGTCCTTCATCATAGATCAATTCGAAGTTCAAAGCTTGACCTAAGATTTAGGTTTATGAATTTGTTCCCGTCTAAGATGGATGTCATTTTTGAGAGATCGTTTGAAATCCAGAGATTTCGGAGAAAAAAAAAAGCGTCTGAGGGGCCGTCAATCGTAGCGCGAAAAGCTCGAATGATCTAAAGATCTCGAGACTTAGAGATAGGAAGAGAAAAAGACCTGAAAAAACGAACACCTATGGAATGTAGGCAAATATTGCAGAGATATCATTAAAAACCAACGTTCTTAGCGATAATGACGCTGCTGCAAAACGGGCCACTTATTATAGAGCACTTGAGTGATAATGATCAAAACACATCACGCGCAGAAACGTGCTTCTCCGCATGCTAACAAGTGCGGAATGCACTATTATTGCGTCACAAGTGGCGACTCAATTAATGATGGCCATGTGATAAAGTATAGGACTAGAACCGGACATAATACGGCACTAAGATATTGGGGACGAAGATCAGCTTTCTTGTATCATATGATAAGCGTGGATTGGAAAATGGATTCTATACAGCATTCAATAATGAAGATCGACTTTTAAATGACACAATGTTAAAGAATAGCTGTGCAAAATAGACGATATACGACCTTGAAGGTTTGAGGCTTCAAAAATCGTTGATAGCGGTGATTCACACTGATAGAAGATCACCGAAATACCGTGTGAATATGGGGAAAACCGTCTGAAATGTAGAAAAAAAATAGCCGGGATTTACGTCATAAGGGGTTTTAGAGGTTTATGAAATACAAAGCGCAATGACGTAATGTTGAAGGATAGTTTTTCTTGGAAAACGTTTGATATACGACATTATATAGCTGGGAAAAATTTATGATGATGCCATAGCAAATCGGTAAAATCGGAGATCAAATAGTCAAAGTTTTCATGAATCATCAAGAAATGTAGCATAGTAAAACAAGGCTACTGTAACTTTTCTTACAAGGAAGACAAAAGTTAGCATAAAATCTGAAAGGAACTCTCGGTTACTGTAGATTTTTCTATGCGAAAACACGAAATTTGCATCAGAATTTCGAACAAATAGAAAGAAAAATAATGGCTTCCGACATATGTAAATATCGCTGAAAAAATAAACTTGGCCTTGGGACTCGGGATTTCATATATCCGAAAGATGAAAGCTTGCCGGGCTTTTGAATGATCGCCCTGTGATGATGGCCTGCCACAGGACATGAAACAAAAGAAAATCAACAAATAATTTCGCCTTCCTATTTCCTCCGCTATCTTTCCTGCTCAGGTCTTCTTTTCCGTTCCTTCTCGCTCTTTTCTTTCTCTCTTCGATTTCAATGCTTTTTCTTTCTCTTCCTTCTGCTTTTTTCCCTGTGCTCTCTCCGTTTTGCTCTCTATCTCTGACCATTTCCGCTAAGAAAATGATCTGTTTACACGTTTTTTGCCCCCACTGGCCCTCCGTTTCGTTCCGAAAATTACGTCTAATCGGATAATAAAGTCGCCGCCCGGAAATTGAAAAACAAAGAAAATGGGAGGAGTTTGATAAAAAGCCGTATTTGGCAAAAATTAAATAAATAGAAAGAAAAATTGATCAACGATGCTCTTATATTAATGATGGAAGGAGAATCAAGATTTGGCAGAGAGTATGTAAACATAGCGCAGTGGCTAACATAAGACAGATGATTAGAGAGCAATCAACATCAGCAACACGGTTTTTGCAAAAAAATCGAAGAACATCATTTTTCTGATACAAATAGGAAAAAGCCTAAAAAAACCTCATTCTGATATAAAATATACACGAAAAAATATTTTTTTACAGAAACATGAAATAAAAAAACTTTCTCCTTAATTCAAATCATCTAAAGATCTAGTATTTTTGTAAAAAAGAAGCATTATTGCCAAGGACTTATTCAAATTAAGGTAAAGCTATGCTAATGTCTATCCCGTGTATGTTGCATAGATAACTTGCTTTGTCATTCTCACTTTTCTGTATCTTTTCTATTCTCATTATGTTGTATGCTATTTCTCGCCAATCCCTAGTTAGCTAGCATACAGACCTTTCGATTGATCATAGCGTCATCTTCGTATAGGGTCTGAGGATCGAATTCTTATCGCCCATTCATTGGGGAATATCTTATCAGGGCTTTATCAGTGGCTAATTTGTATCAATTTCTGATAAAACTCAACTCTTACTTTAGATATCCTATCAAACCTTTACCAATTTGCCATTGATTCATGGTCGCTTATCAGTAAATTATGAATAAATTACTGATAAGATCAATTCTATCAGTTTTAGTATTTTTACCAGTGAATTTCTTATCAGATATCAAATCCTAACCAAGGAAAACCCAACTGATATAAGAATACCGTCATCTTTGGTGGTTCCGAAGTCGGACGGGCCGGTCGCCCTTTCTGATTTAGACCGAACCCGAAATATACGAATTAAGGTAGAAGACATCATATTTATCAAAATATTTGAAGATCAGCTTTTTTATAAGGTACAATTAATTTATGCTAATTTAGACCCAAAATAGTGCGCTATATTTCGAGGAACCCAACCAGATTAGCCAGCTAGACTTCACTGGATTTAAAGAGTTAGTTTTCAGAACTTAAAAATGATTTATGATTTAGATAGGTAACACTTTTTTGTTCTGACTATACAAGGTCATATTTCATTTATGGAGCGAAGAGGAAGAGAGAACTTTTTTAGACTTCTCACATGTATGATTCATTACTCTTCGAAAAGCGACCTAACTAACTAGTAACCCGAAAGTCGCGTTCCTTTATTATTTTTATCTAAATATATTCTTTGAAGAAAGAACTTATTTAAATTTTTATGGTTTCACTTATAGAAAGTCTACAATTTCGTCACATTTATTGTTTTTGTCTAAAATAATTTATAAAAGTTGAACCAGAGTGAGAAAAATCGATATTTCCGAAGATCTCAAACACCTTCATTTTTATCGTTCCTTATCATTTAAGCCGTTTGAAATTGATTGATCATCGGTGATAATCATTATCGAGATTTGGATTTGACCTCGAAAACTTCGACAAATTTTCAAAACATATCAGTATCAGTTAAAAGGAATGTTAGCATCTCCGTATCATTTGACCTAGTACTTTTCTTCTTAATTTCCCCAAATATTTTCCAAAATTCCATTTTTATCTTACGTCACAGACTTGAATTTCAATTGTATTTGATCAAGCCTCCGGGCATAAATTACGGGATTTTATTTGGGCTTAAAGCCTAAAAGTCGGGTTTGGATAAAATAAAAAGTGATCTTCGGATTTCGTTTATTTATTTATCTAAAAATTCGTATATATCCGAATCTCATATATCTTTAAATTTCAGATTTTTAACAGTATCAGCTCTATTCCTGATCGCTATGTTAATCCTAGTAATCTGTCTGTTTTACAGTGTCCAATCCGAGGTTAATTCCTCAAAAATCGACTCTCCCCGAACATTCTAACTTTTAGGCCGAAAAATCCCACAATTGGCGTATAACGTGGCCGGCGCCGTCTAGTTCCATCCAAAAACGCTTTGAAAGAGCTGCCGCAACCACGGACAATGGTGTTTGTTCGAAAATCGCTGGGTAAAGTATTTTTCTTTAAAAATGAACCTCTATAATTTTTGCATGATTTTTGGACGGTTTTTCTCCCTTTTGAAAAGAGGAAAAGGACCACACCCATAAAACCAAGCGCATTGCATGGTTCGCGTATTTTCGAAAGAGTAATATTCAAAATAGGAGAAATTTAAATTTAAATTTAGGGATATCCTGAAGAAGGGAGGAAACGCGGTTGACGCCTCTATAGCGGGCATGTTCTGCCTTGGAGTGGTGAATCCGCAGTCATCCGGCTTGGGAGGAGGATTTCTGATGACTTTTTATAATCGGTAACGTTTTTGCAAAGTCTAAAATTAGCAAAACTTCTTTAACTTTACCGTCAATATTTTTTAAATTGCACTAGTAGATTCGCACAGTTTTTTAGAACCGCCGGAAAGTGCTTTGCAATCGATGCTAGAGAGGCCGCCCCTGGTAAAGCCTACAGAGATATGTTCGTCGGTGATTCAGATGGGTCGAAATATGGTAACATTTACCGACAAATTACCAAAGACGGCACCATTTGGTAACAATTACCGAAATTTAGGCTTCAAGGCTGCCGGTGTACCTGGTGAACTAGCGGGTTATTGGATGATGTACACAAAATTCGGATCGGGTACAAAATTTCGACTTTAATATTTAGGAAGAAATGATTTTTAGGAAGAGTGCCCTGGAAAACTTTGGTTGAGCCGGCGATTGGTTTGGCTAGAAATGGCCATCCCGTTTCGGAATATTTGGATTCAGTCATGAAAGTTAAAGAGAGACACTTCAGACTTTTCCCCTCTGTCAAGTAGGAATTTGAATCGATGAGATTTTAGACCACGACATTTAGGCACTGGATAAACCCCCAGACGAACGCGACCTATCGGGCTGGGGATAATTTGAAGCGAGAAAAACTGGCCGATACTCTGGAACTCATCGCAAATAGTCGCGATCCCCATAAATTGTTCTATTTTGACTGGGCTAAGACTTTCGCTGAGGAATTTAGACAAGGGGGTAAAAATTCAGCTTAATTAAAAATTATTTTAATGAAGATCAGCTCTTAAAATGGCTTAATATTTATCTTTTATTGTCTATATGATGAAAATAATTTTCCTTTTAGATATTTTTCATTTAGGAGGCATCATGACCGAACAGGACTTCAATAATTACAAAGTCCGGGTCTACGACGATGACGTTTTACAGCATAAGGACTTCAGAACCGGTTTGTATAGCCTCAGAGAAAATCCTAAGTCATGAAAAATTCAGGCCTTACCATGTGCGGAGGCCCACCTCCATCAGCCTTTTCCGTGCTTCAACTCATAATTTCGACTATGAGTGAATTATATCCCGAAGGGCATAGAGCCAACCTTTACAAAGATCCCTCGA